>CP139508.1:104990959-105453459 GCA_021014915.2 Artemisia tridentata subsp. tridentata
GCAATCCCGTGATCTCGAGTTCGATCCTAACATACATCTATTAATTTATGTCCATAAACTAACATTTACTTTGTAAAAGAATGCAAAAAAAATGAAAGGGAAAGTGTAATTTAAAATCTAATCAGCATATAGCATTTAGGGCTGATGGAATGATAGAAGTAATAGAATGGATGCTGTAATGATGCACATATTTATTAAGGTATCTCGTGACCGTTTCTAACTCTTTTTTACGATACCCTCAAGAAATGTACCTACTAATACTGTGTTCTTGAGTTAAAATTTGAGAGGAAAGGAGGAAAAAAATGAATGTTTTTTGTGCTCTTGATTTTTTTTAAGAGAGGAAAATTAATTGGAGAGGAAGATGAGATGCATTTTTCTTAAAAAAAACTTCCTTCCATTTTTTTGGGGGGGGGGGGGGGGGGGGGGGGGGGGAGGAGGATCTTTAAAATATGTTATGTAAAGACTAATGTGCCTTTTTTTAAAAAAAAAGATGTAACATTAGCAACTAAAGGTCATACATGTAATTTGAATAAGTTATTTTTATTTTCCTCCAACTTAAGAACATAATTTATGATTACTTTCTTTTTCCTTTCATCTATCTCAAGAACATATCAACCAACAATTCCTTTACTTTTCATTTTCATTTCCTTTAAAACTTAAGAACAGAGTTAAATCTTGAAGTTGAAACCTCTTATGAACATATGAGAGTGCCTTATCATTAAGCCACTTAGTGATGTTTAGTGTCGTCTAAGAAACTCAAATTAAAAAGAGTGTCTTAGAAAATCGTTTTACGAGTAAAGCATTGGGGATGCGTTTTGTAGATATACTTTAAGCAAATTGAAATGTTTATCGTTAATTAAGAGGTTGTTAGTTCAAGTTTGGACCGGAACAAAATGCGTATAATTTTTTCATTTTTTTAAAAGTATTATCTAAAATGAGACACGGAATGCCTAGTGACAAAAGACGTGTAACTATCATCACTAAAATTGAGAGATTTCAAGTTATCTATTAAGAGCAAATAATCTTGAAGTGACTACTTTAACCTAAAAAAATGAGAATATTTCATCCGTTTTGAGTCTATATAGCGTGAGTTCAAACCCATTAAGTTAGTCGGCCAAAAGGTATGAACATGATTATAGAAAAAGAGATACGAACTAGCAAAATGAGGTGTTCATCTTTATATTTTTGTGTGTGAACGCTTATATGTTTATAGCATTTATCCTAATAGCAATGTTAGGAACAACTAGCTATGTAATCAACAATGCTTAATATTTGGATTAAACAAATTAAAGTTGTTTCTCTCTTAATTAAGATGTTAAACTAGACATGTTCCAAAGCATAGTTAATCCTTAAAAAAAAAACACCCCATTTCATTAATTTGTGGTCTTTTTTGGTATTAAAATGTAACCAATATTTGTATGTTTTTATAAAACCAAATTACCAAACAAGCCTACCTATGTAACCCTTTTACCAATCCAAACCATTTTTTTTTTTCAATTTACCAAAATGACCCACCGTGTATAAGCCTATGCATCCCGGCGCATATAAGACTCTGCACACAAAATCCTAAGCCTATGCATCCAAACGCATTACCAAACAAGCTATGCATCCAAGCGCATACAAATGTGCATTTTTATGATTCTTATGCATCAAGTGCATCGAGGTGGACAAAGCTAAAATGCGTCGCATCAATGTTTACATTCTTATGCATCAAATGCACAAACCTTATGCATCCCAGCGCACAAAGCTAAAATGCATCGAGACATCCAAACGCACAAGCTACGCATCTAGGTCCACAAATCTAAAATGCATTTAGGTGCACAAGCTTATGCATCAGGCGGATAAGCCTTAATATTTTATATTCTTATGCATCAAGTGCACAAAACTTATGCATCACGGCGCACAAAATTGTATTTGTTTTCAGTCGTTGGATGTGCCATGTATTTTAAATTTAATGGATGCTTTTCGAACGTTCATTTTGGTAAATTATAAATGTGCGGTTTATTTTGATAATGTAGTGTCATAATGGGTCCGTTTAAAATTTTTTATCGTTTTATAAAGGTCAATGTGACATTGCATCGTAATGTTACAAATCAGAGAAAGAAAAGACAAAAAAAACGAAATAAATACACCACCAAAATTTAAATGGCACTTTGGCCAAACCGCCGAGACAGGATCACATGCACGTGTATTTATCACACAATGCTGAACCTGCACTGCAAAATTATTGGGTGATGGGAATGAGTTTGATAGTAGTGGTGGATATTTTGGTATGAAAGATCTATACCTTACTCTTTTAAAATATATAGAGTATGGAACATTTTTATCATTCATTCCGACATTTAAAAAATTTGCAGCTTAAATAAACAAATGATTGAAATAAAAATTCATTCCCTCATTCTTATTCTGGATCCCAAACGCACCAAACACATTAGTCCTTTTTAAGTCCCTTATTATTTACTGTATTTCAACCACTTTCCCCATTATCTATTCGCCATCTGTTCATAATCGGCTATTTACATCCCTCGACCCACATTTTAAGGTAGAGAAAGAAAAACGTGTATACTTTTATATTCACAAGAGGTTCAATTATAAAGTACTAGTAGCTTTTAAAGTTATGCTTACATGTCATTCCAATTTGTATGATGCACAGTAGTATTTATTGTGGAATATAAACGTGTTTTTCCTTTTGTTTTAAAAAAAAGTAAAATACCAACATATTAAGTATAGTCTTAAAATATAATATGCAATCAACAAAATATCACGAACTAATGAACACATGATTTGTGTAATCGAGCCCTTCTCACCTATTAAAGGGACATTGACTGGAGCCATCAAGGATGCCATTCCTCAACTTAAACACTTAGTTGAGCCGGTTAAGTATGACCCTTTAAGAAAATTACACGGTCTCAATCTCAACTAAACGTCTTTTGAAGTTGATATTTGGGGAAGAGTCAAGTGGCACCTTCAGGTGTATGATATCAAAGTTATTTTGGCTAATTTAAATCTTTTTAGAGATATTTTATTTTCTGGATTGAAAATGAGTAATGTGTATACTAAGAATTAAGATACACATAAAAAACACACTAAAATACGAAGTCACAAATAAAAGTGAACAGACAAGTTATTTAGTTTTAAAATTTGATGACAAACTTTAGAAAGATCTCAAACTAGAAGGGTTTACTTGTACAAACCATATTTGAAAGTACACACATTTGAAACACAAGATGCCGTTACCAACAATGTCACTGTGTTTTCTTCCCAAAATGATGGCTTTTCCACTACCTTCATCTCTATAACCGCTACATAAAAAGCAGAAGCAAAATCCATCTTTTTAATTCCAATGTATGCTACTTTACTCATCCATCAAGCAAACATTCCAATATCCCACTCCTTAAATTAGTCATCTTTTTCTTCAACTACACACCATTTCTTATACCCTTTTAACTTATCTACAAAACCCACAAATCTTTTTGCTAGATGGTGTCAAACTGTCCAAGAAAACCATAAATTAATCATCTTTTTCTTCAAGAACACACCATTTCTTATAACCTTTTAGCTTTTTTACAAAACCCGTGAATCTTTAAGCAAATTGGTTAAAAAACCCGTTATTTTATACTCTTTTAAATTCTCTTCAAAACCCACAAATCTTCATGCAAAATGGTGAAAACTCAATTTTAAATTAGTAACATTTTTCTTCAAAAACACATAATTTCTTATACCCTTTTGGCTTTTCTACAAAACCCACAAATTTTTATCCAAAATGGTGAAAAACCCATCTTACCAAGAAGTTAATTCACCAACTTATTACATGGCCACATTTAAAAGATTTAAGCCTATAAAGCTGTTAGAGCCTTCATTGGGTATACTGGGTTTTTTGTTGATTACTATTTGTGTTATTTTTGGGTTCTTTAATTTGGATTATAGAAGTGTTGTTCATGGAAATGTGTTTAGGATATCTAATGAGACTGAAAAGTTTAAGTGGTTGAAATTTAGTGGTATAAAAAGAGCTGATTTTTTGAGTAAAGATGGAGATTTGTGTGATGTGTTTGATGGTGATTGGTTATGGGATGATAAGTATCCGTTATATGAGTCGAGAGATTGTAGGTTTTTAGATGAAGGGTTTAGATGTTCTGAAAATGGGAGAAGGGATTTGCTTTGGACGAAATGGCGCTGGCAGCCGAAAGATTGTAACTTGCCCAGGTTAGTTTTTGAATAATAATGTTTACTTTTTTATTCGTTTTTAAATTTTGTTATGTAATTAGGAATTTTATGTTTTATGTTATGTTTTGATATATTATGTTGTGGATGGTCAAATGTTGGACTATTTGCTTCCTGGAATGAAGGGGGTGTGATTGGGAGATTAGTCATGTTAGTCAAAATAGTGTATTTGATTGGCAAGAAATGTTAAGCATTATTGCATTAACCACCCTTTTTAAGTATTGAAGTACATGGGTGTTTGGGTCTGTTTATGCAATTTGAAAGTGATTGATGAAAATAAATTAATAAGAGGAAGAGAATGAAACGTGGTGATGTTGATTGATGAAAATTGCTTGCTTGGTAGTTTTTGGCTGTTTTAGTAAGTGACATATATAATAAGGGTGCGCAATTAGTTATAATCTATTTTTGGAAACAATAAGTGCTGTTAGATGACTCTTAACTGATTCTTTGATCCATGAGGTAATCTTGACAACGCAGATTATTCTAACACTAGAACGTGATTATTGCCTCATAAAATAGACCTGAATTCTGTTTATCTGATCTCTCTAGTTATTAACTATCTCTTTCTATATTCTGTATATATGTGATAATTACTAATTACTCCCAATGATTATTGTTCTTAATCTTGCATTAGCCTGTGACATGAAAACAACCCTTAGGCTTTGATAAACAAGAAAGCTCCGGCTTTTTGTATATATATATATATATCCTTTTTAAGAGAATATATATATATATATATATATATATATCCGGCTTTTTGTATATATATATATATATCCTTTTTAAGAGAATAAAATTGGAAAAGGGAAGCTCCAAGTTGTCTTTTTTGAGAAAATGAGGATCCTGATCGTTGGCTTTTTGGAACTAAGGGAGTGACAATTCTTGTACGCAACAGTTCCTTTTTTATAAGCGGTGCAACTCATGATATTTAATTATTTACTCTATTTAGATTGAAACTAACTTCATAAAAATATTCCATGAAATAAATTGGAAACCGTATGATGGTTACGAGTGATATAAGCACCAATTTTTCATTTTTTATTTGGATACTTATTCAAGATTGATTTATTGACTTATATGGTATTTGTTTAAGCTTTCTTTTGAGCTTATTAGTTTATGTTGCATGAGGTTATATAAGCCCACAAGTTTCAAAATAGGCTGGAAAATTGGGCTTATTAAACATAAAGCCAAAATCACATATAATAAGCCCAAAAAAAAAGCTTAAACCAACACCCCTTAATCATTTATCATGAATCGGATTAGGTCCCGCCCCATCTTTTAGCTGTTGATCTACTTCTTTTGGATATTGTTGCTACAAAAAAAAAAAAAAAAATAAAAAAATAAATAAATAAATAAATAAATAAAATAAATAAATAAATTAAAATAAAAAAAAAATAAAAAAATAATCGCCAGGGACATACATTCACAAAATTGCGTCAACATTATTCTCCTTTCCGGTGACTATTTTCTTCCAACTTACCAAAAATGTCCAAACGTCCCAAATGTTTTCCCAGCTGTTTACAAGCACAGGCATCGTCGTGTTAAGCTTTCTCTTACATAAATGCAGACTCGTCTGCTTTCAGCTTTATGGCTTTAACACTTTTAACATGTGATGCTAGACACCCCCTTAGTGTTGTATAATATCTAAAAACTATGTGCGTGTTTTCATAAATATTGGTGTTATGGAAAATGGCGAGTGAGTGAGAGGGAGTTGGATGATATAGAGCTGATGTGGAGTTGAGTGTTGAGTAAATGGTGAGTACTAAGGGTAGTAGTCTCAGAATATAAACGCTTAATCTGATAGAAATATTACTAATTTTGATACGTTGATTTTATATTTTTGATTGTTTCTTTATTACAATATCAAAGAGTTTAGTTGACTAATGAACACAAGTTGATATATTTCCTCTTACCTTTTCTAAACGCTTAATTCAACAATTAGTTGTTAGTCGAAGAGACGCGTGAAGCTTAACTAGTTAACTCCTCGATGGCCTATATATCTCGGTAATCTGTTTGTAGTTATGTTTGATCATCTGATTTTTGTTTGACCATCTGTGTATAGTTATTGTTATGTTTGGCCATATATTTAGTTACGTTAAACTAATTGTTAAGATAAATGTAAATTGCCTATTATTCTTGACTTTAAGTATTTCAGTATCTGCTCAACTAATTATTTGTTTCTGATTTCAAGTTGCAGTAATCACATTGAAATAAGCATCCAAACGATCCTTTCTTTTTGGTACTTCGATACGCATTTAGAGTAATCAGTTAAAATGTAACCCTCTAGTCGTTTTATGTGAAAAACAAATAAGGAATTGTAAGAAACTGATCACTAAGACAAATATAAAGTTGCTGATTCTCCTTAACTTTAGCATTCATCATCTAACTATTTAAGCCTGATCCAAATACCTTGTTAGCTACTTCAAATGAATGCAGTCATCTAACTATTTTAAAGTTGCATTCTCCTTAACTTTAGCATTCATCATCTAACTATTTAAGCCTGATCCAAATACCTTGTTAGCTACTTCAAATGAATGCAGTGAGCTGTGAGTCTTATGTTTGTTACATGTCTTGTGTTAAAACAGATTTAACGGGAAACGAATGTTGGAAAGACTGAGGGACAAACGGGTAGTCTTTGTTGGAGACTCGATTGGCAGAAACCAATGGGAGTCCCTCCTCTGCATGTTATCTTCTGCAGTTACTTATAATAAAAACAATGATTCAATATATGAAGTAAATGGGAACCCGATCACCAAACACAAAGGATTCTTGGTGTTCAAGTTTAGGGACTATAATTGCACTATTGAGTATTACAGGGCTCCATTTCTTGTGCTGCAAAGCCGACCGCCTCCTAATTTGCCCCCAAATATAAAGACCACACTTAAACTGGACCAAATGGATTGGACCTCGTTGAAATGGCGAGATGCTGATGTTCTTGTATTTAACACGGGACATTGGTGGAACAATGAGAAGACCATCAAAGCGTATGTTATCTCTTTTATCTTATGATTATTCTCCATTTGTCTTTTATTGTCAGATCTTTCACTTTAGAGAATCACAAATGATGTGATTTACTTTACAAATCTAGCATCAAATCTTTCAAAATGTGTTTCTCGCTGGCAACTTTTTGTAAGTGTTGGTTTTTATTAGAGTTTAAAACTTATGGGTATGTTTGACTTTTATGGGTCAATTATAGACTTCAGAAAACACAAAGATTTGATTTTATTAAAATAACATAACACCAACTATTTCAAATATGTTTCTCATTATTTTTATATTTTATATGCTTAATACAGTTGGAACTCGGAAATCTCAAATGACATGTCTTGATTTGAATTTTGAACTTAAAATATGGCATTTGACCACAAAAGTCAAATTATATTTTTTTTTTAAACAAAGAGACTTGGTTATCTTTTTCTTATGATTTTAATGTGGTCATTCAGTTTGTTTATAGGGGTGTTTGCATTTGCATTTTGGTATGATCATCTATCTAATTTTATATAGTTTAGTGTTTGGATGGATAGATTTTTGCGTGTGATTATCTGATTATTTAGAAAATCTAGTATGTCTGGTCATTTTATATATTAATTCCATAAAAAATGCAAGCACTGATGCATTCGATTATTGCAACCTCAAATAGTAGTAGGACATCCAAACACTATTTTCTTTCGATTTTCTGATTTTAATTTAATTCTATTACTGATCAGAGATTGTTACTTCCAAGAAGGAGCGCAAATCAAGATGGAAATGAAAGTCGAAACTGCTTACAGAAAGGCATTAGAAACCGTCATATCCTGGATTAATAGTGAAGTAAACAAAACAAAAACACAAGTGTTTTTTCGCACATACGCCCCTGTACATTTCAGGTTTGTCCATTCATCTTTTCTTCGTATATTTCTATTTTTTAACTTTCATCCCATCATGCGTAAAATGAAGGAATAAAAATCTTATCAGAGGCGGGAACTGGCGAGCCGGTGGAAATTGCCACTTGGAAAGACTACCTAATCTCGGCTCTACACCAAAGCAACCATCTTCAACTTGGCCACAATATCACATATTCAGCAACGTGATTTCAGATCACTCAAAAAATACATCAAATGATGATACAAAAGTGTTGAAGATACTCAACACGACTATTATGTCATCAAAAAGAAAAGACGGGCACCCTTCTTTATATTATCTTGGACCGAAACTGAGCCCATCAGCTGCACACAGGCAAGATTGCAGTCATTGGTGTCTTCCGGGTGTTCCTGATGCTTGGAATGAGATACTTTATGCTTTGATATTGAAACAGACAGATGTATCTGGTACAAATACTTCATCTAGGATTCTTTTATGAGCTTTGTGATGGGGGCGAGGGAATATATTTTATTTAGTTATTGGTGAGTGGCTGAAGGCGGAGTGTATATATGAGTTATGATGGTTAGCCCGACACTTTCTGCACATTTTTTGCGTTAGAACTTTGAGTTCTGACGTAGTGCGGAGATGCTAAAACATGCAACTGTATATTTAAGTTGCGTTTAATAACATTGGCCGTGTTTTTCACATAGAAGCAGCCTTATAGTCTATATAAATTCTTCTAAGGATAATAGATGATATCTAAAGTTATGTTAGTTTACTACCTTGATGCGGTGCTTATTATATAATACTGTACTATATAAAAAGTTGATGTTATTTGGTGTATGTGTTAGGCATACGTTTATACGTTTAGGCACATTATTCCATCATTAGTTATACTTATAACATAACGTTTACCAAATGATATTTCGCTATTCATGCACAGCAAGTACATAGTGGTAACGCCTACCTTTTGAAAAAATAGGGCTTTACCTGGTTTGAGTCTGTGTGGTGGTGGATTCAAACCACGTGAATTAGTCGGCCAAAAAGTTGAAAACCATAGTTACCCAAAAAACCAGCAAATACATTTGGTAAATGTCAAAACACCCTCCTCAAGTTGTTATTGTAGGCTCCCATTCTAATTAACAAACTACACATAAACATGGTAACTTGATGGTGTTCATGGTGGTGGTGGTGGTGGTGGTGATGAGAGTGCGGTGATGGAGATGGAGAGAGAGAGATGGAGAGAGTCCTTGTATTATCACATTAGAAACACACACAAGCACACAAACAAGTGAGACTTGTTTGGTTAGAGGTGCAAATAAATCGATTAAAACCGGTTTTCGGTTTTGGAAAAACCGGTTATTAAAAAACCGGTTTCGGTTTTTCCGAAACCGGTTAAGTTTTTTTCGGTTATAAATGTTCGGAATCGGTTTTTTTGGGTTATAAATTTTCAGAATCGGTTTTTTTTGAAATTTTACTAAAAACTTCGAACATTTATTTAATAAACTTGTTAATCATCAAACATTTATAATTTTGACTTGTAATATCATTTAGTTATCGTTCTTAAAGTAAACATTTATGGTGTTTAATTTGAGACGAAAGAAATAGACGATAAAAAAATGTAACCGTAACTTATTATAATTTTTTTTAAAGGCTAACAAATTACAAAAAGAAACATCATATTTGCGCAAACTACATACCAAAAGATCCTATATCTCTATTATATATATAGTAATTATGATAACTTTCTCCACATTATATTTACATTAGACATTTGGATATTGCATACACATCGTTAGTGGATTTTTTTACTAGATAAAAGATATAAACTCAAGAAATGACTAGTTATTTTAATTTTGTTATTTAGGAAATCGTGCCTTGACTTTGTGTATAAGCTGGAGTACGAGTTTTATATCAACTTTACTGCATAGATAATTGGAAAATAATCAATAAAGCACTTTTACTTACCCAACTCACATCCCACGTACCCCACCTTCTTACCCACTTCCCTGTTACCCTCTTTTTCTCTTCCATTTTTCCGACCAAAAAAATCACCGGAGAATAGTTTAACCATTAAAGAGAGCTCTGATTCTTGGTAACCAAAGAGGGACGAGGGTACTCGGATTAATTGTTTGAGGGCACTCGACCTATCTTCGACGAATTTGGCATTTTTTCCTGCATATTTTGTGTGCCCACAAATAAAGACAATCTCAAAAAAAAAAAAAAAAAAAAAAAAAAAAAATAAAAAAAAAAAAAAAAATAAATAAACGGGTTAAAACCGGATATAAAACCGGTACGCCTATAAAACCGAAAACCGGTCTAACCGGTTCGGTTAAAAAAACCGGTTTTTTTAAAAAACGGTTTCGGTTTTGTCGATCGGTTAAAAAAAAACGGGTTCCGGTTTGCACCTCTATGTTTGGTTATATATAGCCTTCCAACGCCTATGTGGGCTTGGGTTGGGCTTTGTTTCACTTGGGCTTGACTATATAAGACTTAACCTATTTGGACTAAACTAGTAGCCTATTAGATTACTTTCTATAGCCCGTTACTAGACTCTTACATATTACATATAAACGTTACACAGGTCCTAAATATAGAATGACCATCACTTCTATTACTTTCTACTAAAAGTAATGCTAACAATCTCCCATCAGGAATGTCATTCTGAAGTTATTCCTTAGTTGTCTTGGATGAGTTGTTGTGAATTAATCTTCTTTACTCTTGCTCTTTGAACTTTTAATGTTGTGTAAGATGAGTCTTTAGTCTTCGTTCTTTTCCATGCTTTGTGATCTTAAGATGTAGAGTTGTTGTCTTTTCCCGTCTTTTCTTGCCTTGATCGATAATCTTCATATTCGACTTTGTCTTTGTCTTCTCATCATACTCATACGTCTTGTATAACTTTGATCTTCATCCTTGAGCTTTCATCATTTACTTGGATATGTTCTTGACTTTGTTTGATTAGATCTTCGAATTTGATGATTCATTGTTTTTATCTTGATGTCATTGTCTTGAACTTTCCTGATTACTTGGATATGTTCTTGACTTTGTTTGATTAGATCTTTGACTTTGAATATACGTTGTCTTTATCTTGATTTCTTTGTCTTAAACTTTCCTTATTTAAGCTTTTGATTATGATGTTGTTTGTAGCGCATGTATAAGTTTATGATGGTGAAAGATGTTGATGTAAGTGGTTGTTCACGTCATGTGATGTCATCTTTTGTACCTGCATACAAAGGTTAGTTCATAATCATGTAAATCTAATTGATTATAGTGAGCTTCTTCTTTGAGAATTCACTTCAATTGTTAACCACTAAGCTTAATTCATGAAGAATTAACGAAGCGACCTGCTGTCAGCGCTGTTTGATGTTGACACTGGCAGGGTTTCCATTCGATCATTGTGGATTCACATAAGTAATACCACTCATGAATGTTCTGGCAACATTACTATGATCTACGAAGGACTCTAAAGATATACATATTGCGTTCTCAATGTTGAACAATAAATGTAGGTTTGAATGTGTCCTAAGAGATTTTATAGATTGAATCTCAATTGGCTCTAGACTCAATTTGTGCGCTTTGATTTAGTGAGCGGAGGCTGGAGCAGAATGCCACATTTTCAATATTAACACATCTCGGAGTGAGAGGTCAATAGATTACGTGTTTATCTCCGTGAGAAATGAAACAAGAATCTGTTGAGAGAAACTTGAGTGGTAGGGAAGGGTTGTGCATTGCATCACTGGGTCCATGATGTCTTGTCTTCAATATCTTAATCATCTTTGTGATTATAGATAGATTATGTATTGACCCGGTTTCTGTCCTAAGTTTATGTAGGGCTATTTCTTTTCACCATTTCATTAACTTTTCTTTTTAATTCTTCAACCCCTTCTTTCCCTTTTTCTCAATTACTCCTTTTTTTCTCATACCTAAAGACTTCTACATTAACTAGTGGATTGTCCCCCTGGGTAGATCCTTCCGGCTCTGGCTGGATCATGTGATAAAACCTAAACTTAACCTCCTTATATCTTCATAAGCTGATGAGTATGCAAATACTCATCATTTCTTTCACATTTGAGCTACAGAAACAGTCAAAAAACACTTTAAAAAGTCTAAAAATGTATAAAAATATCATCTGACTGTGTTTTTATAAGTTTCAGGGAAAAACAAACAATAAATGGCATAATTTGCATTTTAGTCCCTGAACTTTCATAATTTGGCAAATCTAGTCCCTAGAATCTAAAAAAAAGTGGAATCTTATCATTCAAGGTCCCTGAAATATTCAAACTTGGCAAAATTGGTCCTTGAATGAAACTTTTAAACAAATGGCAGTTTTAGTCCCTGGGGTTTTAAAAATGACAAAACAAGTCCCCGGGTGTTTTAAAATGGAAAAATATATTTTATGGTCCTTGTACTTTGAAACTTGGCAATATTGGTCCTTTGGAGTAACTTTGGAAAAGTGCAACATCAGCCCTTCATTATTCAGAAAATTACACTTTTGGTCCTTGTTGTATTTAAGCTACAAACCAAATCCGGATCCCCTAAACTAAATAAAACCCATCACTACCCAACCCAACCCTATTAAACTAAACCCAACCCAAAATAGAAACAACCCAGCCCAATCACCACAACCTCTGACCCGGCCCAACCCCAACTTAAATAACTAATACCAGGGTTTGACCCCAGTCAAACCCATCTTCCCTTTCACACTCACCCCGCCAAAACCACCCCTCCTCCATCACTGCTCCAATACCACTCAACCTTTACACCTCACCCTTCCAACTCATCACCCTAGTCACTAATCTCTCCCCTCCACCTCCACATATCACCAAAAATTCTTAATTACAAAAACCTGCTCAAACACTTGCAAGACTTTTTGGCGCCAAAATTGCAAGTGGACGATTGAGATTGATTGAGTGTAATCCAAAGGTGTGAAAGTAATCAGAAATGTCGACAAGTACTTTCCCAGTTGCTTTTAGTATATATAGATATGTGTAATAGAAAATAAGTAGTTAGTTTTTTAGTTTTAAATCGTATTTTCATTTCCAGTCTTTGTAATATTGTAATGTTGTAATTTTCGTTTCTCTGTTGTAATCTAAGTTCATTTCAGTTAATATAAGCTCATTTCAATCACTTGTGTTTTACATTTCAAGAATGCTAAGTTTCAAAGTTTACTGTAAAATCGTATAAGCTCTCAGTCCCATTTAAATACTACAAAAAGCTCAAAATAACCTTGTAATAAGCTTATGAAAGCTCTATATAGCTTTTTGTAAGATTATCTAGTGTAATTCAGTCTTAACTTCAAGCAATGGAAAAAGTCAAAGAAAAGTCAAAGTTTGGGTAAATAAGCTATCTGGGGTATAATAAGCTATAAGGGAAGGCTTGGTAGTGTTTCTAGCTTGTGTTAACAAGCTAGAGGATTGTTCTGGTTCCTAGTTCTTTAATTCACAGTTCACCACAGTTGTAAGCAAATTCTCAAGTTTACTTAATTTTTCATTTCACTATTCTATAGCTTATCATTAGCTTATCTGTGTAATTTATAACTTATCAGTAGTTTCTAGTTACATTTCATTCAGTCTCAATAGTCTTAATTAGCTTTTATTTAGTTGCACTTAAAAAACTTAAAAAAGTCAAAAAACAGTCACACTAGGCATAGCTTATTTAAACTGCTTAATATTACTTTAAAAGTTGTTAAATATCACTAATATAAGTTGGTGACCAGTTAGTATTAAAAATCTCAGCTTAATTCGACCACTTCAGTTCAAAAATCAAAACAGACACCCCTAAAGGAGTGTTTGGTTCAGCAATTCAATTGGCCAAAACCAGCTGCTACTGTAGATTAACCATTGGTCATACTTTGCACAAGCTTTTAGTAGTCCTAATAAGCTACTTCCTAGCTCAGTTCAGTCCTATAGCTTGATATAGTAATTTTACATGGTCCTTTTGATTTTCAGTCAAAAATAAGCTCAAACAAGCCTATATAAGCCCTAAGCTTATTAAGCCTGTTACTTTGGCCTTTTTGTGTTCCATTTAGTCCATTGATCAAGTCTACAAAATCCTAGACCTAGTGCACAAGTGTGCACTGAGTTGCACATCAGTTCAATTAAACAGCTACATCAGGCAGTCTTTGTGGTTTTTGCAGATTTTGTAGAATTTTTATCTCACTCATCATAAGCCCTTACAAGCTGATCTTCTGGGATAATAAGCTCACCCAGCTTATCTATATCTCTAAATTTTCTTGTGATTTTTAGAGCTCATCTGGACTCCTAAATCAGGCCTGCAAGTTGGGCAAATTTGCCCTGCTCCACAAGCCCAACAGCATATCAGTAAGCTTAATAGCTTATTGGAGCTTTTCTGGCTTATGCACCCAGCTTTTCTTGGTTCCTTTAGATCATTTGCAAGTGTCTTAGACCATTTCATCTTTGTTCCATAAGTTTTTAGCTTATTCTCAAGCTTTTAGCTCATCAAGCTCAAAAGCTTGGCTGTTAAGCTTTTAAGTACCAAACTGCTTATTTTTTAGGTTTCAAAATTTTTGTCTTCATTAAAGTTACTTCTTTTCAGTAGTTAAACAAGTTTGTAGTTTAAAGTTTTTGATAAAAACCACTTTTTAGAAAGTGATAGCTTCTATTTAAGAAGCTTGAGCTTTTTAGCTTATTTTTCTGCTTTTTATTTAAGCACTTTCTGATTTTATATTTTTCATAAGTTTCTGTAACCATAGGATAATTATATAAAAAGTTTCATAATTTTCTGAGTTTGTTTAGTATTTATTAGAATTAAAAATAATTAAAAAATATTTAAAATAGTAATTAAATCATAATAAATAGATAAATAATCAGAAAAATATAAATCCAATTGTCATAATTTTCTTTTGTCATTTTTAATCTAGGAAAAATAAAAAAAATATTTTTAGGACTTAAGAAAACCAAAAATAGAAATAAAGTGATAGCTTCTATTTAATAGAATTTATCTTTTTAAATTTTAATTAAGTAATTTTCATTTTTATAATTTTCTTAGCTTCTTGTCACTTTAAAGTATTTATAGAAAAATTTTCAGATTTTTATTTGATCTTTTAGTATTTATTAGAATTTTAATTAGTTTAAATAATTATTAAATAGTTTTTAATTAATAATAATTAATTAATAAGTCAAATAAATAATTTTCTTTTTCCAATAATTTTCTTTTATTATTAGGGTTGTAAAAATATAAATTTCATATCCGTAGGCTTTTTATTTCTTAAAACTCACTTTTTATTTCGTACGTTTACGTTTATTTAAATTTAAACGTACGTCTTTTAGTTTTAAACGTTTTTAAGTAATTTGGTTTCCAGTTCTTGTTTATATAGCTTGTTTAAAGCTATTTTCTTACCTCCTTAGTGTAATCAAATCCATAATCCCTTTTCTGTTCAATAACACTTGATCACGACCCGTTTTTAAGCACAATTTCACATCTCGCTGGGACTTAAACGACCCGGGGATAAAACTATACTCCTTGGATAATTGCATTGTGTTCTTGATTGGTTTGACTTTGTTTGACCACATCCGTGGTTGATTTAAGTTGACTGTTTTTGAGCCAACCAAATTTTGGCGCCGCTGCCGGGGAGGTGTGCTGCTGCGTGTTCTAAACGTTTTGCAGTATCGTGTCTTTGAACCCCAATCTGTGTATATCTTTTCTCTCTTGTATATTCATCATATATAAAGCAAAACGCTTGTGAAGTTAACTCATTTAACGGATCAAGCACCAAAAATATCGTATTCCTATTCCCCATAAACCATATAAAAACAAAAATATTTTTCTTTTCTTTTCTATATATAATATCATATAAAAAATAAAAACATCAAAAATATTTTCCATTTTCTTTGTTAAATAATAAACAAATAATAAAAATTAACCATCGAGAACCAAGACTGAGCACTACCTAACTGGGGGTGCGGCCATAATAAGTTCCCAAACCTAAGATAAAAACTTGCCTTTGTATCACTTGCGAATATCGGCTCACCTTTAATTGATAAACAAACTCTAACGGAGGTTCTAGGATAGTCTGACATTAAATTGTCGGACTGAAAGAAGCGGGTTTTTAAGGAGCATTTAATTGCCCACCTCTGCTTCTCCGCCACTCTGTGCGTTTGTCTTTTAGAGAGCTACCGTACGCCTGTTGATTATTGGTTTAAGTTCACTTGTGTTTTTTCTCGATCTTGATTTTTATTAAATTTTGTTTTCATCTTAACTTCTCAATAAATAAATAAAATCCAAAAAAAGAATCTTCTTACCCTTTTCTGAGTTTCCTCCACTATAAAGGATTCTTAGACTCGTCTTAGTGCATGCGCACTCGTTCTTCTAGGTCATCAAGCCCTCTCCGTGAGCTTGGAAACATACCTCGAAGACGTCGTAGACGTTCTGCCCCATCAGTCGTATCTGAGGAACGTACTGATTCTGTCGTCATGGCAGATTTGCCAATGAATGAGCTTCTCCAAGCACCTATCGAGGGTTATGGAGATGCCATTGTTGTTCCAGCTATTGTAGCTGAGAGTTTTGAGCTCAAAACCGGGTTACTGAATCTTGTAACCTCTAGCCAATTCTACGGTTTTGACAGGGATGATCCTCATGCTCACATTCGATGGTTTAACAAGATTACATCTACCATCAAATACAAAAACATCCCGTCTAGCTCAATCAAACTTCTTCTATTCCCATTTTCTCTCGAGGGACAAGCCCGGATATGGCTTGAGAAACAACCCCCTCGTTCAATTGAGACATGGGAGGACTTAGTTACAAAGTTTGTAAACGAATTTTTTCCACCGTCTAGAACGACAAGTCTTAAAAATGAAATCATCAAATTTACACAAAGATTTGATGAATCGTTTAGTGACGCGTGGGATCGTTTCAAAGAATTGCTTCGTAAATGTCCTCATCATGGTTTTACCGAGTTAATGCAAATCGACACTTTCTATAATGGTGTGAGCCAATCAGACCAAGATTCTCTCAATGCCTCCTCTGGAGGTAATTTTTTGAGCAGAACTGTCAAAGAAGCTTTAGCGATTATTGAAAATAAGTCTAAGGTCCGTACTGCACGAACAAAGCCATATCATTCTCAGGCTAGTGCCGGTCCTTCTACTTCATCTCCCGTGAGTACTTCTAGCACCGATGCTAAGATTGACAAACTCACGGACGCTATTCAAGCTTTGGTTCTCTCAAGCCAAAAGAAAGTCACTTTCACACAAACTCCTTCACATGCTGAAGTGAAGAAAGTAGAAGTCTGTGTTACTTGTGGTGGTCCTCACGCATACTACGACTGTACTGCCACCGATGGTAGTCCTTTTGAAGTTAATGCTATAGCAGGTACTTCAAATCAGGGAGGTAATCAATACCGTCCTCAAATGGAACCAAGTTACCGAGCTAGTAGCTACCAAGGACCACCCGGTTTCAATCAGAACCAGAATTTGCAAAACCGGAACCAAAATCAACCTCGAATGAACCAAGGTTATCAAAACCAAGGGAATTTCAATTCTGGACAAAATCAAGGTTTCCAACACCAAGGAAACTTTAACCGAAACAATTCCAACCAGGGAAATCATTTTCAGGGAAATGGTAATCCAAATCAAGGGAATTTTCAACATCAAGGTTATAATCAAAATAACCGAATGCAAAATTTCCCTAATCAACATCAAGCCATTCCAGCCCCACATCCATCATCTGATGAGTTATTGAGGCAGTTCATGAAAGCTCAAGAGGACACAAACAGGTTGTTGGTCAGCCAGATCTCTGAGATTAAAAAATCTTTAAATGATCAACCTTCGGGCTCAGGAAAACTTCCGAGCAACACGATCGCTAACCCGAAGGGCGATGTTAAGGCGATCACAACCCGAAGTGGTGTTTCATATGAGGGACCCACTATTTCCACTACCACTTCTTCTTCTTCCCCTAAGGTAGTGGGAAGTGAGCCTGAGGTGACTAAGGACCAGGTATTTCCTACCAATAACGGAGGTACCAACAACGTCCAACCTCAAATTGTCCCGAAACCCAAGACTAAACCTCAAGTTGTCTTTGAACATCCTGAAACCCCGGTTGAAAACCCTAAATCCAAAACTTCTATTCCCTACCCATCACGTTTAAATGAGCAAAAGCTCCGCGAAAAAGCTAGTCAACAAATGGATAAATTTTTCCAAATTTTTCAAGAATTACACTTTGACATAAGCTTTGCGGACGCTATCATTCTGATGCCCAAGTTTGCATCCACAATCAAACACTTGTTAAGCAACAAGGAAAAACTGTTTGAAATGGCAAAGACTCCATTAAATGAGAACTGCTCAGCAGTTATCTTGAAAAAGCTTCCCGAGAAGCTTGGAGATCCTGGAAGGTTTCTACTACCTTGTGTCTTTCCAGGAATGGTTGAATGCTATGCCTTGGCCGATCTTGGTGCAAGCATCAACCTGATGCCTAAATCAGTATGGAAGAAACTTTCTCTTCCTGAACTTACTCCTACCTGCATGACTCTTGAGCTTGCAGATCGTTCAATATCTCGTCCACTTGGCATTGCTGAGGACGTATTTGTGAAAGTAGGAAAGTTCCATTTTCCAGCTGACTTTGTGGTCGTTGATTTCGATGCTGATTCCAGGGTTCCTCTCATTCTTGGAAGAGGATTCCTAAGAACGGGCCGTGCTCTCATAGATGTATTTGAGCATGAAATCACATTACGTGTGGGTCATGAAGCTGTCACCTTTAACCTCGATCAAACTTCGAGGTACTCCTCAAATTATGATTCTGAATCGGTTAACCGAATCGATGTCATTGATATTGTTTCAGAGGAGTATTCTCAAGAGTTTCTTGGTTATTCTCATAATTCTGTGAGTGGGGATACCACCACATCTTCTTTACCTGGCATTTCCGATTCTTCCCCTTCTCTCACTCCGTTTGAGGGAAGTGATTTCAATTTGGAAGAGATCGATGATTTTCTCAAGTGTGATTCATTCCTAGAGGGGATTGATGACGCTGAGATTGATCTGGAGGGAGATATTCTTCTTCTTGAGAAATTGTTAAATCAGGACAATTCTCCTCCACTCCCTCCCGTTGAACTTCATAATGAGGAAGTCAAATCAGTTGAGAAAACTGATGAATTTCCTGAGGTCGAACTCAAAGACTTACCACCTCATCTTGAGTACGCATTCTTGGAGGGTGATGATAAATTACCCGTCATTATTGCTAAAGATTTAAGTGATGAGGAAAAGACTGCTCTAATAAAGGTCTTAAAGTCACACAAGCAAGCCATTGCTTGGAAACTCTCCGACATAAAGGGTATTGACCCTGAATTTTGTACTCACAAGATTTTAATGGAGGATGACTTTAAACCAGCAGTCCAACATCAAAGAAGGGTGAATCCTAAAATCCACGATGTTATCAAACAAGAGGTTCTCAAACTTCTTGATGCAGGATTGATTTATCCCATCTCTGATAGTCCTTGGGTTAGTCCCATTCACTGTGTTCCAAAAAAGGGTGGCATAACTGTTGTCACGAATGAAGAAAATGAGTTGATTCCAACTCGATTGGTTACGGGGTGGCGTGTTTGCATTGACTATCGTAAGTTAAATGATGCCACCCGTAAAGACCATTTTCCTCTACCTTTTATGGATCAGATGCTTGAGAGATTAGCAGGAAACGAGTACTATTGTTTCCTTGATGGTTTCTCGGGTTACTTTCAAATTCCCATTGATCCACAAGATCAAGAAAAGACTACCTTCACATGCCCTTATGGAACCTTTGCTTATAAACGTATGCCTTTCGGCTTATGTAACGCTCCAGGCACGTTCCAGAGGTGTATGATGGCCATATTTACCGACATGATTGGTAAAACAATGGAGGTCTTTATGGATGACTTCTCGGTCATTGGGGATTCGTTCCAAGCATGTCTCTCCAATTTAGAAAACATGTTGAAAAGGTGTAAAGACACCAATCTTTGTCTAAATTGGGAAAAGAGTCATTTTATGGTCAGAGAGGGCATTGTCCTCGGCCATAAGATATCAAAGAACGGGATTGAGGTTGAAAAAGCTAAAGTTGATGTCATTGGTAAATTACCTCATCCCACTACCGTCAAAGGTATTAGGAGTTTTCTGGGTCATGCCGGTTTCTATCGTAGATTCATACAAGACTTTTCTAAAATCGCCCGGCCTATGACTCATCTTCTTGAAAAAGATGCTCCTTTTATCTTCTCACCCGAGTGCATCAAAGCTTTTGAAGTATTAAAGAAAAAGCTTACTGAGGCACCCATTCTAGTTGCCCCCGACTGGGATTTTCCCTTTGAGCTCATGTGCGATGCAAGCGATTTTGCAATCGGTGCAGTCCTGGGGCAACGAAAAGCCAAACATTTTCAGCCTATCCACTACGCAAGTAAAACCATGACTGAAGCTCAAACTCATTACACCACTACAGAAAAAGAATTATTGGCTGTGGTGTATGCCTTTGAGAAGTTTCGGCCATATTTGATCTTGACAAAATGTGTAGTGTATACGGATCACTCGGCTCTCAAATATCTCTTTGCAAAACAAGATGCAAAGCCGAGATTACTCCGTTGGGTTCTCCTCCTGCAAGAATTTGATATCATTATACGTGATAAAAAAGGAGCTGAGAACCTAGCTGCTGATCATCTATCCCGATTAGAAAACCCACACCAAGATGTTTTCGAGAAAAAGGAAATAAATGAAACATTTCCTCTCGAGACACTCAATGCGGTTACTTTTCGAGGAGATTCTACTACCCCATGGTTTGCCGACTTCGCAAATTACCATGCGGGTAACTTCATAGTGAAAGGGATGTCGACCCAGCAGAAGAATAAATTCTTCAAAGATGTGAAACATTACTTCTGGGACGACCCCTACTTATTCAAAATCTGTGCGGATCAAGTCATCCGACGGTGTGTTTACGGACAGGAAGCTATTGAC
This sequence comes from Artemisia tridentata subsp. tridentata, assembly GCA_021014915.2. Taxonomy (NCBI): domain Eukaryota; kingdom Viridiplantae; phylum Streptophyta; class Magnoliopsida; order Asterales; family Asteraceae; genus Artemisia; species Artemisia tridentata. The sequence goes on from CP139508.1 coordinate 105,011,944, forward strand.
ATTCTCAAAGCTTGCCATGCTGGACCCACGGGGGGCCATCATAGTCCAAACTACACCGCCAAAAAGGTGTTTGATTCCGGGTTTTATTGGCCCACAATCTATAAGGATGCCCAAGAACTCATAAAAACTTGTGAAGCTTGTCAGCGTCACGAAAATATTTCACAACGAAATGAAATGCCACAAAATGCAATTCAAGTCTGTGAAATCTTTGATGTCTGGGGCATTGACTTTATGGGGCCATTTCCATCATCTCGAGGAAACAAATACATTCTCGTGGCTGTTGACGATTTGTCAAAATGGGTTGAAGCAAAAGCTTTACCCACTAATGATGCCCGAGTTGTTGTAAAATTCCTTAAAGCTCTTTTTGCCCGTTTTGGAACTCCACGTGCTATAATCAGTGATCGTGGTACGCATTTCTGTAATGACAAATTTGATAAAGTCATGCAAAAGTATGGTGTAACTCACCGTCTTTCCACTGCGTATCACCCACAAACAAGTGGGCAAGTTGAAGTTTCAAATCGGGGTATCAAAAGAATCTTGGAAAGGACTGTAGGAGAAAATCGTGCATCCTGGTCGGATAAATTGGATGATGCACTATGGGCCTTTCGTACAGCTTACAAAACACCCATCGGGTGTACACCTTATAAGCTTGTGTACGGAAAGGCATGTCATCTACCGATCGAATTAGAGCACAAAGCCTACTGGGCCTTGAAACATGCGAACTTTGACCTTCAAACTGCGGGTGATCACCGTAAAGTTCAAATGAATGAATTAAATGAACTACGTGATCAAGCATACGAGAACTCTTTAATTTATAAAGAAAAGACAAAGAAGATTCATGACTCTAAAATCAAGAACCGCGTTTTCAACGTTGGTGATCGAGTCCTTCTTTTCAATTCCAGATTGAAGATTTTCTCGGGAAAACTCAAATCCCGTTGGTCTGGTCCATTCTCTGTTACAAAAGTTTATCCATATGGTACCGTTGAGTTATCTCAAAATGACGGACCAAATTTCAAAGTGAATGGTCATCGATTAAAACACTACTTTGGAGAGGACATACCATTCATGGTTGTCCCGGATCTTCAAACTTTCCCCATGAACCAATGAATGCGGGGATCGAGTCAAGCTAGTGACTCGGTGATCAAAAACATTAGCAAAACATGGGTTCTCACCCGTGTCTCTGTTTTCTTTCTCTTTTCTACCACCTAGTGTGGGGGAGATGGTCTCTTCCACTTACTTCCCCGTAGACTTTTAAATTGCTTTTTCTCCCGGGCTGTTCAGGAACCCTTTGTTACAGTTGGCCGTTCACAAGCGGTTAGCTTGCGTGATAAACCTGACTGTTCGGAAGGAATCAACTTAAGTCGGGGTCGAGTCAAGCTAGTGACTCGGTGATAAAAAACATTAGCCCGCACCATATGGGTTTTCACCCATATTTCTGACTTCTTTCTATTTTCTACCACCCAAGTGTGGGGGAGATGCCCCACATGTTGTAAGTATGTAAAAAAAAAAAAAAAAAAAAAAAAATAATTCCCAAAGAGGGAATTTGCATGCCTTAACGGCTTAAATGCAAATTAAATAAAAATAAAATAAATAACTATATGAAATAAAAGGCTATTAGTATTTCCCTTTCACGTTCTAAGTGTTGGTTTAACAGCCGGTTCTTTGAATATTGAGGGCAATATTCAGTTCTAAGTGTGGGGGGGAAATTCTAGCGAATTTTATCAAATGTATCATCTAGCACCCCCATTTTTAGCCAAAATTTTAAAATTTTTTCTCACTTAGAACTCAGAAAATGGTAATCAGTCCGCCATGTCTAACACACATAAGGATTGGCTAATCCAGGAGCAAACGGCTCTTGGTAAAGATATATCAAATCCGTTTATGGCTTGCAATTTGCCAAAAATTGTATGGTTCTCGACTCACCATATCTTTAATTAGTGAAGAGTTGGCTAGCCCGCAAGGTTATGGCTTGTGGTAAAGGCTTTGGAATACCATAATTGGTAATCATCTCACCAAAGATAATAGTTGTAATTTATCTAAGAGCTGGCTAGTCCAGAAGCAAACGGCTTCTGGTAAAGACAAATCAAACCCGTTGAAAGCTGATGGTTTGCTCAAAATCATTTGGTTATCATTGTGCCAAAGTATCACATACTAAAACAATGGCTAGTCCAGAAGCAAACGGCTTCTGGTAAAGACAAACCAAAACCGTTTACAGCTGGTGATTTGCTCAAAATCACATGGTTATCAGTGTACCATAGTTCTTACTTGAACTGAAACATTTGGCTACTCCAGAGGTGATGGCTTCTGGTAAAGAGATACATCCATTAAAACTTCATAAAAGATTGCTAGGGACTAGCAATAGTTTAGTGTGGGGGATTGATGAGTATGCAAATACTCATCATTTCTTTCATATTTGAGCTACAGAAACAGTCAAAAAACACTTTAAAAAGTCTAAAAATGTATAAAAATATCATCTGACTGTGTTTTTATAAGTTTCAGGGAAAAAACAAACAATAAATGGCATAATTTGCATTTTAGTCCCTGAACTTTCATAATTTGGCAAATCTAGTCCCTAGAATCTAAAAAAAAGTGGAATCTTATCATTCAAGGTCCCTGAAATATTCAAACTTGGCAAAATTGGTCCTTGAATGAAACTTTTAAACAAATGGCAGTTTTAGTCCCTAGGGTTTTAAAAATGACAAAACAAGTCCCGGGTGTTTTAAAATGGAAAAATATATTTTATGGTCCTTGTACTTTGAAACTTGGCAATATTGGTCCTTTGGAGTAACTTTGGAAAAGTGCAACATCAGCCCTTCATTATTCAGAAAATTACACTTTTGGTCCTTGTTGTATTTAAGCTACAAACCAAATCCGGATCCCCTAAACTAAATAAAACCCATCACTACCCAACCCAACCCTATTAAACTAAACCCAACCCAAAATAGAAACAACCCAGCCAATCACCACAACCTCTGACCCGACCCAACCCCAACTTAAATAACTAATACCAGGGTTTGACCCCAGTCAAACCCATCTTCCCTTTCACACTCACCCCGCCAAAACCACCCCTCCTCCATCACTGCTCCAATACCACTCAACCTTTACACCTCACCCTTCCAACTCATCACCCTAGTCACTAATCTCTCCCCTCCACCTCCACATATCACCAAAAATTCTTAATTACAAAAACCTGCTCAAACACTTGCAAGACTTTTTGGCGCCAAAATTGCAAGTGGACGATTGAGATTGATTGAGTGTAATCCAAAGGTGTGAAAGTAATCAGAAATGTCGACAAGTACTTTCCCAGTTGCTTTTAGTATATATAGATATGTGTAATAGAAAATAAGTAGTTAGTTTTTTAGTTTTAAATCGTATTTTCATTTCCAGTCTTTGTAATATTGTAATGTTGTAATTTTCGTTTCTCTGTTGTAATCTAAGTTCATTTCAGTTAATATAAGCTCATTTCAATCACTTGTGTTTTACATTTCAAGAATGCTAAGTTTCAAAGTTTACTGTAAAATCGTATAAGCTCTCAGTCCCATTTAAATACTACAAAAAGCTCAAAATAACCTTGTAATAAGCTTATGAAAGCTCTATATAGCTTTTTGTAAGATTATCTAGTGTAATTCAGTCTTAACTTCAAGCAATGGAAAAAGTCAAAGAAAAGTCAAAGTTTGGGTAAATAAGCTATCTGGGGTATAATAAGCTATAAGGGAAGGCTTGGTAGTGTTTCTAGCTTGTGTTAACAAGGTAGAGGATTGTTCTGGTTCCTAGTTCTTTAATTCACAGTTCACCACAGTTGTAAGCAAATTCTCAAGTTTACTTAATTTTTCATTTCACTATTCTATAGCTTATCATAAGCTTATCTGTGTAATTTATAACTTATCAGTAGTTTCTAGTTACATTTCATTCAGTCTCAATAGTCTTAATTAGCTTTTATTTAGTTGCACTTAAAAAACTTAAAAAAGTCAAAAAACAGTCACACTAGGCATAGCTTATTTAAACTGCTTAATATTACTTTAAAAGTTGTTAAATATCACTAATATAAGTTGGTGACCAGTTAGTATTAAAAATCTCAGCTTAATTCGACCACTTCAGTTCAAAAATCAAAACAGACACCCCTAAAGGAGTGTTTGGTTCAGCAATTCAATTGGCCAAAACCAGCTGCTACTGTAGATTAACCATTGGTCATACTTTGCACAAGCTTTTAGTAGTCCTAATAAGCTACTTCCTAGCTCAGTTCAGTCCTATAGCTTGATATAGTAATTTTACATGGTCCTTTTGATTTTCAGTCAAAAATAAGCTCAAACAAGCCTATATAAGCCCTAAGCTTATTAAGCCTGTTACTTTGGCCTTTTTGTGTTCCATTTAGTCCATTGATCAAGTCTACAAAATCCTAGACCTAGTGCACAAGTGTGCACTGAGTTGCACATCAGTTCAATTAAACAGCTACATCAGGCAGTCTTTGTGGTTTTTGCAGATTTTGTAGAATTTTTATCTCACTCATCATAAGCCCTTACAAGCTGATCTTCTGGGATAATAAGCTCACCCATCTTATCTATATCTCTAAATTTTCTTGTGATTTTTAGAGCTCATCTGGACTCCTAAATCAGGCCTGCAAGTTGGGCAAATTTGCCCTGCTCCACAAGCCCAACAGCATATCAGTAAGCTTAATAGCTTATTGGAGCTTTTCTGGCTTATGCACCCAGCTTTTCTTGGTTCCTTTAGATCATTTGCAAGTGTCTTAGACCATTTCATCTTTGTTCCATAAGTTTTTAGCTTATTCTCAAGCTTTTAGCTCATCAAGCTCAAAAGCTTGGCTGTTAAGCTTTTAAGTACCAAACTGCTTATTTTTTAGGTTTCAAAATTTTTGTCTTCATTAAAGTTACTTCTTTTCAGTAGTTAAACAAGTTTGTAGTTTAAAGTTTTTGATAAAAACCACTTTTTAGAAAGTGATAGCTTCTATTTAAGAAGCTTGAGCTTTTTAGCTTATTTTTCTGCTTTTTATTTAAGCACTTTCTGATTTTATATTTTTCATAAGTTTCTGTAACCATAGGATAATTATATAAAAAGTTTCATAATTTTCTGAGTTTGTTTAGTATTTATTAGAATTAAAAATAATTAAAAAATATTTAAAATAGTAATTAAATCATAATAAATAGATAAATAATCAGAAAAATATAAATCCAATTGTCATAATTTTCTTTTGTCATTTTTAATCTAGGAAAAATAAAAAAATATTTTTAGGACTTAAGAAAACCAAAAATAGAAATAAAGTGATAGCTTCTATTTAATAGAATTTATCTTTTTAAATTTTAATTAAGTAATTTTCATTTTTATAATTTTCTTAGCTTCTTGTCACTTTAAAGTATTTATAGAAAAATTTTCAGATTTTTATTTGATCTTTTAGTATTTATTAGAATTTTAATTAGTTTAAATAATTATTAAATAGTTTTTAATTAATAATAATTAATTAATAAGTCAAATAAATAATTTTCTTTTTCCAATAATTTTCTTTTATTATTAGGGTTGTAAAAATATAAATTTCATATCCGTAGGCTTTTTATTTCTTAAAACTCACTTTTTATTTCGTACGTTTACGTTTATTTAAATTTAAACGTACGTCTTTTAGTTTTAAACGTTTTTAAGTAATTTGGTTTCCAGTTCTTGTTTATATAGCTTGTTTAAAGCTATTTTCTTACCTCCTTAGTGTAATCAAATCCATAATCCCTTTTCTGTTCAATAACACTTGATCACGACCCGTTTTTAAGCACAATTTCACATCTCGCTGGGACTTAAACGACCGGGGATAAAACTATACTCCTTGGATAATTGCATTGTGTTCTTGATTGGTTTGACTTTGTTTGACCACATCCGTGGTTGATTTAAGTTGACTGTTTTTTAGCCAATCAAATTTTGGCGCCGCTGCCGGGGAGGTGTGCTGCGTGTTCTAAACGTTTTGCAGTATCGTGTCTTTGAACCCCAATCTGTGTATATCTTTTCTCTCTTGTATATTCATCATATATAAAGCAAAACGCTTGTGAAGTTAACTCATTTAACGGATCAAGCACCAAAAATATCGTATTCCTATTCCCATAAACCATATAAAAACAAAATATTTTTCTTTTCTTTTCTATATATAATATCATATAAAAAATAAAAACATCAAAAATATTTTCCATTTTCTTTGTTAAATAATAAACAAATAATAAAAATTAACCATCGAGAACCAAGACTGAGCACTACCTAACTGGGGGTGCGGCCATAATAAGTTCCCAAACTAAGATAAAAACTTGCCTTTGTATCACTTGCGAATATCGGCTCACCTTTAATTGATAAACAAACTCTAACGGAGGTTCTAGGATAGTCTGATATTAAATTGTCGGACTGAAAGAAGCGGGTTTTTAAGGAGCATTTAATTGCCCACCTCTGCTTCTCCGCCACTCTGTGCGTTTGTCTTTTAGAGAGCTACCGTACGCCTGTTGATTATTGGTTTAAGTTCACTTGTGTGTTTTTTCTCGATCTTGATTTTTATTAAATTTTGTTTTCATCTTAACTTCTCAATAAATAAATAAAATCCAAAAAAAGAATCTTCTTACCCTTTTCTGAGTTTCCTCCACTATAAAGGATTCTTAGACTCGTCTTAGTGCATGCGCACTCGTTCTTCTAGGTCATCAAGCCCTCTCCGTGAGCTTGGAAACATACCTCGAAGACGTCGTAGACGTTCTGCCCCATCAGTCGTATCTGAGGAACGTACTGATTCTGTCGTCATGGCAGATTTGCCAATGAATGAGCTTCTCCAAGCACCCATCGAGGGTTATGGAGATGCCATTGTTGTTCCAGCTATTGTAGCTGAGAGTTTTGAGCTCAAAACCGGGTTACTGAATCTTGTAACCTCTAGCCAATTCTACGGTTTTGACAGGGATGATCCTCATGCTCACATTCGATGGTTTAACAAGATTACATCTACCATCAAATACAAAAACATCCCGTCTAGCTCAATCAAACTTCTTCTATTCCCATTTTCTCTCGAGGGACAAGCCCGGATATGGCTTGAGAAACAACCCCTCGTTCAATTGAGACATGGGAGGACTTAGTTACAAAGTTTGTAAACGAATTTTTTCCACCGTCTAGAACGACAAGTCTTAAAAATGAAATCATCAAATTTACACAAAGATTTGATGAATCGTTTAGTGACGCGTGGGATCGTTTCAAATAATTGCTTCGTAAATGTCCTCATCATGGTTTTACCGAGTTAATGCAAATCGACACTTTCTATAATGGTGTGAGCCAATCAGACCAAGATTCTCTCAATGCCTCCTCTGGAGGTAATTTTTTGAGCAGAACTGTCAAAGAAGCTTTAGCGATTATTGAAAATAAGTCTAAGGTCCGTACTGCACGAACAAAGCCATATCATTCTCAGGCTAGTGCCGGTCCTTCTACTTCATCTCCCGTGAGTACTTCTAGCACCGATGCTAAGATTGACAAACTCACGGACGCTATTCAAGCTTTGGTTCTCTCAAGCCAAAAGAAAGTCACTTTCACACAAACTCCTTCACATGCTGAAGTGAAGAAAGTAGAAGTCTGTGTTACTTGTGGTGGTCCTCACGTATACTACGACTGTACTGCCACCGATGGTAGTCCTTTTGAAGTTAATGCTATAGCAGGTACTTCAAATCAGGGAGGTAATCAATACCGTCCTCAAATGGAACCAAGTTACCGAGCTAGTAGCTACCAAGGACCACCCGGTTTCAATCAGAACCAGAATTTGCAAAACCGGAACCAAAATCAACCTCGAATGAACCAAGGTTATCAAAACCAAGGGAATTTCAATTCTGGACAAAATCAAGGTTTCCAACACCAAGGAAACTTTAACCGAAACAATTCCAACCAGGGAAATCATTTTCAGGGAAATGGTAATCCAAATCAAGGGAATTTTCAACATCAAGGTTATAATCAAAATAACCGAATGCAAAATTTCCCTAATCAACATCAAGCCATTCCAGCCCCACATCCATCATCTGATGAGTTATTGAGGCAGTTCATGAAAGCTCAAGAGGACACAAACAGGTTGTTGGTCAGCCAGATCTCTGAGATTAAAAAATCTTTAAATGATCAACCTTCGGGCTCAGGAAAACTTCCGAGCAACACGATCGCTAACCCGAAGGGCGATGTTAAGGCGATCACAACCCGAAGTGGTGTTTCATATGAGGGACCCACTATTTCCACTACCACTTCTTCTTCTTCCCCCAAGGTAGTGGGAAGTGAGCCTGAGGTGACTAAGGACCAGGTATTTCCTACCAATAACGGAGGTACCAACAACGTCCAACCTCAAATTGTCCCGAAACCCAAGACTAAACCTCAAGTTGTCTTTGAACATCCTGAAACCCCGGTTGAAAACCCTAAATCCAAAACTTCTATTCCCTACCCATCACGTTTAAATGAGCAAAAGCTCCGCGAAAAAGCTAGTCAACAAATGGATAAATTTTTCCAAATTTTTCAAGAATTACACTTTGACATAAGCTTTGCGGACGCTATCATTCTGATGCCCAAGTTTGCATCCACAATCAAACACTTGTTAAGCAACAAGGAAAAACTGTTTGAAATGGCAAAGACTCCATTAAATGAGAACTGCTTAGCAGTTATCTTGAAAAAGTCTTCCGAGAAGCTTGGAGATCCTGGAAGGTTTCTACTACCTTGTGTCTTTCCAGGAATGGTTGAATGCTATGCCTTGGCCGATCTTGGTGCAAGCATCAACCTGATGCCTAAATCAGTATGGAAGAAACTTTCTCTTCCTGAACTTACTCCTACCTGCATGACTCTTGAGCTTGCAGATCGTTCAATATCTCGTCCACTTGGCATTGCTGAGGACGTATTTGTGAAAGTAGGAAAGTTCCATTTTCCAGCTGACTTTGTGGTCGTTGATTTCGATGCTGATTCCAGGGTTCCTCTCATTCTTGGAAGAGGATTCCTAAGAACGGGCCGTGCTCTCATAGATGTATTTGAGCATGAAATCACATTACGTGTGGGTCATGAAGCTGTCACCTTTAACCTCGATCAAACTTCGAGGTACTCCTCAAATTATGATTCTGAATCGGTTAACCGAATCGATGTCATTGATATTGTTTCAGAGGAGTATTCTCAAGAGTTTCTTGGTTATTCTCATAATTCTGTGAGTGGGGATACCACCACATCTTCTTTACCTGGCATTTCCGATTCTTCCCCTTCTCTCACTCCGTTTGAGGGAAGTGATTTCAATTTGGAAGAGATCGATGATTTTCTCAAGTGTGATTCATTCCTAGAGGGGATTGATGACGCTGAGATTGATCTGGAGGGAGATATTCTTCTTCTTGAGAAATTGTTAAATCAGGACAATTCTCCTCCACTCCCTCCCGTTGAACTTCATAATGAGGAAGTCAAATCAGTTGAGAAAACTGATGAATTTCCTGAGGTCGAACTCAAAGACTTACCACCTCATCTTGAGTACGCATTCTTGGAGGGTGATGATAAATTACCCCTCATTATTGCTAAAGATTTAAGTGATGAGGAAAAGACTGCTCTAATAAAGGTCTTAAAGTCACACAAGCAAGCCATTGCTTGGAAACTCTCCGACATAAAGGGTATTGACCCTGAATTTTGTACTCACAAGATTTTAATGGAGGATGACTTTAAACCAGCAGTCCAACATCAAAGAAGGGTGAATCCTAAAATCCACGATGTTATCAAACAAGAGGTTCTCAAACTTCTTGATGCAGGATTGATTTATCCCATCTCTGATAGTCCTTGGGTTAGTCCCATTCACTGTGTTCCAAAAAAGGGTGGCATAACTGTTGTCACGAATGAAGAAAATGAGTTGATTCCAACTCGATTGGTTACGGGGTGGCGTGTTTGCATTGACTATCGTAAGTTAAATGATGCCACCCGTAAAGACCATTTTCCTCTACCTTTTATGGATCAGATGCTTGAGAGATTAGCAGGAAACGAGTACTATTGTTTCCTTGATGGTTTCTCGGGTTACTTTCAAATTCCCATTGATCCACAAGATCAAGAAAAGACTACCTTCACATGCCCTTATGGAACCTTTGCTTATAAACGTATGCCTTTCGGCTTATGTAACGCTCCAGGCACGTTCCAGAGGTGTATGATGGCCATATTTACCGACATGATTGGTAAAACAATGGAGGTCTTTATGGATGACTTCTCGGTCATTGGGGATTCGTTCCAAGCATGTCTCTCCAATTTAGAAAACATGTTGAAAAGGTGTAAAGACACCAATCTTTGTCTAAATTGGGAAAAGAGTCATTTTATGGTCAGAGAGGGCATTGTCCTCGGCCATAAGATATCAAAGAACGGGATTGAGGTTGAAAAAGCTAAAGTTGATGTCATTGGTAAATTACCTCATCCCACTACCGTCAAAGGTATTAGGAGTTTTCTGGGTCATGCCGGTTTCTATCGTAGATTCATACAAGACTTTTCTAAAATCGCCCGGCCTATGACTCATCTTCTTGAAAAAGATGCTCCTTTTATCTTCTCACCCGAGTGCATCAAAGCTTTTGAAGTATTAAAGAAAAAGCTTACTGAGGCACCCATTCTAGTTGCCCCCGACTGGGATTTTCCCTTTGAGCTCATGTGCGATGCAAGCGATTTTGCAATCGGTGCAGTCCTGGGGCAACGAAAAGCCAAACATTTTCAGCCTATCCACTACGCAAGTAAAACCATGACTGAAGCTCAAACTCATTACACCACTACAGAAAAAGAATTATTGGCTGTGGTGTATGCCTTTGAGAAGTTTCGGCCATATTTGATCTTGACAAAATGTGTAGTGTATACGGATCACTCGGCTCTCAAATATCTCTTTGCAAAACAAGATGCAAAGCCGAGATTACTCCGTTGGGTTCTCCTCCTGCAAGAATTTGATATCATTATACGTGATAAAAAAGGAGCTGAGAACCTAGCTGCTGATCATCTATCCCGATTAGAAAACCCACACCAAGATGTTTTCGAGAAAAAGGAAATAAATGAAACATTTCCTCTCGAGACACTCAATGCGGTTACTTTTCGAGGAGATTCTACTACCCCATGGTTTGCCGACTTCGCAAATTACCATGCGGGTAACTTCATAGTGAAAGGGATGTCGACCCAGCAGAAGAATAAATTCTTCAAAGATGTGAAACATTACTTCTGGGACGACCCCTACTTATTCAAAATCTGTGCGGATCAAGTCATCCGACGGTGTGTTTACGGACAGGAAGCTATTGACATTCTCAAAGCTTGCCATGCTGGACCCACGGGGGGCCATCATAGTCCAAACTACACCGCCAAAAAGGTGTTTGATTCCGGGTTTTATTGGCCCACAATCTATAAGGATGCCCAAGAACTCATAAAAACTTGTGAAGCTTGTCAGCGTCACGAAAATATTTCACAACGAAATGAAATGCCACAAAATGCAATTCAAGTCTGTGAAATCTTTGATGTCTGGGGCATTGACTTTATGGGGCCATTTCCATCATCTCGAGGAAACAAATACATTCTCGTGGCTGTTGACGATTTGTCAAAATGGGTTGAAGCAAAAGCTTTACCCACTAATGATGCCCGAGTTGTTGTAAAATTCCTTAAAGCTCTTTTTGCCCGTTTTGGAACTCCACGTGCTATAATCAGTGATCGTGGTACGCATTTCTGTAATGACAAATTTGATAAAGTCATGCAAAAGTATGGTGTAACTCACCGTCTTTCCACTGCGTATCACCCACAAACAAGTGGGCAAGTTGAAGTTTCAAATCGGGGTATCAAAAGAATCTTGGAAAGGACTGTAGGAGAAAATCGTGCATCCTGGTCGGATAAATTGGATGATGCACTATGGGCCTTTCGTACAGCTTACAAAACACCCATCGGGTGTACACCTTATAAGCTTGTGTACGGAAAGGCATGTCATCTACCGATCGAATTAGAGCACAAAGCCTACTGGGCCTTGAAACATGCGAACTTTGACCTTCAAACTGCGGGTGATCACCGTAAAGTTCAAATGAATGAATTAAATGAACTACGTGATCAAGCATACGAGAACTCTTTAATTTATAAAGAAAAGACAAAGAAGATTCATGACTCTAAAATCAAGAACCGCGTTTTCAACGTTGGTGATCGAGTCCTTCTTTTCAATTCCAGATTGAAGATTTTCTCGGGAAAACTCAAATCCCGTTGGTCTGGTCCATTCTCTGTTACAAAAGTTTATCCATATGGTACCGTTGAGTTATCTCAAAATGACGGACCAAATTTCAAAGTGAATGGTCATCGATTAAAACACTACTTTGGAGAGGACATACCATTCATGGTTGTCCCGGATCTTCAAACTTTCCCCATGAACCAATGAATGCGGGGATCGAGTCAAGCTAGTGACTCGGTGATCAAAAACATTAGCAAAACATGGGTTCTCACCCGTGTCTCTGTTTTCTTTCTCTTTTCTACCACCTAGTGTGGGGGAGATGGTCTCTTCCACTTACTTCCCTGTAGACTTTTAAATTGCTTTTTCTCCCGGGCTGTTCAGGAACCCTTTGTTACAGTTGGCCGTTCACAAGCGGTTAGCTTGCGTGATAAACCTGACTGTTCGGAAGGAATCAACTTAAGTCGGGGTCGAGTCAAGCTAGTGACTCGGTGATAAAAAACATTAGCCCGCACCATATGGGTTTTCACCCATATTTCTGACTTCTTTCTATTTTCTACCACCCAAGTGTGGGGGAGATGCCCCACATGTTGTAAGTATGTAAAAAAAAAAAAAAAAAAAAAAAAAATTCCCAAAGAGGGAATTTGCATGCCTTAACGGCTTAAATGCAAATTAAATAAAAATAAAATAAATAACTATATGAAATAAAAGGCTATTAGTATTTCCCTTTCACGTTCTAAGTGTTGGTTTAACAGCCGGTTCTTTGAATATTGAGGGCAATATTCAGTTCTAAGTGTGGGGGGGAAATTCTAGCGAATTTTATCAAATGTATCATCTAGCACCCCCATTTTTAGCCAAAATTTTAAAATTTTTTCTCACTTAGAACTCAGAAAATGGTTATCAGTCCGCCATGTCTAACACACATAAGGATTGGCTAATCCAGGAGCAAACGGCTCTTGGTAAAGATATATCAAATCCGTTTATGGCTTGCAATTTGCCAAAAATTGTATGGTTCTCGACTCACCATATCTTTAATTAGTGAAGAGTTGGCTAGCCCGCAAGGTTATGGCTTGTGGTAAAGGCTTTGGAATACCATAATTGGTAATCAGCTCACCAAAGATAATAGTTGTAATTTATCTAAGAGCTGGCTAGTCCAGAAGCAAACGGCTTCTGGTAAAGACAAATCAAACCCGTTGAAAGCTGATGGTTTGCTCAAAATCATTTGGTTATCATTGTGCCAAAGTATCACATACTAAAACAATGGCTAGTCCAGAAGCAAACGGCTTCTGGTAAAGACAAACCAAAACCGTTTACAGCTGGTGATTTGCTCAAAATCACATGGTTATCAGTGTACCATAGTTCTTACTTGAACTGAAACATTTGGCTACTCCAGAGGTGATGGCTTCTGGTAAAGAGATACATCCATTAAAACTTCATAAAAGATTGCTAGGGACTAGCAATAGTTTAGTGTGGGGGATTGATGAGTATGCAAATACTCATCATTTCTTTCATATTTGAGCTACAGAAACAGTCAAAAAACACTTTAAAAAGTCTAAAAATGTATAAAAATATCATCTGACTGTGTTTTTATAAGTTTCAGGGAAAAAACAAACAATAAATGGCATAATTTGCATTTTAGTCCCTGAACTTTCATAATTTGGCAAATCTAGTCCCTAGAATCTAAAAAAAAGTGGAATCTTATCATTCAAGGTCCCTGAAATATTCAAACTTGGCAAAATTGGTCCTTGAATGAAACTTTTAAACAAATGGCAGTTTTAGTCCCTAGGGTTTTAAAAATGACAAAACAAGTCCCCGGGTGTTTTAAAATGGAAAAATATATTTTATGGTCCTTGTACTTTGAAACTTGGCAATATTGGTCCTTTGGAGTAACTTTGGAAAAGTGCAACATCAGCCCTTCATTATTCAGAAAATTACACTTTTGGTCCTTGTTGTATTTAAGCTACAAACCAAATCCGGATCCCCTAAACTAAATAAAACCCATCACTACCCAACCCAACCCTATTAAACTAAACCCAACCCAAAATAGAAACAACCCAGCCCAATCACCACAACCTCTGACCCGACCCAACCCCAACTTAAATAACTAATACCAGGGTTTGACCCCAGTCAAACCCATCTTCCCTTTCACACTCACCCCGCCAAAACCACCCCTCCTCCATCACTGCTCCAATACCACTCAACCTTTACACCTCACCCTTCCAACTCATCACCCTAGTCACTAATCTCTCCCCTCCACCTCCACATATCACCAAAAATTCTTAATTACAAAAACCTGCTCAAACACTTGCAAGACTTTTTGGCGCCAAAATTGCAAGTGGACGATTGAGATTGATTGAGTGTAATCCAAAGGTGTGAAAGTAATCAGAAATGTCGACAAGTACTTTCCCAGTTGCTTTTAGTATATATAGATATGTGTAATAGAAAATAAGTAGTTAGTTTTTTAGTTTTAAATCGTATTTTCATTTCCAGTCTTTGTAATATTGTAATGTTGTAATTTTCGTTTCTCTGTTGTAATCTAAGTTCATTTCAGTTAATATAAGCTCATTTCAATCACTTGTGTTTTACATTTCAAGAATGCTAAGTTTCAAAGTTTACTGTAAAATCGTATAAGCTCTCAGTCCCATTTAAATACTACAAAAAGCTCAAAATAACCTTGTAATAAGCTTATGAAAGCTCTATATAGCTTTTTGTAAGATTATCTAGTGTAATTCAGTCTTAACTTCAAGCAATGGAAAAAGTCAAAGAAAAGTCAAAGTTTGGGTAAATAAGCTATCTGGGGTATAATAAGCTATAAGGGAAGGCTTGGTAGTGTTTCTAGCTTGTGTTAACAAGGTAGAGGATTGTTCTGGTTCCTAGTTCTTTAATTCACAGTTCACCACAGTTGTAAGCAAATTCTCAAGTTTACTTAATTTTTCATTTCACTATTCTATAGCTTATCATAAGCTTATCTGTGTAATTTATAACTTATCAGTAGTTTCTAGTTACATTTCATTCAGTCTCAATAGTCTTAATTAGCTTTTATTTAGTTGCACTTAAAAAACTTAAAAAAGTCAAAAAACAGTCACACTAGGCATAGCTTATTTAAACTGCTTAATATTACTTTAAAAGTTGTTAAATATCACTAATATAAGTTGGTGACCAGTTAGTATTAAAAATCTCAGCTTAATTCGACCACTTCAGTTCAAAAATCAAAACAGACACCCCTAAAGGAGTGTTTGGTTCAGCAATTCAATTGGCCAAAACCAGCTGCTACTGTAGATTAACCATTGGTCATACTTTGCACAAGCTTTTAGTAGTCCTAATAAGCTACTTCCTAGCTCAGTTCAGTCCTATAGCTTGATATAGTAATTTTACATGGTCCTTTTGATTTTCAGTCAAAAATAAGCTCAAACAAGCCTATATAAGCCCTAAGCTTATTAAGCCTGTTACTTTGGCCTTTTTGTGTTCCATTTAGTCCATTGATCAAGTCTACAAAATCCTAGACCTAGTGCACAAGTGTGCACTGAGTTGCACATCAGTTCAATTAAACAGCTACATCAGGCAGTCTTTGTGGTTTTTGCAGATTTTGTAGAATTTTTATCTCACTCATCATAAGCCCTTACAAGCTGATCTTCTGGGATAATAAGCTCACCCAGCTTATCTATATCTCTAAATTTTCTTGTGATTTTTAGAGCTCATCTGGACTCCTAAATCAGGCCTGCAAGTTGGGCAAATTTGCCCTGCTCCACAAGCCCAACAGCATATCAGTAAGCTTAATAGCTTATTGGAGCTTTTCTGGCTTATGCACCCAGCTTTTCTTGGTTCCTTTAGATCATTTGCAAGTGTCTTAGACCATTTCATCTTTGTTCCATAAGTTTTTAGCTTATTCTCAAGCTTTTAGCTCATCAAGCTCAAAAGCTTGGCTGTTAAGCTTTTAAGTACCAAACTGCTTATTTTTTAGGTTTCAAAATTTTTGTCTTCATTAAAGTTACTTCTTTTCAGTAGTTAAACAAGTTTGTAGTTTAAAGTTTTTGATAAAAACCACTTTTTAGAAAGTGATAGCTTCTATTTAAGAAGCTTGAGCTTTTTAGCTTATTTTTCTGCTTTTTATTTAAGCACTTTCTGATTTTATATTTTTCATAAGTTTCTGTAACCATAGGATAATTATATAAAAAGTTTCATAATTTTCTGAGTTTGTTTAGTATTTATTAGAATTAAAAATAATTAAAAAATATTTAAAATAGTAATTAAATCATAATAAATAGATAAATAATCAGAAAAATATAAATCCAATTGTCATAATTTTCTTTTGTCATTTTTAATCTAGGAAAAATAAAAAAATATTTTTAGGACTTAAGAAAACCAAAAATAGAAATATAGTGATAGCTTCTATTTAATAGAATTTATCTTTTTAAATTTTAATTAAGTAATTTTCATTTTTATAATTTTCTTAGCTTCTTGTCACTTTAAAGTATTTATAGAAAAATTTTCAGATTTTTATTTGATCTTTTAGTATTTATTAGAATTTTAATTAGTTTAAATAATTATTAAATAGTTTTTAATTAATAATAATTAATTAATAAGTCAAATAAATAATTTTCTTTTTCCAATAATTTTCTTTTATTATTAGGGTTGTAAAAATATAAATTTCATATCCGTAGGCTTTTTATTTCTTAAAACTCACTTTTTATTTCGTACGTTTACGTTTATTTAAATTTAAACGTACGTCTTTTAGTTTTAAACGTTTTTAAGTAATTTGGTTTCCAGTTCTTGTTTATATAGCTTGGTTAAAGCTATTTTCTTATCTCATTAGTGTAATCAAAACCATAATCCCTTTTCTGTTCAATAACACTTGATCACGATCCGTTTTTAAGCACAATTTCGCATCTCGCTGGGACTTAAACGACCCGGGGATAAAACTATACTCCTTGGATAATTGCATTGTGTTCTCAATTGGTTTGACTTTGTTTGACCACATCCGTGGTTGATTTAAGTTGACTGTTTTTGAGCCAATCATAAGCATAAGAGATGGTTTTGGTTTGTTGAAAGTTTCACAGCCATAAATCAATTTGAAAGTCAATCAATGTGTTTATGAAAAACTTGTTTTGATCACACATCGAAAGTTTTCTTTTTGAAGAACTACTCCCCCTACACATGTGCTTTTGAAAGATTTTGTAAACAATTGCTTCACGTTCACGTATAGCTCATGTTACCACTTGTAAGTTTTTGCACATGGTGGTTTGAGTAAAAACACATTTAAATTTGTGAATTATTCAAATAAGACTAGACTTTGCGAGACACGTTTACGTGGACTAGTTAAAGAGATACATCATCAGCTTTTAGGTGATAACTGGCTCTAATAACTAACTTGAAATTATTACCCGTCATGGTGCAAGTCTATTCGAGATAATCACATTTGAGTCGAGCTAAATGAATTTTTAAGATTCATATCATATCACAAATTCATAAGATCACTTTTTCAATCACGTTTTTCTCCCCCTAAAAAATAGCATATCATGATATTTTTTAATATCAACAATGTTTTTAAAAAGCATTTGGAGAGTCGAACGGATGTTTAAGCATGAAAATTTGTTTAAAAAATTTATACTCCTTTTTCTTCATAAAAGCATTTTGATAAAAACTAACGAAATGATTTTATCGAAAGTCTATCGTTTGAAAGTTTTGAAGAGAGTTATCTTTAAGCACAGTAAGATTTTTGTTTCACACTTAGAGACTAAAAAGTTCTTTGTGTTAAACATTTGTTAAAGAATAGGTGCTAAAGATTGATTTTTGTTTTGAAATCTTTTTTTTTTTTTTTTTTGGTAAAAGAATGATTTTCAAATAGAAAAGAATTTCTGTTTAAAGCTTGAGTTGTGCACCGATGTATACACAATTCGTTGGATAAAAACGAGTTTTAGGTTCTAAAATCTTGTTGTTTATTTATACTCGAACATATTTGAAAAAATAATTTTTCTTGAAGTACGAGTTCTAAGCTGAAATACTTAGAAGTCATTTGAATTTTGAAAAATTTAAAAGATTTTGACAATCTAAAAAATTTGAGTAAATTTTCCAAAAATCAAGAAGGTTTCTCTTCGTTTTCTTTTTAGCAAAGAATGTACTAAATGAATACAAAATTATCTGTATTGAAGTACGAGTTATAGTCTGTCATATAATTGCAAGTCATTTTGAAGTCCTTGTTTTGAAATCTTTTTGAGGTGATATACCCGAACTTTCTTTTAAAAGATTTCACGTTGAAGTGCGAGTCATACACTGTTATATGTGTATAAGTCATAATGAAAAAAATGAAAAAATAGAATAAAAGTAAAAATGAAAATATTTTTGATTTTTTTTGAGATTTTTTGATGTTTTTGTATTTTTATCGTTTTCTATTGTTTTTGAATTTTTTTCAAGGTTTTTATATATTTTTGTATTTTGTTTTTATGGGTTTTCCAAATTTTGTATTTTGTTTTTCAAAAGTATTTACTGATAAGCGAAGTCTTTTTGATTTTGAAAATCTTAAGATGATTCTAGTAGACTCTCTAACTTTTATGGAGTTAGGCTTCACATTCCAATTCGATGAACTAAATACTTGAACATTTCTTTTGGAAGGGCTTTGGTAAATAGATCCGCGAGTTGGTATTCAGTCCTCACGAAATATAGTTCAACTGTACCTTGTTCCACATGCTCCTTGATGAAATGGTAACGAGCGTTGATGTGTTTTGTACGTGAGTGTAGTACAGAATTGCATGAGATGGCGATGGTGCTCTTCGAATCACAATACATAGGTATTTTGTTGAAGTTAAAGCCATAATCTCTGAGCTGTGTGCGCATCCAAAGTACTTGAGCACAACATGCCGATAGAGATACATACTCAGCTTCTGCAGTGGAAAGTGCAGTACAGTCTTGTTTCTTTGAAGACCATCTTACTAGTTTTTCTCCCAAAAATTGAGCTCCCCCTGACGTACTTTTTGCTGTGTCTTTACAACCTGCATGGTCAACATCTGAAAAAGCCATGAGATCGAATCCAGATCCTTTCGGATACCAAATACCCATGTCGACTGTTGGGAATACGTTTTAATTATATCAAGTATCGATCATTACTTTTGTAATAGGTTGCTTTATCATTTATACTTATATGTTTATAATTAGTTCAAGGCTTACATATTAAGTCCATGGGCCTTGAAAATAGTTCTTGAAAGCCCACTAGGGGCGTTGCCCGAGTGAATAGGTATATATACTAATGTAAACTCTCATTTGAGAGTGTTGGTTCATGTTTATGCAGGTTACACTATCTTATTTATATTAAACGTGTTCCTCCCATCTCTCTCTCTCTCTCTCTGTCTCTAACTTTCTCTCACTAGATATACTTGTATTGAATCATTAAGGTGACTTAAAAAGTGGTATCAATCGCCTACTAGTTGTTTGAAGTGTGTGTTTTTGGTTAATTCGTAGCTTAGTTCGTACTTTTCTTAAAAGTTCTCACGTTATTCTTCGGTTCTTACACTCAAATCTTGAAGCTTGGAAAGTTTTAAGGTTGATATAGCGTTTAGAAGCTTAGATTTAGCATAAAGTATCAAACTTTATAGTTTTTATAACGATTTTCTAATTGTTTCTTAGTTCGTACCTCTTTACGAATAAGCTCAACTTTCATTTTAAGTGTTAAAGGCCTAAACTTTATTGTTCCTTAAGTGTTTTTGACGAGATTTGACCAAAAGAAACTTGTGGAAATCGTGTCTTTTATGCATAAAACGTATCTTAGAAACTTTGGTCACTTTACGAATAAGTACCAGTGTTTACGCGTAAGCTGCCTAAAACCCTGATCTTACGCATAAGTCCTAAAACCCTGATCTTACACATAAGTTCTAAAACCCTGATTTTATGCATAAAGCCACAAAATCCTTACTTTACGAATAAGCAACAAAGGTTACACATAAGTCTCCAGTTTACGCCTAAGTGTGAATCTTCAGTTTCTTCAATGAGCAAAGGTTACTCAGTACTTCCCTAGCTTGGATAAGCTTGTGGAATACTTTGACTTGTGATATCCTTCAAGCTTGGATAAGTTTGAAAGGTTTCGTTGGATTTGTAAACCTTACGCGTACAAAACTTAACTTTACTCATAAGGCCAAAGTTTATGCGTAAGTTCAAAGTTTACGCGTAAGACCAGAGTTTGTGTGTAAGCAGCAAGTTTACGACTAAGAACCAGTTTACTCATAAGACCAAAATTTTGAACTAAGGAACTCACATTTCAATCAACTACAAAGATCCATCATCCACACAAGTGCAACAATGTCTCAACCACCTTCCTTCAACTATTTTCATCAACAACAACAATATGCTCAACATCAGCAGTATCCTCAACAACAACTATTCATGCAACAACACCAATTCTATCCACAACAACAATTCCCTCAACAACAACCATACCCACAACAACTAATGCAATCCTTCCCACTTCCTGCAAAATAACCACATTGGTTTGATAAAATGTGTGAGGCCATCAGCAGCCAACAATCTAGACATGAAGCTGGATCACTTGAAACACCTCCAATGCTCACTCCTGGAAATTATGTCCAATGGGCAAGTCGATTCTTAAGGTTCATTGAACTCAAGAAACCTCATGGCAAATATATGAAAAAGGTTATACTTGAAGGTCCTTTCCAAATGCCAACTACAACGGTTCTAGGAGATGCAACCGCTATTCCTCCAAGAGAAGCAACTGTGACCCCTATTCCTGAGACTCAACTTACTGCAGAGCAAATACTTCCTCGTGAAACAAATGAACTTGCAATGTAATATATTCTTCAAGGAACACCTAATCCGATTATCCGAAGCATTGATGCTCAGAAAACTACTAAGGATATGTGGGAACACGTTCATCTCTTAATGGAAGGCACTGAACTGAACCAAGAAGACATGGAATCCAAACTTTACCTCGAATATACAATGTTCATTATTGAATCAGGGGAGTCACTAGAGTCTTATTACCATCGGTTCACAAACATAATCAATGACTTGGACAGACACAACATTGTTTTACCAAGGATTGCAATCAACACTAAGTTTCTCATCTGTCTTGGTCCTGATTGTCAAAAATATGACACGTTTGTTCGTCAAGCCAAAAATCTACACAATACATCTTACGGGTTGTTGTATGATTATCTGAAGCACCATCAATCTGAAGTTGACAAAGATTAAGCTCTTCGTGGAAGTTATTCACCTCCTACAGCTCCAAATTCATTGGCACTGATAGCTCAATCTCACTTTGCTCCACCTCTACAGTCAAACTATGCTTATGTCCAACAACAACATCACTTTAACTACCCTCAACAAACCTCTACAACCCAACTCATTCCATATGATTCGACACAGCAATCAATTGAAAATCAACTAGTCCCCTATGACAACACTGACACCATGTTCTACACAAATACAAACAATGACGAAGATGATGCATTCAACTCTTTGAATGAAGCATTTGCGGTCATTTCTCGTGCTTTCAACAAATTTTCAAACAAGTTGTTGTACAAGATGGACGGGTTGAAATACAGAATCGTACTTATGGAAGAACTGGATTAGGAGGTTATATGGGAAATTCAGGAAATGGACAACGGTTTAATGCAGCTAGTGGAAGTAGGAACAATGCAGGTGCTCATCAGAAAAGGGTTGAAATTGTGGAAACTGGGAATACAGAGACTGGGAATACTATGGTTAAGTGCTATAACTACAATGGGAAAGGTCATCTGGCTAATGCATGTCCCAAACCTAGAGTCAGAGGCAGTGAGTTTCATAAGCAGGCACTACTTCTAGCTCTAAAGGATGAATCAAGGGGCACTCTCACAGACAAAGAAAACAACTTTATGGCAAATGCATATTCAGATGATGACATGGAAGATTTGGAAGCAAATGCAGCTGTGATGCTAATGGCAAACATGCAGGAACTTCACATGAGTGACACATGCCCAATGTATGACACTGATGGTCTGTCTCAGGTACCTGATCCAACCACATGTTTGATACATGAAATTGCATCTCCATCTGCATCTGCATCAGACGAGGAGCAAGTTGTTCAAAATGATTCATTATTATCTCCTCAAGAAGATGAACAAATGAACACAATTGTTACATTTGATGACGATGATCAAATTAACCTAGTTGTTTCATTTGATGATCCAATTGATGACGATAACAATGATCAAATTGAACAAAATGAGCCTTCGCTCGGTCCAGATTCAGATGATGACATGGAAGATTTGGAAGCAAATGTAGCTGTGATGCTAATGGCAAACATGCAGGAACTTCACATGAGTGACACATGCCCAATGTATGACACTGATGGTCTGTCTCGGGTACTTGATCCAACCACATGTTTGATACATGAAATTGCATCTCCATCTGCATCTGCATCAGACGAGGAGCAAGTTGTTTAAAATGATTCATTATTATCTCCTCAAGAAGATGAACAAATGAACAAAGTTGTTACATTTGATGACGATGATCAAATTAACCTAGTTGTTTCATTTGATGATCCAATTGATGACGATAACAATGATTAAATTGAACAAAATAAGCCTTCTCTCGGTCCAGATCCAGAACTCATGACCGTATTTTTGACCATCCAATCCTAATTAAACGCACAAAAATGTGAGATTGAAAAATGCAATGAAATCAACAGAAGATTAAAAGCAAAAATTGCATCATTAACTACGGATCTTGAGTGCTGTAAAATACAACTCACAAATTTTGAAACACAAGAAAAACGAGAACAAAGTATTGAAGTTGCATTTCAAAAAGCGTATGTCAAAGAACAAGACTTACAACATCAAATACGAGAATTAATTACTTCTAACAGTAAATAGGTTTCTAAATTAGAACAAGAAAAAAGTGAGCTCAAACAACAAGTTGAACATCTCAATTCAAAACTTTTGAAAAAAACAACCGAGATGTCCACTTGTCAAGCTAGTTTTTCTGAACACAAACAAAAGTCAAGGAAACAAATTGATTCTTACCTTGATGAAATTGTCGAACTGGAATGCAAATTAAAAGAGTTTCAAAATGTTGTTTACAAAATTGGTGAGTCTATCACAACAATACAAAAGTCACTTTGAAACCAAGTCCCAAAGGTCATGGTTTTGCTCTAGGTGAGAATAAACCACATTTTCTACACACAACACTCAAAGAAAATCCAAAGTTGTATAGTGCAGACCAATTATTTGATGAATCAATTGTGCATGTTGTTGTACATGATTGTAAGGAAGAACAGGAAAATGAAGAAGAGAGTCGATAAAAAATGAGCTTTAAAACATATACTATACCTTTTGATTATTCAAACGTGCCTCATATTTCTGACACCTTCGTTCCTTAGAGAGATAAAACATAACAACCATGGTTTGTAATGCAAATTCATGAATCTTCTTCTGATGTTGGTCCTGTTAAACCAGTGGCACAAATAAATGGCCATTTACCAACCTATGGTGAAATTGCACCAATACCTAAACGATGTCTTGTACTCAGGTATTTTAATACGTTTATGGAAGACATCAATTTTTTAGAACAAGCAATTGAACGTAACTTAAAGATAAAAGTTTCCACTTTTCAATCCGCTTACGAAAATGAAAAGAGAGAAATTTTCCAAACACAATTTTTACCACACGTTCAACATTTACGTCTTTGTGCTACACACTGGGAACAGGAACTCCAAAAAGAAGTAACATCCAGGATGAACACTTTCAATGCAACAGAATACACGATCTCAAAACAAAAACGTCGAAAAAAAGTTTTACAAAATGAAGCTGATCGACTCTTAGAAGATGTTCTAAGTTCTGATATTATTTCTGTGATTATGAATTCTATTTATGAGTCTTGCAATTCTATGCTTGTTGATGATCACACTGCTGACACTAAAACATTGAAAGACGAAATTGAGACTTTAAAAAGAGAAAATGAGAGAATCATGAAACACAATAATGATGTGCAAAGTAAACTTTCAAATGAAAATTTTCAACTTAATCAGAAGCTTCAATGGTGTCAAACTCAAAGTCTTGATTTTGAATTAAAATTGCAAAGTCAAAATGAAACGCTGTCCTTTCAAAACAGTCACACATCCAAAGTAGAGAATCTTGATTATGAAAATGCTGTTTTAAAATGTCAAATTTTCAAATATGAAAAGGAAATCGAGTATTTAAAAACTGAGTACAAAACCATTTATGATTCATTGAAAATGACTCGATCTCAGCTTTTGAAGGAAATCGATGAATGTTGCCAAAATCGTAATGACATTGTTCGTTTAAATAGAGAACTCGAGTAAAATATTCAACAAAAAGATCACATCATCATTGACCTTAAAAAGAAAATTCAGGTACTAGAAAAAGGAAAGTTTGTTAACACAAATGTGATTGCACCGGGAATGTACAAAATGGACACAACACCTAGGCAAACATCCCCTCAGACTAATAATTTGAATCCTTCCACTTCTACAGGAATAGTCCCCACTACTAGCGTTAGTAGATCAAAGCGTAAGAGCAACAAACAGAAGAATAGGATCTTGCAATGTAGAAGCGGAAAACTAGAAGCACCAGAAGTAGAAGATCAACTTAGGAATTTGAATAAAACTCATGTTGCATCTGATTTAGATTCTAATTTGGCAAATTGTAATCGTACTATCAGTGTAACGAATGATGAACCTTTGAATGTTTTGAATGTTAATGCATCTTGTGTGTTTTGTCGTAATAGTATGTTATCTGGTGATCATACAAAATGTGTAGCTAACTCCCTTTTAACTCGTAACAAGAAACATACATCTGGCATTCCCTCTAGGCCCACTATTGCTTCTAAGTCTATGCTAGGAAAATCGCCAAGTGTAGTTTCTCCAAATGCCTTACACACTCCCATAGTTGCGAATACACCTCCTAAGACAGTGCCATCACCTAGCGAATTCACTAAGAAGAAAGCACGAACTAGTTGGACATGGCAACGTTGGTTACAAAGAAAACCTAGTTTTACATGGCTACCTAAAGTTATTAATAACTGTGTTACTAACCCAACGGAACCCACAAATTCTTTGGGTTCTACCCTTACCATCACTCTATCTTTTTCGTCTTCGTGTGATGCAGGTGGTACAAATTGTTCTATGGATTGTTGATAGCGGCTGTACCCGACACATGACAGATAACCTCAAATTGTTAGTAAACTTTGTTTCAAAGTTCATCGGCATTGTCAGATTCGGGAATGATCATTTCGCTTCTATCTAGGGATATGGAGATTACCTCAATCGCAACATCGAAATTAGTCATGTCTGTTAGGTCGAAGGCCTTGGTCACAACCTTTTCTCCGTCGGTCAATTTTGTGATGGGGATTTAGAAGTAGCATTTCGGGAGAAAACTTGTTTCGTTCGTGACTTACAAGGAAATGATCTAATGTCAGGCACTCGTGGAACTAGTCTTTACACCATCTCAATGTCTGATATGATTGCTTCTTCTCCTATATGTCTGCTCTCAAAAGCACATTCGACAAAATCATGGTTATGGCACAAACGACTGTCTCATCTGAATTACAAAACCATGACTGAACTCGCACGTCACAAACTAGTCGATTGTCTTCCACGGTTTCGATATTCAAAAGATCACTTATGTCCAGCTTGTGAACAAGGAAAAAGTACTCGTGCACATTTCCCTTTAAAAACAGAACACAATACAGACCACGTTCTTCAACTACTTCATATGGATTTGTGTAGCCCTATGCGTGTTCAAACGATAAACGGTAAACGCTACATTCTAGTAATTGTTGATGACCACTCCAGATGGACTTGGGTGTATTTTCTCCGAAGGAAAGATCAAGCTCCTTCAATGATCATTACCTTTCTCACAAAAATTCAAGTTCAGCTTCGTAATACGGTCAGAAAACTTAGAACAGACAATGGAACTAAATTCAAGAATCAGACTCTTCAATCTTATTTTGAGAAAGTGGGAATTGAACATCAAACATCTATTGCAAGAAGTCCAGAACAGAATGGGGTTGTTGAAAGACGCAACAGGACGTTAGTGAAAGCTGCAAGAACAATGCTAATCAACGCTTAATTACCAGATTACTTATGGGCAGAAGCTGTATCAACTGTATGTTATACCCAAAACCGTTGTATGATCACCAAACGCCATCACAAAACTCCTTATGAGATTGTTCTTAACCGCAAACCGAATATTAAACACTTTCATGTATTTGGTGCTCTTTGCTATCCAAATAATGATCGTGATGATTTTGAAAAATTCAAAGCAAAGGCCGACATTGGCATCTTCATTGGATATTGTGAAAAATCCAAAGGTTTTCGAATCTGGAATCGTCGTACTAGAGAAATTCAGGAGACTATTCATACTAATTTCGATGAACTTACGGAAATGGCTTCTGAGCACAACAACTTAGGACCCGCAACCAACCGTCTTAACTTTCCAAATCAATCAGCTTCACCTCTTTCACTCAACCGTAAAGAATTAGAAACACTATTTGCTTTACTGTTTGATGATTCTTTTGCAAGTCGTGCACCAGATGTATCTACTAGTTCCGCTGCACAACCTGATAATGTTCCAATACCTGATACACCTGCTTCTGCAACAACAACCGTTGGAACGGATGCACTTCCAATTGAATCTCCATCAATAGCTGAACAAACCGCTTCCAACGCTGAAAATACAGCTGAAGATCTACAACAACAACAATCAGTACCCGAACCTGCAAATTATGACCCAAATGCCTTCTTTAATCCATTTGCACCGACTCCAACCGTTCCTGATATTGCAGAGTCGTCCACACGCAATCTGGACCCGTCTAATTTGCATACGTTCTATCAACGCCACTCTTCAACACATCATTGGACTAAAGATCACCCCTTAGTAAATATCATTGGCAATCCCTCAACTCCAGTTATGACAAGACAGAAACTTCACACCGATGCTGAAAACTGCATCTACGCACTCACAGTTTGTCAAGATGAACCCAAAAACATTAAAGAAGCACTGACATACGACAACTGGATTGAGTCAATGCAAGAAGAACTCGACCAATTCAAACGGCTAGAAGTGTGGGAGTTAGTTGAAAGACCTAATGGGGTCTATGTCATCGGACTGAAGTGGATTTGGAAAAACAAATTAGATGCAGAAGCCACAGTGATTCGTAACGAATTGCGTCTGGTAGCTAAAGGATTCACTCAGCAAGAAGGAATTGATTTTGAAGAGTCCTTTGCTCCAGTTGCTAGGCTTGAGGCTGTCCGTATCTTTCTGGCATACGCTGCACACAAGAATATGGTTGTTTATCAAATGGATGTGAAAACAGAATTTCTGAACAGTCAATTACGTGAGGAAGTTTATGTTAGTCAACCAGAGGGATTCGTCGATCCAGAGCATCCCAATCATGTGTACAAACTCAAGAAGGCCCTTTACAGACTTAAACAAGCCCCAAGGGCATGGTACGATAAAGTTACTGCTTTCTTGCTTACCAATCACTTTACTAAAGGTTTTGTGGATCCAATTTTGTTTATTCAAAAACACGGGGAGGACATTTTAATTGTTCAAATCTATGTCGATGACATTATTTTTGCATCTACAAACAAAGAATATTCAAATGCTTTTGCAACATTAATGAAACAAAATTGTGAAATGTCCATGATGGGTGAACTTACGTTCTTCTAAGGACTCCAAGTTCATCAATCACCCCGTGGAATTTTTCTAAGTCAGTTCAAGTATGCTCTTGAGATTTTAAAGAAACATGGCATGACAAGTTGTGATACTTATAACACACCTATGTCTGCATCATACCCAAAGCTGGATGCTGATTTACATGGTACACCTGTTGACCCTACAAAATACCGAAGTATGATTGGGTCACTCATGTATCTAACAACCAGCCGAACAGATATTGTATTTGTTGTATATCTATGCTCCCGTTATCAGTCTCACCCAACTGAAAGACACCTCTCGGAGGTTAAAAGAATCCTTCGATACATAAAGGGAACCATCTATTTGGAGATCTGGTATCCGAAGGATTTTGGTTTTGAACTAATAGCCTTTTCAGATGCTGATCACGCAGGATGTTTTGACCTAATTCTGAAAACAGACAGACAGATGCACGGTACCTTTAAATATCCCATGGTACCGTTAAATATAACGGTACCTTCCTATATTTACTGGTACCGTCCACTGTTGTTACAGTTCTGTCTCATACTGAATTTCTGTTTCGACGTAACGAAGAGATGTAAAACTTAGTAAACTTGATATCGAATATGTTAAGTAACATTTCCATGTTTAGGACTAGGAAAAACATTACAAACATATATTTACTATAAAACAAAGAGTTGTCCCAAACGCTCATTTCAAAACCGCATCACTTCATGACACGTTCAAAAGACATGACCGGACACTTATGAACTCTATTCATTTATTTGTTTGAGAAAACATTCAAGCTAGTATGACAAAGTATACTTAACAACAAAACTTGTAAGTATTAACCAACTAAATACTTTTCATATTATATCCCCCTTTATGGGTAATTTGATACATGGATCTTACTCAATTTTGAAAACCATTTGTTTTAAAAATTTGAGTAACTTGTCTCTGATACCAATTGTGGAAACCGTAGAGGGGGGGGGTGAATACATTTCCATTTAAAAACTTAAAAACTTTTGTATCAAACACCCGATCAAATGTGACATAATATGAAAAGTGTCAACACTAGTCTTACAAGAACTAGAGATAATATAAAGTAACAAGTAAGGCATGCCACATTAATACAAACTTACACATATTAGTAATAGCATGCCATGACACAAACGCAACTAACATAATATAAGCAACAAACCACACAAATATAAATTCAATGCAAAGTATAAATGTAAAGCGGTAAATGCAAGAATAAACGTAAAGAGATAAGTAAAGAAAGCGTAAACCGGACACGGTGATTTATTGTGGTTCGGTCACGAAGCTCCTCTTCGCCCTACTCCACTCCCCGAGTACCCAACTCGAGAGTTACTTCACTTATTAACAAGCTCCCTTCTTGGCGGAGAAAACTATACAACGTCGCTTACAATATTTTACGACACTAAGCTAGATGTCGATTTCTTCTTCGGGTGCAACCAAACCCGTTATGTTTTATGGCCCAATATAACAAACCTTGTGTTTTGAGGCCTAAACACATAAACCACGTTGCTTACATTATTTTTCGGCATTAAGCTAAATGTCGAGTACTAATCTCGCTAATACCAATCTCACTCACGATCTACCCGATCCTCACATATCACACAAGCTAAAAGACCCACATGATCTACACTCGATCTACCCGATCTACTCACTATCCACCCGATCTACTCACGATCTACCCGATCTACCCGATAACAACACAAGCTACACAAGATCACCTCGATCTCTACAAGATCACAATGATCCATACAAACTAACTAAACAAGATGATCGACAACTTGATGTATAGCAAGATACAACAAGCGCGTAACAAATGTTATGAGTGCACTAGACTAGCACTATAACACTTTGTATCTTTGTGATACTATGTGTTCTTCTCTTGCACTAGTATAGGAATGAAGATGATCTCTTGGTTGGATAAAATGATCACTCTTAACAAACTAAGACTCTCTAAATGATCAAAGAAAGTGATCTAAATAAGAAGGGATTAGACCAGAGAAAACTAACTGGAAAAATAAAGTTGAAAGTGTCAAATGGTCCACTATTTATAGGCAAAGAAAAAACTAGCCGTTAAAGAACGATGGTACCACTAAATACCTGACGGTACCACTAAATTTAGTGGTATCGTGCCAGACAAGGTGTTGGGTTTATTGATTTGATGAGATAAAACAAGAAGAATGAAAACAAGAAGGACTAAGTCTGACTTTATGGAAATCTACAAAAGACTGAAGATTTAGATGATATTCTTAATTGTTAAAAAGATTTAGTCTGTATTTATTTTATTTCCTTTGTAAACCCTAATCTTCTAATATATAAAGCGGACATGGGACGTATTGTTGAGTGTGCACAGACAATGTAGACGTCTAAGTAAAAGGTGTGTGTGTGTGTGTGTGTGTGTGTGTATTTAGGCGTGTGTTTGTAAACACCTAAACAAGTTGTTTGTCACCTCAAGAATCTATGATTCCTGTTACCAATTAGAGTAACCGTTCTAGAATTGATCATCTAGAATTGGGGCGTGTATATGAAGGATTATGAAGGAAACCTTGTTACAATAACATTGTTCTTTGATTTATTCCGCTGCGTATCTATCTTTGTTATTGTGTTATCCTAGGTATAAGATCTAGTCAATCTTGAGCTTAAACAGTCCTAAGAACTTATAGATGGAGTGCATAAGTTCTATCAGGTGGTATCATAGCTAAAGGTTCTGAAACTTTACTTTAGAAGAATCATACCAGAAGAATTCTACGATGGAACTCGAAACAACACAAACTACAACTACAGCTAAACTGCCTTTGCTCAAGCAGAATGACTACGAGATGTGGAGGCTCAGGATTGAGCAGTACTTCCAAGTGCAGGATTATGCACTTTGGGACATCATTGAGAATGAAAACTCCTTCACTCCCAAAAAAACAGAATCAATTGCAGTTGATGGTGTCAAAACCATAACTTTATCTGGTCCTGTTACTGCTGATGAGAAGCTCCAGAAGAAAAATGATGTTAAGGCTAGGAGCATGTTGTTGATGGCTATCCCTAATGAGCAACTGCTGACTTTCAGCAAATACAAGGATGCCAAAACCTTGTTTGAAGCCATAACAACAAGGTTTGGTGGCAATGAAGCTACCAAGAAGACACAGAAGACTCTGCTGAAACAAATGTATGAAAATTTTAGTGCTTCAAGTACTGAATCTCTTGATCATATCTTCAACAGGCTTCAGAAGATAGTGAGCCAACTAGCTGTGTTGGGTGTTGAGATCCCACAGGAGGATCTAAATTTAAAGTTCTTGAAAAGCTTACCTGCTGAATGGAACACTCATGTAGTGGTCTGGAGAAACAAGCCAGATCTGGACACTATGAGGTTTGATGATTTGTACAACAACTTCAAAATTGTTGAACAGGAGATCAAGAAGACTGGAAGCTCAAATTCCAACACTGAGAACATGGAATTTGTGTCATCTCCCAGTAATAGCAGTCCAGAGGAGGTTCATGTTGCTTCAGGGGTTAGTACTGCTAACCCTAAAGTTAGTACTGCTAGTTCACAAACTAGTACTGCTAGCTTAGGTGATGAAACTGTGTATGCTTTTCTGGCTAGTCAAGCAAATGGGTCTCAACTGGTTCATGAAGACCTAATTCAAATTCATGAAGATGATCTGGAGGAGATGGATTTGAAGTGGCAATTAGATTTGCTGAGCATGAGGGCCAAGAGATTCTTTCAGAGGACAGGGAAGAAGATCACTATCAATGGTAGTGATACTGTTGGATTTGATAAAATAAAGGTAGAGTGTTACAACTGCCATAAGTTGGGACACTTTGCTAGAGAATGTAGAGGGCCCAGAAACCAGGAAAGCAGAAGCGGAGGATCAAGGACTCAAGAAGGCTGTAAGTGAGGAGGAGTCTTCTTCAAAGGCAATGGTAGCTATAGATGGACTTAGATTTGATTGGAGCTTCATGGCTGAGGAATAAGAACCAACAGAGATGGCACTGATGGCTTTCTCTGACTCTGAGGTACATACTGTTAAAGCTTGTTCAAAATCTTGCTTAGCTTTAAAAGACTATGAAACACTCAAAAAGTAGTATAATGAATTGAGAATAGAGCTTAACCAATCCAATTATCATTTAGCAAATCATAAAAGAGGTTTAGCTGTAATAGAAGAACAACTTGTGTTCTATAAAAAGAATAAAGCCGTATTCACTGAGGATATAGTTGTCTTGAAAAGAGATGTTATGTTTAAAGACTTAGAAATAAATGAGCTTAAAAGAGAACTAGAAAAGATTAAGCTAGATAAAGACAGCATTGAAGTGGATATAGAGAGGTATGCAGGGTCAACCAAGAGTCTAGATAAAATTGTAGAGTGTCAGCTAACAAATAATTTTAAGAAAGGTCTAGGCTATAAAAGTGTTGCACCACCACATAGAGAGAACTTTCCAGGCCCAAAGCTTGATCTGTCCCATATAGAGGAAGAAAAAGAACATGAATATAAGAAAATTAAGAGTGAAAGTGAGGATAGTTTTAAAGAGGTTGGTGAAACTTTTGACACAGCTTTTGTTGAGGAGAAGGTGTCAGAAGTTCAGGTAGAAAAGAGGAATTCAGATGCACCAATTATTGAAGATTAAGAATCTGATGATGAGGATCAGGTTGAGTCTACACCTGAGGTAGAAAAGCAAAATACAGTTTCTAGTGATGCTAAGGTAAAAAACTGTTAAACCTAAAGAGCAAGTGAATCCACCTAGGAAAACAGTCAAATATGCTGAGATGTATAGATCACACAGGCCTAGGGGTAGCCAGAGAAATTGGAACAATTTAAAATCCCAACAATTAGGCAGTGATTTTGTTATGAACAATAAGGCTTGCTATACTTGTGGTAGTTTTAATCATTTGCAGGCTTATTGTGATTACCATCAGGGGAAAAGGATGGTACATGGGAATAAAAGGATAAATCACAACAGTTTTGCTAAATCTACTCACTCTTGTGTTAACAAAAATATGGCTCCTAGAGCAGTTTTGATGAAGAGTGGCCTAAAAACTGTTAATACTGCTAGACCAGTTCATACTGCTTACCCCAAATCATCAGGTGTTAGTGGTAAACCAACATTAAGCTTTTCTAAATCTGCACAACACACTGTTAGAAGGCCCTTTCAGTATAAAACAACATTATATAGCCAAACAGTTAAGACTGCTAGACCAGCAGTTTGTACTGCTAGACCAGAAGTTAGTACTGCTAGGCCAAGAAATGCTGTCAGGGTAAAGGGGGGAAATGCTGTTAAGGCCTCAACATGTTGTGTATAGAGACCTATCAAACCCAATGGTGCATCAATCACAATGAAGAAATAAGATTACATTGATGCACGAGGCAGATCCAAGTCAGTAATGGCTTGGGTCCCCAAAGGAAACTAATTTCCTTTATTTTATGTGCAGGAACATCCACAAGATGATGAAGAAGATCAAGGATATGCTGACAGTGGGTGCTCTAGGCACATGACTGGGAACATGTCTTACCTCTCAGATTTCAAAGCTTTTGATGGAGGATATGTTGCCTTTGGGGGAGGAGCAAGAGGTGGTAGAATTACTGGTAAAGGTACAATCAAGACTGGTAAACTTGATTTTAAAGATGTGTATTTTGTGCAGGAACTTAAGTTTAATCTCTTTAGTGTCTCACAGATGTGTGACAAAAAGAACAAAGTTCTTTTTACTGACACCGAATGTCCTGTCATGTCTTCATACTTTAAGTTACCTGATGAAAGTCAAGTACTACTTAAAGTTCCTAGAAAGGGCAATATGCACAGTGTTGATATGAAGAAAATTGTTCCTAAAGAGAGTCTAACTTGTCTTGTAGGAAAAGCCACATTGGATGAATCAATGCTTTGGCATAGGAGACTTAGTCTTGTTAATTTTAAAACCATTAATAAGATTGTAAAAGATGGTTTGGTAAGAGGTTTACCTTAGAAATGTTTTGAAAATGACCAAACTTGTGTTGCCTGTCTTAAGGGAAAACAACACAAAGCTTCTTGTAAGCCAAAGTCTCAAAACTCTATTACTCAATCATTATTCATGCTTCATATGGACTTGTTTGGTCCTACATCTGTGAGTAGTCTAATGCATAAAAAGTACTATCTTGTGGTCACAGATGATTATAGCAGGTTCACATGGGTTTTCTTTTTAGGAACTAAGGATGAAACCAGTAGCATTCTTAAGAACTTTATCACTGAGATAGAAAACCTAGTTAATAAGAAAGTCAAAATTATCAGATGTGACAATGGGACAGAATTCAAAAATAGAGTTATGGATGATTTTTGTAAAGAAAAGGGTATTAAGAGAGAGTTTAGTGTAGCTAGAACTCCTCAGCAGAATAGGGTTGCTGAAAGGAGGAATATGACACTGATAGAAGCTGCTAGGACCATGTTGGCTGATTCTAAATAGCCCATTACATTTTGGGCTGAAGCAGTTAATACTGCTTGTTATGTACAGAACAGGGTTTTAGTGGTCAAACCTCACAGCAAGACACTTTATGAACTTTTTAGAGGTAGATCACCTGCTCTAAGCTTCATGAGACCATTTGGATGTCATGTTACTATACTTTATACCTTAGATCATCTGGGTAAGTTTGATAGTAAATCAGATGAGGGATTCTTTGTTGGTTACGCTACACATAGTAAAGCTTTTAGGGTATACAACATACGAACTAGGAAGGTAGAAGAAAACCTGCATGTAGAGTTTATAGAGAATAAGCCTAATGTTGCAGGTGAAGGACCTAAGTGGCTATTTGACCTTGAAAAGCTAACAGAATCTATGAATTATGTACCAGTTGTTGCAGGTACAAATACTAATGATTTTGTAGGTGCCAAAGATAGTTCTGATGCAGGTCAACCTTGTATGGAGACTAGATCTAGCAAGGAATATTATGCCATGCCACTTTGGAAGGATGATTCTCTGTTTCAACCAACTTCAAAGAATGATGATCCACCATCTTCCAGTGATGTTGATAAGGAGGATGATGTTGGTGTTAATAAAGAAGGTGGAGTTGGTGCTCAAGAACAATAGGGAAATGATAACAGTACTAATAAGGATGGTACTGCTGAGCAGGAAGTTAGTACTGCTGTACCAGATGTTAGTACTGCTGGGCCAAGTATGGAAACTGTTTCTCCAACAGTTAATTCTGTTCCACATGCTGGATCTTTTGATGACTTTGAAGTGGCTCTGAATAATGTTCCTAACACATATGAGGTTCCTACAACTCCCCATACAAGAATTCACAAGGATCATTCCCTTGATCTTGTGATTGGAGATATACAGTCTGGTGTGAAGACAAGAAGGATGCAAATGAAAGAAGGTGAACAAGGTTTTGTCAGTGCTATCTATGAAGGGAAGACACATGAAGACCTTAATGCTTGTTTATTTGCTTGTTTCTTATCTCAATATGAACCCAAGAAAATTGCCAAAGCACTAAGTGACCCATCCTGGGTAGAAGCAATGCAAGAGGAGCTATTACAGCTCAAGCTGCAGAAGGTGTGGGTATTAGTGGATTTGCCTAAGGGTAAATGGGTGTTCAGAAATAAGAAGGATGAGAGGGGTATTGTGATTAGGAATAAAGCAAGGCTAGTTGCACAGGGATATACTCAAGAAGAGGGCATAGATTATGATGAAGTGTTTGCACCTGTAGCTAGGATTGAGGCTATAAGGCTGTTTTTAGCTTATGCTTCTTTCATGGGATTCATGGTTTATCAAATAGATGTGAAGAGTGCCTTTCTGTATGGTACAATTGATGAAGAAGTGTATGTTATGCAACCACTAGGGTTTGAGGATCCTGATCATCCAGATAAGGTCTACAAGGTGGTTGATGAAGCAAAAAGTGTACCGCTTTTAGGGGGTCATTTAAGCCCTAAATCGTATTTATTTGATCAAATATTGCCCTAAATTGTTCCTTTTGTCATTTTAGGTACTTTGGAGAAGAAATCTGGAAAAGGAAGCATTTTGGACGTTTTTGGAGCATAAAAGTGAAGAAAACGACAAAGTCTCTAAATCTGCTGGAAAAGTACCTGTGACGGCGTCAAGCCCCAATGTGACGCCGTCAACCCTTGATAAGCCAGAGAGGATTTTGGAAGATTAAAAGGGGACGGCGTCAAGAAGGTCGTCAAGCCTTGATAAGCCAGAGAGGATTTTGGAAGATTAAAGGGGGACGGCGTCAAGAAGGCCATCAAGAAACCCTAACTGCGGCGAGGTGACGGCGTCACGACCCAAAGGGTGACGCCGTCAGATCTGTTTTCCTATATATACTTTCATAATTTTTAGTCATTAGTGTGCAACTTTGTGAGGAGAAACCCTAGACGATTTTTCTGCCATTTTTAAGGGTTTTATACCCTTGGATCTCCCATGTTCAATTGAAGATAAGTAATCAATTAATCATTCAATATGTCTATGTGTTGTTTGATTATATCTTGTTCTTGTCTTTTATTTAACATGCTAGGCTAGATTTATCTTGTGTTTGCTTAGATCTAATGAAACCTAACTATTGATTATTAGTTGTTGGTGTGTTATTAATTGTATTGGATGATTGCTTATCGATGTTAGGCTTAAGAAAACTGGCTAACCTCCTATACGGTAACTTGCTTGAACGTCTTAAGAAACATGAACCAATGCGTACTAAGGTTTTTATGGTTGTATTTAATGCATGAGCGAATTCTAGTGATCCCATGTTAGGAGCTTCTTAGCCGGCTCGACATAGGAGTGAAGTAGGAGCTTGTAGAGTTGGGGAAGTACGTACGCCACCCCACGATTGGTATTAAGGAATACACCCGTCATCCACGCAATTAATACACACTAATCAACCGGTAAAAGATAGTTAGGGAGTAAGGAAATCTAAGTAAACACATTTCTCTCCATATAAGTTCCACAAGCTTTTTATTTTCAGTTATTTTATTTTATTTGCATTTGTAGTTATTTGGGTTAGTTGACTAGCAACTAATTCCGCCCACTC
This sequence comes from Artemisia tridentata subsp. tridentata, assembly GCA_021014915.2. NCBI lineage: Eukaryota > Viridiplantae > Streptophyta > Magnoliopsida > Asterales > Asteraceae > Artemisia > Artemisia tridentata. The sequence goes on from CP139508.1 coordinate 105,048,747, forward strand.
CTTCAAACCCGAGATTTTACTTGCATTCATAAAAATATAAAAATACAAAAAGAATCTTCCCTCACCCTTAGACCTATTAGAGTAGTTTTTCAATCCTAACGACACTATTCCCCTAGAGAACGATCAATACCCCGGTACTTGCCACTACACTATACTACATCGGTCAGGTACACTGCCTGGTGGGGATTGCAAGCCTCTTGAGATCCCTCGAGAGGTAAAACCTGTTGTAAGGTCGCAAAACCACGCATCAAGTTTTTGGCGCCGCTGCCGGGGAATAGTTATTGTTTAGGTTGAATTTTATTTTATTAGGTCTACTCACTAGATTCCTTTCTAGTGAGATTTTTATTTTATTTTTCTAGGTTTTCTTTAGTCTATCTTTTTTCTTCGTTTCTTTGTTCGTAACCATTACCATCCGACATCATGGAAGGTGGTAATATCTTTGATCCCAACAAACCACCACCACAACAACACCCACCTCCTAGAGCCCGTACCTTACAAGACTACTCCCGTCCTAGCCACCATGGCTATCGAAACACCATTGAGCTCACTCAAGGAGCCAATGTCACTCCCTTGCGATCCGAAACCATCCGATTGGTGCAAAGCAGATGCACATTCCATGGACTTCGTTCCGAAGATCCTAATCAACATCTCAAGGACTTTCTCAAAATTGTTGATTCTATAGACCTTGATGTTGCCACTCGAGAGACGACCCGACTGCGTCTTTTTCAATTCTCTCTGCGGGACCAAGCTAGTCAATGGCTAGAGCGCCTACCCGCAGGATCCATCACCTCTTGGGATGATCTCACCACTCGTTTCCTTGCTCAGTTTTTCCCACCAGGAAGAACTACCAAGCTAAGGAATGATATCTTGATGTTCCAACAACGTCAAGGCGAAACCCTCTACGAGGCATGGACTCGATTCAAGGACTTACTCTAAAAAGTCCCTCACCATGGCATAGAACTTTGGCTCCAAGTCCAAATCTTCTATGACCACATCAATCTCTCCACGAGGCAAACCATTGACCAATCGGCCGGTGGTAAGCTACGTGATCTAAGTGCGGAACAATCATGGGCTCTCCTGGAAGATCTTGCTCTTTATGACAACGAAAGTTGGAATGATCCCCGTGATTTGAATAAAACGCTCAAGGCAATATCTTTGCCTTCGAACAATTCAAGCACTTCCGACCGTAGGATCATAGAACTTGAAGACCAAGTAAAGTTTCTTATGAAATCCTACGAGGCTCCTAAACCTTCAAGCCAAGTGAACAAAATCACTTCTTCATGTGAATTATGTAGTGGTCCCCACGACACTCGTGATTGCATGGAACTCCCCAAACAAGCTTTTGCGGACTACGCATCCTCGCGTACTGATGGAGCGGGAGACAAGTGGTACACTTTCAAACCCGAGCCAAACCCCTACGGTGATTCATACAACCCCTCATGGAAAAATCACCCAAACCTTAGGTGGAAACAAAACCAAAACGCACAACAAACCAATTCTTCCAACCCACCTAATCGTTTCCAATCAAGCGGTTCATCCTCGAACCGTACTTTCAACAACAATCCTTCCAACTATGGTAGTACCAATAACTTTGAAGGGTTGATGTCCAACTTCGTGACATCTCAAGAAGCTCGTTTAGCAAAGTTTGAAGCCGATTTCAAACAAAAACAAAGCGAGATGACCAATAAGATTGACACTTTGTTGAAAGCCCTCAATGACCTAGAAATGGGAGCACTCCCTAGCAACACAGTCAAGAACCCGAAACTAAACGTCAACGCCATTTCATCGGTTTCGTCTCCTAGTTCTTGTCCACAATATTATTCGGTCAATTCCATGAGCACGTGTTTCAAACAAACCCAAGTCATCCAAAAGGACCAACAAGTTAAGATATCCAACACTAAATTGGTCAACAACATAGTTGAAACACCTCCCACTCAAAACCTTGACGAAGAATTCAAGGAGCTCCACCTTGAAAGTCCGGTTATTGATGTGTTGGATGAGAAGAAGCTCGAGTTAGGCGAAAAAGGGACCGCCTTTGTTCAAAACAAGCTACCTAAGAAATTAGATGATCCGGGCTTATTTGTTCTACCTTGCAAGATCGGTAATTCGGAGGCTTATGACACATTAGCCGATCTTGGATCAAGCCTTAACCTACTTCCGTTACCTCTCTACACCTCTCTAAAACTAGGAAAACTTGAAGAAACCGAGGTAATAATAGGCTTAGCGGATGGAAGTGTTGCTTACCCGGTTGGAGGAGTCAAGGACGTGTTAGTACACATAGGAAAACTAACCATTTTAGCCGATTTCCACGTCCTTGATATGGTTAGCGACCCTACATGCCCCTTGTTGATAGGTAGAGGATTTTTGGCGACTGCTAGTGCTATGATTGATGGTAAGGAATCTAAGATAGCGGTAGGAGAAGGTGATACTTGGTCAGTCTATGATGTGAAGAAACATGCCTATGATACTAGTGAGGAACCAATACCCCATTGGTTAAAATTAAATAGGAGACCATCTAGATATGGACCTTGGATCGATAGAGACTTCATAGGACCCAAACGCCCATTTTACCTAGAAGAGGACTTTGTGAACCGAACACATGCGGTAGAACAACTCTTGGCTAGGGACACCGAATTGGATCCATTTGAAGACCCTCTAGTTTTTAGGAAGATGATTGATTTCCTAGGAGTTTTGCCAATTAACCTAGGGATGAATAAGTGGACTTGTGAGGACGATGATCATAAGTGGGATTGGGACAAACCACCCAAGGATGGAGATGGGTCATGGCATATTAAGATGACATTGTATGACGCGGATGGAGAGAAGTTTGAAAAGATATATCGTACTATGCGGACCAATAGAAAACTTCAATCCAAGCTTAACCCTAAAGATGTCCTCGATGACGATCTCACCTACATAGGTTAAAAGGACTTTGAGTCTAGCTACAAGACTCGTTAATAAAGAAAAGCGCTTCTTGGGAGGCAACCCAAGCTTTATTTGCTTTGTGTGTTTATTTATTTGTTTGTTTGATTTTATTTGCTTCCGTATGTATGTTTAATTTTTATTTTTATTGATTCATGTTCGAAACTAAATTTTGAAAATGCTTTATCTTGTTTTTAACTTCGTCTTAACTACATATAAAGGTATTTTGCAAAAGTTAAGTGTAAGGGAAATCCAAATCGGTTTATTAGAACAAATGAACATGAATCGTAACAATAATAAATTAACATACATATTAGTATTTGTTTGAGTCAAATGCTTGTATCGAGTCATAATGATATTTTGCAGGAATTCCAGGAAGTAAGGTAAAGGTTTTTCCAGAAATTTTCCGGAAACTTAACATGAGAATTCTGTCAGATCATTTTTGACGGCGTCAGGCTTTACAACCTGACGGCGTTAGGTGTAACACCCCAACCCGGCAAGGGTAAAGATATCACAACAATGGCTTCATATCAGATTACAAGCATAAAATCCAAAACATCATAAGTCCATAACATTAATGGTCAAAGGAAATAAGTCAACATAACTTATGTCCAAAACAGAAATAAACCGAAGTACATAAATCCAAAATGCCTAAACAATGGCATAACAGAAACAGAATCCAAAATGGTATAACTAGAATGTCTAAGATCTAAGCTTCACAAAGTTGCTCTCATCCCCAACGCTAAAACCCAGATCCAAGCTTAAATACCTGCCGTACATGAAAAGAAAACGTACGGCTGAGCTTAAAAAGCCCAGTGAACAGATACATATACAAAGCAATAATAATGAAACAGACTGAAATATGGTGCATGGGGAAATATCATGAAGTATAAACAAGAGACAGAAATATAAAAGAATAGGATAGTCATCCACCACGAGCCCAGAACATATCAGATAGTAACCATCAAAATCTAGAGGGGATGCCTCTTAAGTAACCAGATAATATGAGGGGTGTCCTCATGTATCAAATGGAGTGATCAGCTCCCAGATAAATGTGAAAGGCGTGTATTGCACACAAGCACCAGTCACCAGAACAGAAATCATATCATATATAGTTAAATCCACTAAACAGAACAGATCTAGGATGCATCCATACGCCCCCCAGAAACATATATAAACCATAATCAAATTAATGCGCATATCATAATCAGAATGGGGACGTGGCGGAACATCACTCTACCGCCCTAGAGTCATGCCATTGGTGCATCAATGACACGGACATGGAACCCCCATGCCTAGTGAAATGGCTCGGGTATCAAACTAAGAGTCAGATATCATATCATAATCAGAGGTCATATATCAAAGGTCAAATCAGATGGTCCATAACAGATGGTTCATAACAGATATATCAGATGAAATACCAAAGGTCCAAATCAGAGTGTAATCAGAAAGGTTCATAATAAAAGGGATCATAGCAATGGCTTTGGGAAAACTTAAACGAATCAGAATCAGAATTATAACCATGAGATAGGACACCCTTACTGAAAAAGGGCAGAGTATCTGTACCTTATTGCAAAGCAAAACAAAACCAGAAATAGTAAACACTGACAGGCTCAGGACCTCTCCTTCTTCACACCTAAGAGAGTAGAAGAGTATTACAATAGGTTCTTAATCATTCATTTTATCTTGTCTTCCCATTTAAGGTAACTTTCTATTTTTAGCAGATTTCCGAACTTAATTATATGCTTAAGTACTTTAAATAGATGAAATATATATTTTTAGGGTTTTAAAAGTAATTGTACCAAAGATGAAGGTTTAAAGTGAAAATATCATAAGTAGCTCATTTTAATTCTTACACTATCCAGATTTACACAATTAGTCCTTTGGATTTTACAATCTTACAATTTACACCCTTTAATTACATAATTTACATTTTAAGCTTTAAGGTATTCAAAATTACACATTAAACCTTTAGTTTCCCAATTTTACACAACATATCCTTATTTTAACATTATGTACGATCACCCCTTTAATTATTCATGATTTACACAACAAGTCCCTAAAGTTACAAAGTTTACACAATAAACCCTAAATTTCCATTTTCAATCTTTAATTAATAATAATTACACATTAGTCCAATAAATTCCCAAAATTACACATTTCACCCTTATTATATTTTAATGTTCGAATCACACCCAACTTTCCAGAATTTACATTTTTGGTCCCTATATTTTAATTATTTCCATTCGGTTATTTATAATTATATATATTTACCAATTAATCCCATAATTATCGAATTAACACAAATGGTCCTTCAAGTATATTTTATACATTTTTCCACAGGTTTATAACACATTACAAAAATATCCCCATAGTTTATAAAATTACCGAATGCACCCAAGAGTTTTAAAATTTACAAACATACCTTTAACTTTAATAATTAAACCGATTAACCCCTAATTATATCAAAATTACATAAAATACCCTCCTTATTATTTTTATACGATTTGCAGCCTCATTTTACTGTTTACAAAAATAACCCTTAAGTTTCAATAATTACAAAACAACCCTTTTACTTATTTATTATCCAATCGGTAATCATATTTTCTATTAAAATCAAAACCCTATTTGTCCAAAACATTAGCAATCATCACAACATCATTATTATGCAATAAAAGTGCAGATCTAAATCCCCAAACCCTAATTCGAATGGTCCTAGGGTTTTCATAATTTTATTCCTTTATTTCCATTAAATCCGGTTAATCAAACAATTCGAACACAAGGATTTTAGGCTTCAACAATTCGAATAAACATTTTTGTGGTGTTATATGATGAATATATAGGCCACGAAAAATATCCAATATGTTCAGAAAATTCGCATGAATGAATTAGAGATTTATTTCGAATTTAGGGTTTTCGAATCCATTAAATTACAAACGATTTATGTAACATGCATGGGTCGACTTTTATATTTTATATGAGACTTATGTGATGTATAGAACATGAGAAAATTACCAGGTCGATTTTAGAATGTGTGGTAAAGGCTGCACGAATTTTAGTCCTTCGGTTGTATCGCTCGACAAGAAAGAATTCACCACGACCACACGAGCGATCTATAAACCTTGTAGATATTTTTCCCAGGTCATATATCATGTGAGGATCAAGAGAAAAATGGACAACGAATTTTACAAGAGTCGAATGAATTGTTTTAGAAATTACCTTCGGATTGTTTTTAGCGACAAGAAATTTAGCTAGCGATCAAACGAATGCCTCCCACGACCTAAACCCAATTTTCTTAGCTCCCTTAGATCACGTACAACACCAGAAAAATAACCTTGGACCTCCAGAAATTCGTATGAAGGAATGGTGAAATTATTTGTGTGTTTTTCTTTTAGTCGGCAAATGGGAGGATTAGGGTTTGATGAGATAATTTTATTTGGGAGCATAGGAGCGTCTAAGGGGAGGAAAACAGCCCCAAAATCACGGAAATAATCATGGCAATTCAATGTGATTTATTTTCCCATTTAAGTGCATTATTATTATCTTTTTAAAACTAAATAAATGCTCTTTATTCCAATCGGTTCACCCAAGGGTATTTTGGTAATTTCATAACTTGTATAAATATTAATCGAAGTTGTCAAAATTATTTTATATCATATCTTGTTCTTTTCCAGAAGTTTGGGATCGATTCGGTACTTAATAAGCTTTTAAATAATTTTATAACTTGTAAGGGCAATTTGGTCATTTTACACGTTTTGGATTTTTAGGTGTTACATCAGGTTTTAATTTTCTGAAATTTTTGAAAGTTTTGTTTTTCTTCCGGAATCATAAAAAGTTTTTATTAAATCTCTAACTTATAAACTCCAGGAATCTGCAAAATAATCATTCAACAAGCATTATATCCTTATACAGATTTATCCCGCCGATGTTATGCAGGTTTTCTTGTTTGTTTTCTCAGGTTTAACAGGTTATTTTGGACAAGGAGATGTATGTGGAATCTAGCTTTTGGTGATGCTTTAGTCTTGAAGCTTCCACATTACCTTGGAAGAAGATCTAACCATGTTACCCCTTTATCCACCGAGCGAATCAGGGGAGTATTTGATTTCATTCTTTTACCTAATTACTTTTACATCTTGTTATTTGAACATTGGAGACAATGTTCATCTTAAGTGTAAGGGGGGGGGGGGGTAAAGTACGATACTTTAGAGAATGCTATTACGCTTGATTTTTCGTTTGTTTAATGGTAGATGTGTAATAAAACTGAGAGAAATACCTGTTAAGGCAATTTTAGTGCCAAATTTAAAATTTTTTACAACATATAGGAGTGAAACTTTGGTCTTAATGAGCGTCTCACGGATAGGAGTTATATAACTAGTACAAAACCATACCACTAAAAAAATTTTCCACCCCCAAATATGTGAGGTTCGCCCCTAGAATTGGTAGAAAAAGCATTTATGCTATGATGTGTGTACCGGTAGCACTTAGATTCTAGAACTTGCGTTAGGACCATTCCGAGGCCACAAGTGAGACTACATTCGTGTAGTTAGATTTACTACATGATAAGAGGCATTATGATTAACCCATTGTTTTACACCTGTGTTTTGTTATAATTACATTGGCTACATTGGTCAAGTAGTTCTCCCACACCCTTTGCGTTGTACTCATTTTTAGTACACGATACCCCTAGTACACCCCTCAGAGCCTATCTTTTCGTTTCTAACTTTAAGCATTTTACTTAAAGAAAGAATTTGTTTACACCCCACTTAAATGTACACCCAAATCGCCTTAGCCTACCTTGTATGCACTCATCTTTAGTGCATTATTGTGACAACATTTGTTTAAACCCCAAGTTAATTATCTAATTGATTACATGGTTGCTAAGTCGAGTCATATCCTTGTACATATTATTTTAGGACGATTGGGACTCATGGGTAAAGTACTAGTGTAATGGAGTAATGGGGAAGAACAACATTATTACCCCCATATGTGCTAAATATTTTAAAAAGTACTCCAAGTGTTTCGATTATCTTAATTCGAGTAATTAGAATAGTTATTTGTAAAGTTATGTAAAAGTTCAAGTGTAAGGGGAATGCAACGCCCCTATGATGTATTATTTTGGATGGTAGGGCAAGAGTGTATGCAAAAAAAAAAAATAATAAAAAAAAAATAATAAAAAGTAAATAAAAAACAAACGGACTACCATCCCGTTTCATTTTATGTTTATTTTATCTTTTTTTATTTCTTTCATTAGCTTAAGTCGAGTCTAGTCTTGGCTTAGCAACGCCATATTGTACATGTAATTAATCAAGATCTTTAACTCGCCACCAGTAAAATATCCTTTATCCAACAAAACCGTGTTTATCATATCCCTACACCTAACGTTATAACCCGTTTAAAAGCCCTCTTTGATAGTTTATCTTAGGTGCTTACGCCTAGTGGAGGAGGTTTTTGATCCTTTCCCAAGCCTATGGTAATCTATTTGCTATGACAGGTAGTGAGAGATATTATCCATTTTCATTTATGAGATATACTTTTATGACACCTGAGAGATGTGAGTATCTAAACACTACTTGTGAGGTGCTAGTTTGTAATCTCCGTGCTTATCATGATTAAAGTGGAACGACTATTTGTTGTAATTACTTTTATATTAGCGTTAAATGACCCCTAACTTGTATTTTGATTAGAATAAAAGCGCATTTGCTTGAGGACAAGCAAATCTCAAGTGTAAGGGTATTTGATGAAGCAAAAAGTGTACCGCTTTTAGGGGGTCATTTAAGCCCTAAATCATATTTATTTGATCAAATATTGCCCTAAATCGTTCCTTTTGTCATTTTAGGTACTTTGGAGAAGAAATCTGGAAAAGGAAGCATTTTGGACGTTTTTGGAGCATAAAAGTGAAGAAAACGACAAAGTCTCTAAATCTGCTGGAAAAGTACCTGTGACGGCGTCAAGCCCCAATGTGACGCCGTCAACCCTTGATAAGCCAGAGAGGATTTTGGAAGATTAAAGGGGGACGGCGTCAAGAAGGTCGTCAAGCCTTGATAAGCCAGAGAGGATTTTGGAAGATTAAAAGGGGACGGCGTCAAGAAGGCCATTGATGCGCGTGTGTGTCGTTGCGGTTTAGCAGTTTTAATGCCTACTCAAGTTTTAAATTTATATTTAGCCGACTTATCAATAACACACACACTTAACGAGCAGTGTACCCGGTCAGTATGAATATAATGGTAAGTAGAGTGTCGATCACTAAGAGTGGAACGTATTATCTAGTTATTCTAATCAGTATTTTAATATCCTAACGCAAGGGGTTTCAGCCTGAGAGACTGGCACGATTTGTTGCAATTAAATAATAAAATAAACCAATAGGCACGAATCAGCAAGTAGCACACACGTACACAGATAAATACTCGAGACAATAAGAGGGCTGTCCTTATGATTAAGTAGATTGTCACTTGTTTTATTGATAGCTTTATTTGAAGTGTATGTAGTTAACCCTTTCTCGTTGGTCCTAATCTTATCGGCGAGTAAACCCTTAATGATTACTTATGTCTAAAAGTTATTCCTAAGTGATCAATTTAGTAATAACCGTGGGAGCCACATTATGTCCCGCAGTCAAATGCCCGCAAGCCACTAATAAACACAGAGGTTATCAATGCACTAATAAGTAGTAACCAAAGACATCAACATATAAACTTTAATTGATGGGAAAGCAAGTATTAAAGGGAGTGCAATCTTTCGTTGTCACATTACACAAGCCACCAATCCTGATGAATTAAAGTTTGCTAACACAATAAAACAAAACTACTTAATGAATTAAACACATGCAGCACCTTCTTACAGCTCTTGTATCTTTGATTTGGGTGTGTCTTGTGCTGCCTCCTTGACTGAATTCGTCCTTTTGTTCTTCTGTTCGGACTTAGGTTATATTATAATCCGTACGAAATTCGTCTGGTCTTGGGGTATTTATAGTTTCTGTCTGAAGGAAGATGCGGCGCATGTACTTAACTTCGCGTGGGGTCCAAGATTATAATATTCAGGAATATTCGTACACCGCCAGAAGATGCGGCGTAACTCCATGATTAGATGCGGCGCATGTCCTCTTGTATCTTGGATCGTATCTGGTGATATCTTGATAGAGATGCGGCGCATGTCATGAGTGAGATGCGGCGCATCTGGAGCAGATTAGTCTTGATCTTCTTCATTTCAGTAGACTCTTAACTTTATGCATGTTATGCTCCATAATCAGTCCAAAATCGCTAAGTTTCACCAAATGCTTGTTTTTACCTGAGAATTACAAAAGTAAACGATTAAGTATCAATCCTCATACATAATATAGTAAAACAAGTCAAATTAATAGGATAAATGATAGTAATAAAATGTACTTATTTGAGTTCATCAAATATCCCCCCACTTGAACTTTACTTGTCCCCAAGTAAACCTTAGAATTTCTTTTATGAAAATGTATCCTAAAAGATGTTAGGATTTATTTTTATATTTAAGCATGTATTCGTTCATTTCATAATCACACAACTAATCACTTTAACGAATTAGAAGTAAAATAAAATAAGTAGATAAAAGCAAATCTAATCGTTTAACTGTCCAGTCGCGACGAATATTCTATCATAAGCTTGGCAAGTATACACATCTCCTCCACTAAAGCTAAGGAGTAACAAGTCTAAAGCGGTAAAAAGGGTTTTTAGGCTCAAGGGTTAATTATTCTCTTTCACTATCGATCTCAAATTCCAGAAAAGGCGACAAAATCACAAATACATGATCGAATCCACGAACACGATACTTGCAATTGCTCAAATCCTTAACTCGAATAGGCTAAAGATAGGTCCAAACTTCACCAATAATAATATATCAAAAAGGGCGACAAAATCATAAATACATAGCCGAATCCACGACTACGATACTTAAGATTGCTCAAATCCCTAATCTCAATAAATCAAAGGTTTGGTTGGATAAAGAATAATAAAGGGCATGGATAACATTTGGGATATAAATTGGTGTAAAAATAAAAATAAACAAAACAAATAAATCAAAATCCTAAGTGTGGTTAATCACTATCCCAACCATCCCATGAATAAGACTCATATCATCGAATAACTCACGCTTTAACACTTGAAACACACGCTTTAGGTAGACACGAATTATACTCAACAAAATCTTAATCAAAGAATAAACCTTAATTGGCGTTCCCATAACTGCCAATTCCCATTCAATCCATAGATATAGTACAACAAATAGTGGTGATATCGACCACTTAATACAAAACTTTACATAAGTTGGCTTAAAATAAACATCCAACTTTTCTTTCTTTCTTTTTCTTTTCTCATTTTTTCGATTTTTTTTTTTTTTTTTTTTTTTTTTTAATTTTTTTATTTTAAACATAAAGATAGATGTGTAAAATTTCACCACATCACTATAATGATAATTCTGGATAAATGTTCCATACTTTTCATAACTTCAGAAATAATGGTAATAGTGAAAGTAGTAAACACACGAAAAATAAACTCCAAAATATACAATATTTACTTTCACTCCAATTGCATTGTGCAATTTCCCGACCTAACCATAGATAATGAATTACGCACGCGAACACAGGTAATGTAAGGAAACACACTCTGCCTATAGCAATCAACCAACCACGGATTCTAATCTACAGGGTAGGCTAAGGTGTAAGGGTGTAACGAAACATTTTAAACATAGGTGTAAGAAACGAAAGGAATGGCTCTGAGGGTTTTTCTAGGGGTATCTTACTCTAAAAATGAGAGTAACAAAAGGGTTTATACGGGGGTTAACTAACCGGTGTAGTTAGTTAATAACACATAACAAATAAAGGCCATTTGGGTGTAATCCTAGAATTTTACCAATTTAGACAAGTCATTCCAATTATATAAATAATACTCATTATGGTGGTCTCGAATAGTATACAAGCCAAGTTCTAAAGTTTACAAGTCACCGGCACACTCATAGATTTGTGAATTTTGAAAAATCACAATTTTTGAAAATAACGTCATGTGTGCAGCTATGCAACTTAGATCTTAAACAAAAACATGCTAAAAAATTTTTAAGTTTGATATATTAAGCACATTTTAAGCATAATTTTTGAAAAAGTTTAGGACAAGTAATTGTTAAGTGTTCTAATTCTCCAATCCTCCCACTTAAGTTAAACAACGTCCTCGTTGTTTGTATAAAAGGTTAAAAACTGGAAAATAAAAGAATTAGAACAGAAAAACTCCCCTGAGATTTGCTCGGTATGATCCTCCATTTGTATAAGAGCAAAAATCATCTTTCTTGTGGATTAGAACGTTAAAGCTTCATACTTGATGTATCCACAGGAAATCCAGGAAACTATAATACCACCAACACTTTAAAACACACCTAAGATAAGAAAGGTTCAAGCTTTGCATAATACATTAGTAGTTAGGAAAAATAAAACTTAAAAATTAAAACTGAAAATCATCAGGTCAGTCGATGCGCCGTATCTTATTGAAGAAGATACGCCGTATCGAGCCTGAAATTAATACGGATCAGAATAAAGATGCGCCGCATCCTTAACCAGGGATGCGCCGCATTAAAAATAAACTGATAAAGAGTTTTAAAGTCGAAAATAAAAATGCAGAAAAATAAAATAAGATATGACCATTGCAGGAGATGCGTCGCATCTCAGAATTGAGATGCGCCGTATCCTCATGCGGGCCTGGACTGACTCGACACAGAAAACAGAATAATAAAAATTCTCCGGGTTGTCTCCCGGTAAGCACTTGTCTTTATTCCAGAGTCTTCAAGTTAGACTCACGTTCAGCTCTTTAGTATCGATCATTGAAGGAGTCGGAAACATCGTGCTCCTTCATCGCCAATTCAGTAATATTGAACACTCCTTGCTCGTCCTTAATTTCCACGTCGTTCCTCTTTAATATCTGTATAAACAAAGTCCTGTCCCTTTCGGTCAGAGATGACAAAATGATAGACGGGAAATTCTTATTATCATATAGGCACAAATAAGCAAGGTGGGGTGGTAGTTCAATAAACACATCATTATTCAAATTCGTTTTCTCAACTATTCTCCTACGTTTGTTAATTACTACGCAATCATACCACTCATCATCAGAATCATTAACAACATTGCGTCTAAGTTCGGTAGGTACATTAAGGTCAATGAATTCCTCAAAGTTCTCATGATTAGGACTAGTTGAGTTGTTTTGAATCAATGTTTCTCCCATAAGTCTAGCTTCAAGATCGAGGTCCATACGCTCTCTTAATCCTAGCACATAAACACCTCTAATTATGCTTTTAACCGGATCTTGGCATTTATAGACTAGTTTATTATTCCCTACCCTTAATGAAAATTTTCTTTTAAACACGTCAATCTTAGCATGGGCAGTAGACAAGAAAGGTCTTCCGAGGATTAAAGGAATCTTCACATCCTCGGGCATGTCTAGTATAACAAAGTCTACGGGAAAAATAAACTGCTCAATCTTAACTAGCACATTATTAGCAATCCCTTCAGGTCGTTTTACCGTTTTATCAGCCAATTCAATAAGTAACTTAGTTGGTGCTAATTTTCCTAGTCCTAGGGTAGCGAATGTCTTAAGAGGCATAACACTAACACTAGCTCCTAAGTCAGCTAACACATTATTGAAAGATATATTATTAATAGAACAAGGTAGAGTAAAACTTCCTGGGTCTCTTTCTTTATGAGGCAAGGCATTTAAGTCGGTTGCAGAGCTCTCTTCTTTCATTGTTGCCTTGATCTCCTCTTCAATCTTTGTCTTTTCTTTTAGTAGTCTCCTTAAGCTGATTGAAGAATTAAAGAAAAATTCGGGTCTTGCACCATCATTACCATTCATCGATCTTCTAGGTATATTAGGAGTGACTTCTTCAGTGGTGTTTATGGCCTTGACATGATCTCTTGGGTTGGTTTCAGTTGAGCTCGGTAAACTTCCATATCCCCTTTCTTGAAGAACTTTGCTCATTTGACCAATTTGTTGTTCCAATGCTTTGATCGAAGCTCCTTGATTTCTTGTAGTAGTGTCCGTTGAAGCTCGGATTTCTTTGATCATAGCAGTATTCTCTTCATGTCTTTTAGCAGCATCGGCCATAATTTGCTTTAAAGTATCGTCTAAAGTCTGCCTCCTTTCTTGATAAGCGGGATTGAAGTTGTTCTTTTGATAGAATCCCGGACTAGCTTCCCTGAATCTTCCTGAAGGTCGGAATGGTTGTCCAAATTGGGTGTAATATGCTTCTTCAAATGTCTCACTTTCATTCTTGTTCGGGCAATCTTTAGTGTAGTGAGGTCCTTCGCACTTTTCACATCCAACTTGGGCAGCATATGCTCTTTCATCTCGCTTCTTCATCTCTCTACTAATTTTATCCAATTGAGCTTGAATAGCAGCAATCCCGTCAAAATTAGTGCTGCTCTTAGATCTAGTAGAGGTCCCATCGTGCCATTTTTGGGAATGATCAGCAGCATCTTGGATTGCTTTCCTAGCATTGGTTGCACTCATTTGAGGTACAGCTCCCTTAGCATCCAAAATCTGTCTTGTAGGCACGTCCAATCCTTGATAAAACAATATTATTTCCTGCATAGGGGTTAGATAGTGTTGAGGACATTTTATCAATAAATCTTTAAACCGTTCCCAAGCTTGATAAAGGGTTTCATCAGGCTCTTGCTTGAAACTATTGATAGCCTCCATCTTTTTAGCAGTCTTAGCAGGTGGACAATATCTCTTCAGGAATTTGCTCTTCAAACCTTCCCATGTAGTGATTGAACTAGCAGGTTCATTCCTTAGCCACTTGTTAGCGGCTCCGTTTAGTGAGATTGGAAAGATTCTTAGCATGAGTTGATCGGTATTGACTCCTTCTAAAGTAAACAAATCTGCAATCTCCAGGACCTTTTCAACATGCTCATTAGCATCCTCTTGTTCCGTCCCACTGAAAGCATTCTCTCTTAGCTCTTTGAGAAACTGACCCTTCAACTCAAATTTTGACTTATCATCAAACTTAGGTCTAGCAACTCCTGAAGTGTAATCAGCACGGGTATTGTTCATGTATTCCTCCATAGTAGTGTTTTCGCCCATTGTTTCTGTTTCAACTTCCTCTTTTTCTTCAGAAAAGTAATCAAGCTCGAGTGAACTTGAAAGATCAAAGCTTCTTGTGTTGAAAAGCCTTTTAAGCGAATGTAGGGCTCGTTCAGGATCTTCGAAAGGTTGAATCAAGTTCTTCGTAGAACTCCTGGTCATGCACTTCCTGAAATCAACACAAAAATATCAGTAGGGTATGCTCGAGAAAGTAGTATATCAGAAAATTAACAACGAAAACGGAATACGAAAAATTAAAGTTTCTGATATCTGCAGACGATGCGCCGTATCCTAAAAGTTGGATACGCCGTATCTTAATACGTTAAAATTTAATCAGACTTTATCCAGAAAATAGATATGCCGCTTTAGAATTTAAGAATGCGCCGTATCGAATTAATTAATCAAAAATCAACTTATCTAATTAAAATTAAATGCGTCGTATTAACGAAAGTTAATGCGCCGTATTTTCGTTACGTTTAAAAATAAATATCGATTTTTGATTCAGAAAGATGCGCCGTATCGACAGAGATCGATACGCCGTATCTGTTTAATAATTCGCAAACTGTTTTTAATTAAAATAATAGATACGCCGTATCTGCGAAAGCAGATGCGTCGTATGGCGTTAACGTTTAGAATTTTTTTTTTTTTTTTTTTTTTTTAAAAAACAGATACGCCGTATCTGCAAAAGCAGATGCGTCGTATTACTTTATCGCTTAGAAAAATTTTCTTATTAAAAACAGATACGCCGTATCTTGGGGAAAAGATGCGTCGTATCGAATTAATTAAACGCGTTGTATTAAAAAAAATTAAACGCAATACGCCGTATCTGAGAGATCAGATGCGCCGTATCGTTTGATTTAGCACAGTACAACGATAGCAGAACAAAAAAATACGAAAAAATAAAAACAAAAAACACACAACGAAAATAAAACACACAAAAATAAAAAGAAAACAATTAACACACAATACAACAAATATGCAAAATAGTACAATGATGCAATTAATCTAATAAAAAGAAAAACCTAATTAAAATACTAATCAAATTAACAGATAATAACAATTCACTCCCCGGCAGCGGCACCAAAAACTTGATGCGCGTGATGTGTCGTTGCGGTTTAGCAGTTTTAATGCCTACTCAAGTTTTAAATTTATATTTAGCCGACTTATCAATAACACACACACTTAACGAGCAGTGTACCCGGTCAGTATGAAGATAATAGTAAGTAGAGTGTCGATCACTAAGAGTGGAACGTATTATCTCGTTATTCTAATCAGTATTTTAATATCCTAACGCAAGGGGGTTTCAGCCTGAGAGACTGGCACGATTTGTTGCAATTAAATAATAAAATAAACCAATAGGCACGAATCAGCAAGTAGCACACACGTACACAGATAAATACTTGAGACAATAAGAGGGCTGTCCTTATGATTAAGTAGATTGTCACTTGTTTTATTGATAGCTTTATATGAAGTGTATGTAGTTAACCCTTTCTCGTTGGTCCTAATCTTATCGGCGAGTAAACCCTTAATGATTACTTATGTCTAAAAGTTATTCCTAAGTGATCAATTTAGTAATAACCGTGGGAGCCACATTATGTCCCGCAGTCAAATGCCCGCAAGCCACTAATAAACACAGAGGTTATCAATGCACTAATAAGTAGTAACCAAATACATCAACATATAAACTTTAATTGATGGGAAAGCAAGTATTAAAGGGAGTGCAATCTTTCGTTGTCACATTACACAAGCCACCAATCCTGATGAATTAAAGTTTGCTAACACAATAAAACAAAACTACTTAATGAATTAAACACATGCAGCACCTTCTTACAGCTCTTGTATCTTTGATTTGGGTGTGTCTTGTGCTGCCTCCTTGACTGAATTCGTCCTTTTGTTCTTCTGTTCGGACTTAGGTTATATTATAATCCGTACGAAATTCGTCTGGTCTTGGGGTATTTATAGTTTCTGTCTGAAGGAAGATGCGGCGCATGTACTTAACTTCGCGTGGGGTCCAAGATTATAATATTCAGGAATATTCGTACACCGCCAGAAGATGCGGCGTAACTCCATGATTAGATGCGGCGCATGTCCTCTTGTATCTTGGATCGTATCTGGTGATATCTTGATAGAGATGCGGCGCATGTCATGAGTGAGATGCGGCGCATCTGGAGCAGATTAGTCTTGATCTTCTTCATTTCAGTAGACTCTTAACTTCTTGCATGTTATGCTCCATAATCAGTCCAAAATCGCTAAGTTTCACCAAATGCTTGTTTTTACCTGAGAATTACAAAAGTAAACGATTAAGTATCAATCCTCATACATAATATAGTAAAACAAGTCAAATTAATAGGATAAATGATAGTAATAAAATGTACTTATTTGAGTTCATCAGCCATCAAGAAACCCTAAACGCGGCGAGGTGACGGCGTCAAGCTCTATAATGTGACGCCGTCAGATCTGTTTTCCTATATATACTTTCATAATTTTTTGTCATTAGTGTGCAACTTTGTGAGGAGAAACCCTAGACGAATTTTCTGCCATTTTTAAGGGTTTTATACCCTTGGATCTCCCATGTTTAATTGAGGATAAGTAATCATTTAATCATTCAATATGTCTATGTGTTGTTTGATTATATCTTGTTCTTGTCTTTTAATTAAGATGCTAGGCTAGATTTATCTTGTGTTTGCTTAGATCTAACGAAACCTAACTATTGATTATTAGTTGTTGGTGTGTTATTAATTGTATTGGATGATTGCTTATCGATGTTAGGCTTAAGAAAACTGGCTAACCTCCTATACGGTAACTTGCTTAAACGTCTTAAGAAACATGAACCAATGCGTACTAAGGTTTTTATGGTTGTATTTAATGCATGAGCGAATTCTAGTGATCCCATGTTAAGAGCTTCTTAGCCGGCTCGACATAGGAGTGAAGTAGGAGCTTGTAGAGTTGGGGAAGTACGTACGCCACCCCACGATTGGTATTAAGGAATACACCCGTCATCCACGCAATTAATACACACTAATCAACCGATAAAAGATAGTTAGGGAGTAAGGAAATCTAAGTAAACACATTTCTCTCCATATAAGTTCCACAACCTTTTTATTTTCAGTTATTTTATTTTATTTGCATTTGTAGTTATTTGGGTTAGTTGACTAGCAACTAATTCCGCCCACTCCTTCAAACCCGAGATTTTACTTGCTTTCATAAAAATATAAAAATACAAAAAGAATCTTCCCTCACCCTTAGACCTATTAGAGTAGTTTTTCAATCCTAACGACACTATTCCCCTAGAGAACGATCAATCCCCCGGTACTTGCCACTACACTATACTACATCGGTCAGGTACACTGCCTGGTGGGGATTGCAAGCCTCTTGAGATCCCTCGAGAGGTAAAACCTGTTGTAAGGTCACAAAACCACGCATCAGTGGTGAAGGCACTATATGGTCTACATCAAGCTCCAAGAGCCTGGTATGAAAGATTGGCCAATTATCTATTGGACAATGGATTTCACAGAGGACAGATAGACAAGGCATTGTTTATCAAGAAGAAAAAGGATGATATTTTGCTTGTCCAGGTTTATGTGGATGATATTATTTTTGGCTTTACTAAAAAGGAGATGTGTACTAAATTTGAGAAGCTGATGCATGACAAATTTCAAATGAGTTCAATGGGAGAACTCACTTTCTTTTTAGGGTTGAAGTCAAGCAGTCAGAAGAAGGGATATATATCAGCCAAGATAAATATGTAGCAGAGATTTTGAATATGTTTGGGTATGCTGATACAAAGATTGCAAGCACTCCTTTTGATAAAGAGAAGCCTTTGCTTAAAGATGCAGATGGTGATGATGTTGATTGATTGTACAAAAAGATGAACTACCAGGCCTTCGATGGTGATCAAAGGAATAATGGGGTGTTGAGATTGTGCCAAGCTTGTTCTTAACCTGAAATAAGAAATACGAAGACACTACGCTAAGTGATTGCGCAGGGGTTGGACCCTGCGAACCACCTCCGGCGTGCGAGTAAGTATGTGTAAGGGTAATGTAGGTTGTAAATGACGAGAATGAAGTTAACTTACATTGTTCATGCCCGACTAAGCTATTTATAGGGGAGAAATAGGCCTTAGTGGGCGGTTTGCACATGTTTTGGAGATCATGGGAGCGTCCCATGATTTGTGGTAACCGCTAGGGCTTTGTAGCCCACGATCTCTGTTTTGGCGGGAAAGCCAAGGGAAGAGGAGACGTGGGTTTGACCAGGTTAGGATTGTCCTTCGTGCTAGTTCCTTCATAGGAGATACCCCGAAGGGCTTAAGGCTTCAGTTGGCAGATTCCCACATGGTAACCAGTTCGCAGGCGAATGGTTTTACGCCAATGAAACATGTTAGGAGATTAACCTGGGCCTCCGAAGGGAGGGCTTTCTACAGGCTCGAAGGGGAGTCCTTCGACCCGTTCGGAGGGTACATCATCAAGCCCCCCAGTCGAAAGTGATATATACGTACAAGGATAAATTGCATTCGACTCAAAAAACCTGCTACACTTTATCCCATTCGTCGCAAATTTGAACGCAATGAAGATAAGTGCTTAAACAAACTTTGCGCAATAAATGCGACTAATAAATCTTCAACTACCACTCTATACTACAGCAGCGAAGATATCGGTAAACATCTTTTCAAAAATTAAAAAATTAGTCTCCATGTATATCTCGGATTACAACTGCACGTGGATGGCTAGGATGAAACTACAAAGGATATTCATAAACCCTTCATACTTCCAACCCTAGATCATATTTTCTTGTGCGCCCAAAATACACGTACACGACCCTGTGCTTTGTGCTTCAGTTGAGCTTAAAGGTAAGTTTTCCTCTTCGATCTTTGTCCTTTTGCGCTCATAGTCTCTAGTTCAAGATGAGTATGGCAGCGAAAAGAACTATTAGGGAGCAAAAATGTACTCTATCAGAGCAGGCTCTAATAGAATTTCTTAAAATATATCCCATACCTAAAGAGTTTAAGTTATGCTTCCCAATCAAAACCAAAATGTTTTTGATGCTCCAGCGGGTTATGTGGGGCTTTATGTGCATGCATTTACAGAATCTAACTTTAGGATTCCGATCCACCCTTTAATCCTGGAGTTTCTAAAATATTATCAAGTACATATATCCAGGCTGAACCCTTTTTGGCTTAGCCAAGTTGACTACTTACATCGTTGTATGTAAAGCTTACGGGTATGAGCCAACACTGAATGTGCTTAGAGGTTTTATAAACCTTTGTCCTGGTGGTGATTGGTTAACATTGGCCAAAAGAAGTGAGCCCGATGTGCCTTGCTTAATAACTAAACCTTTTTCCAACATAAGAAAATGGAAAGGTCTATTTTTCTATGTGCAAGATACGATCATACCTCCCAATTATCCGGCGTTGCTAGATAAAGACAATCGTTTTGACGAGAAACACTTTGATGATCCTTTGCCGCACTTCGTAAGAAGCTATCCCCTCTACCAACGTCTTGAACGTCACCCATTTGATGTGCTAACGTTTCCTGAGCCAATATTGTTTCTGGCGGGCATTATAGATCATTGGGAAGGCTCTCCCTTGGAACCTGAGATAATCTGCAATGGGAAAAGTATGTATGTACCTATTCAAATAAAGTAAATGACTTATCTGATGGTATTTATCTCATTTCTTTTTTCTGTAGGGATGGCCTTCAGGAACTTTGTTGTAGCCCGTGGTACTAGAGAGCTTAGTTTTGTCCCCAAAGAGCCAAATAATGTGAACCATGAAGTAGGTTCTCCATCAACATCAATTAATAATGACGAGACTCCGCATTTTGTGGAGACTGTAGCAGATTCCGATGATCCCCTTATCAAGGAATTTCAAACAAGGCTCGTAAGGTCCTCCGGTCTTTCAGATAAGAAGAAAATTAAGAAAGAAAAAGCTGCTAAGTCTGGAAGCCGAAAGGTCTAGGCTGATTGAGCAGGAGGCTAAGCTTTGCGAGGAAATCGATAGTTGAAATTCCAGTGTCGAAGCTTGAAGAAAGACCGAGCTGAGGTAGTTTCGAAGGTTGTTCCTCATGTGGCAATGAAATTACATTGTAGCGATGAGGTGGGGGAAGTTATTGGGAAACTAGTAAACGCAGCCATCTTTTATGGTACCTGTACCACTTTGGAAGAAATTGCCCAGACAAAGAAGCTTTTGGTTTTGTCGGAGGTACCATACTATCGCTCTGATTCTGAGAAAGAATTTAATAAGGCTGGCGATGCGTTTGCGTCAACAGAGTACCCTTTCCTAGCCGAGGTAACCAAAGATACGTTGGCTCCCATAGAAGAACTTTTGGCAAAGAAGCCGATGAAAGTCCACCCTCCATCTTCAACAAAGAAATCTGTTTCTGTTCTGCCTTGAGAGGGTCTCTATGCATAATGCCCCAACATGTTTAATGTTCATTTGTTTAAGACAATTTATCTTTGTTGCTGTATGGGCTTCGACCCATGCGTTAGACAATTGTTTAAACTGTTTTTGCTTTGACCATTGTTGGTCTTATCAATGTTAAGTAGGGATAATAATCCGCTATGAATGTCATCCTTTTCTTCTCGTACGCTTATTATAAACGTACATATACAACCTAAGGTTATAACCTTATTGTGTGTATTTTGAACCAAGATTTTTCGTAATCGTATAATTTGACTGCGACAGAGGGTCGCGACCCACTCCGTCTTTATCCTAAAGGAACGAAGGGCTTAGAATACCCTAAGACTATATAGGAAAAGTTAATGTGAATTGCTTTGGATGTTATCTGTATACAAGACATGTGTCTTGCTTCATCCTTCGACATTGAAACTTGTAAAGTACTTGGCTGAGCAAATCTTTGTTGTAAATAACGAAACAAGAGATTTTGAGGGAAATAATTTATATCATTAAGTGGGTAGGGAGGATTACATCATTCTAAAAAATGAACACTAAGATGCCTACCATTAATGCTTTTTTCCCAAATGAGAAGAATGCGTTACATGAAATTGAAAAACAAACTGATTGTTTTAAATGTAGTAAGTTTTATATGTAAAACTTACGAAGATTGGTACCATTCCAAGTCCTTTCCATGGCCTCCCCTTTAAGCGTTGCGAGCTTGTAAGCACCATTGCCATAGGCTTCCAATATAACGTAAGGTCCTTCCCATGTTGGCCCTAGTTTTCCTTCGTATTCAGCCTTGCTTGCGCTGTTTAAACGAAGGACATATTCACCTGGCTTGAACGTGTAGGGTCGAACTCGGTTGTTATAGTACTTTTCAAACTTCTGTTTATAGATAGCCTCCCTGATCGAAGCTATTTCTCTTCTTTCTTCCAGGAGGTCGAGGTTTTCATGAAGCCTTTCGTCATTTGTTTTTTCTTCAAATTTCACAATGCGTTTTGTTTCGATGCTGATTTCGGAGGGTATGACAGCTTCCGTTCCATAGACCAGGCTAAAAGGAGTTTCCCCATGGCTTGACTTGGGGTGTGTCCTATGTGCCCACAAAACTTTGGGTAACTCATCTACCCACCCATGATGACTTCGTCCGAGTCTCGTTTCGATACCATCGATGATGTCCCTGTTCGTGACTTCAACTTGTCCATTGCCCTGAGGATGGTATACGGAAGTGAACGATTGCTTGATTTTTAGGCCTTCACAAAAATTTGGGAATACTCCTTCGGCGAATTGCTTCCTGTTGTCGGAGATGATAATGTGTGGAACACCAAATCGGCAGATTATGTGTTCCCATACAAACTTCTCCATATGCCTTCCTGTTACCGACGCTAAAGGTTTGGCCTCGACCCACTTGGTGAAGTAGTCTATGGCTACGACCAAGAACTTTACCCCTCCCGGAGCTACTGGTAGGGGTCCGACTATATCGATTCCCCATTGACAGAAGGGCCATGCTGAGGTGACAGATGTCATGTCTTGCTTAGGCATTCTTGGAACTTTGGAGTGGATCTGACAAGCTTCGCATTTTTGTATTATCTCTATTGCGTCTCTATGCATAGATGGCCAATAATACCCTAGCTTCATTACTTTTGAAACAACGAAGCGAGGGCCTGCATGCAACCCGCAAGATCCTTCGTGAACCTCATAGATGATGTTCGAAGCCTGTTTTGGTCCCACACAACGAAGCCATGGAGATAGGAAGGATCTCCTATAAAGGTTATCCCCAATGAGCCTATATTGGGGAGCTTTGATTCTCACCTTTCGAGCAAGCTTAGGATCCTCCGGCAGAATACCACTGATCAAATACTCCCTAATCGGAGTCATCCAATTGGTGCCTTCCTCGAGTATGACGTCAGAAACTTCGCCTCGTTTAATTGACCTATCAGTCAATACTTCTACCAAAACTTCCTTCGTTAAATGAGCAAATGCCGTTGAAGCCAAGTTGCTTAAGGCATCAGCTTTCTTGTTTTGATTTCTACGAACATGTGCTATATCATATGTTTCGAAGCCTTGAAGGAGTTCTTTAGCTTTTTCCAAATATTGCTTGATGGTGGGTTGCCTTGCTTCGTAGGAGCCTTTAATTTGGTTGGCGACTAACTGCGAGTCTACAAAAACGGAGAGGTTACGAACCTCCATGTCCTTTGCAAGTCGCTTCATACTCGGCTTCATTGTTGGTAGCTTCGAACTCAAAACGCAATGCGTAAGTGTATTCCCTTCTGATGTAATTTATATTTTTTTTGAGTCCAAAGAAATTGTAACGAATACAATTCCCCCGGGTCGTTCTCCCAACGAAGGTTTGACGGCGAATAAGTCGAATCGGAGTCGTGAAAATGTGAAGTGAATAATTGAACGTGATAATTTTTTTTGTATTGATTACACTAAATATGGAAAATTAAAATCAACAATCTACGCTATTAAAATAAATGCACACAAAAAGAAATCAAATAATGCAAATCCCGGGCTAATCCCGAGATTTATAAAACTAATAGTGAATTTATACTAAAATGAAAAAGTAAAAACCTAAGGGACTAAAAATGTCACTAATCAAAACTAATTTTATAAAAGAAAATTAAAGAAAACAAAAAGTTAAAAAGTTTAGGGACTAAAGTGTGAAATCTGAAACTATTTTAATTTTAAACAAAGACAGGGACTAAGAGTGCCAAAAAACCAAACTATTTTATTACTAAAAACTACCAGCCCCGATTTAAACTTAAACAAAAAGATTAGGGACCAAATGTGACAACACCAGAAACTTAAGAACACTTAGTTAACCAGAAAGCAGTTTCAACTAGCACTTTTCAAACGCTTGTAAATCGCTCAAAACTTAACCAATTTAGAAAATGAAAACTGCTTTGGAAAGCTGATCAACCATAGATTCTAAAAACTCAAAAAGCCCTATCACAAACACTTGTTTGCTAGCTTAAATCGAAGCAAAAACAGATGCACAAAGCATGAACAATGCAGCAGACTTAAAACAGACGGCTAGCAACAGATTTCGAGCGCAATTTCGAGGTACCAGATGTTATCGCGATTACTTGAAATGAGAATTACTCAAACTATCCTAGGCTAACTTACTTAGAAACACAAAATCACATAATTTCGAACACTAATGATTGATCAAATTGATTCGTGAAAACAGTCACTCAGAACACAATTTGTAACAGACTTTAAAAAAAAACATTTGACCAATTAAGCACTAACTACGGTTGATTAAATTGAAATTTGGCTACTCAAATCTAAAAACCTAGTTGAAATAAAGCTATATAACTGATTTTCTAACACGCCTACGCCAATTAACTAACCAAATATTTCCTACACAGTTCTTTAATAGCAGCAGAACACGGCAAATCACGGCTTACACAAACTGTTTTGACTTTTTAATTGCACAGCCTACTATTGCTTAAACTAACATGAGTTTTCTATGATAAATTTAGACCAATTAGATTAGAGTTCCTCAGCTAAACAACCTCAAGTCTCAGTTCAGCTTACTATCCAAACAATCCTTTATCATTCCTAGTCTCTAACAAACTGAGTTTCATCATTAACAACCATCAATAATCACTCATTGACATCAAACATACTCAGAATAACATCAAACAACAACATTAAACAGCAGAATCTCAGATTCACAGACTAGATCAATTCAGAAGCTATATTAGGCAGATTCAACTTTAAACTATAAACTAATGACTAAACAAGCTTAACTACTATTAAATCTATCAAATAAACATCAATTAACTATTATCAAACAGAAATTAAACTAACAGCAGCAGTATTAAACTATTAGAATGAAAATGAACGAAAAACTTACAAAGTTATTCTCCCTCAGCTAGAACAGAGGGAGTTCACTAAGCTTGCCTATCTTTAGATAGGCCAA
Organism: Artemisia tridentata subsp. tridentata; assembly: GCA_021014915.2. Lineage (NCBI taxonomy): Eukaryota > Viridiplantae > Streptophyta > Magnoliopsida > Asterales > Asteraceae > Artemisia > Artemisia tridentata. The sequence continues at coordinate 105,074,071 of CP139508.1, forward strand.
TGGCTTCCCTTTCTCCACTTGGACTATCAAATTAACTCAGATCACAATAAAACCAAGGCAGTTGACTTTTGTTGAATTTGATCAATGGAACAGTACCAATCTATCAGTCACTCACAATAAGCTATGATTGAGCTTATATGAGCTTAGTAAAACAGAAAAGAAGCTTGTTGAAGCTTGAGTTTGAACTTGAAACAAATATTTTTTTATTTTTTAGAATTTTCTGGTTTTTTTTCAATATGAAATAAACAAACTGAAATGATAACCTTAAACAATCTAACAATAACTAATCTGAACTGAATAAGCAGTAAATGAAATTAAAATAAAACTAAATAAGAAAATAAGCCAAATTGAAATTAAACTAAATTTTTATTAATTCAAAAGCTGAGTACAAAATTGAAAAGGAGATTACAATTCATAAAATAAATTGGCAGCATAACTTTAACTAAACATTACATACGAAATGAGGAGTTATCCCTCCTATTTATAGAGCTCAGCCGATCCTTCTGGGTCTTCCAGCTTGGCAATCCTCGTGCGTCCACAGCTCCTATCAACCCTTAGATCTTTCCTTGATCTCCACTCTTGATTTCTAACCGTTCGATCAAAGTAGTGAGGTGTTACTTCCAATCAGCAGCGGCCACGCGTTATTCTTCATGTCAGGGCCTTCTAGAATAGCCAATCATTGTCCCTTTTGCCCTTAATTGCCGTAAATTTTCGTACGGTAAGATTAGGGTTCTAGGATGAATAGTAAAAATTGGGATTGGGGGTGAATTTTGGGAGGCGGGTTTATTTTAGTGAGAGAGAAGGGTGTGTTTATTTTTATTTGACTGAGGGAGTTGGGTGGTGTTGACCGGTTGTTTTATTTAAAGGGATAGTGGACCGGGTATGGAAATGGGCTAGGGGTTTATAGATCAAGTGAATGGGCTGGGCTAGGATAAGTGTGGGTTGGGTTTGTGTTGGATCCGGATAGTGTTTTATTTAAGGTTGAAGGTTTTTTTTAATAGTTTAAGGACCATAAATGAATAAGCTGAAATTTGAGGGACTAATTTGTTAATTTTCCAAGGTTGATCCAAGGGTGATTCTTGACATTTGGTGGAACTATAAGGCAGATTTTGACTTTTTGACCAAGTATGACATTCCCGGTTCGGCTCTGAGTCTTTTCCGTATCTCGTGCTCGTTTTCTTGATTCTCTTTGTATTTTTGCCGGTTTTTCGTGATATCCGTCCCTGCACAAACAAAACACAAAAACACACTATCTTTTGGCATTATGGACGGGTTTTTGGTCATTTTGGGTCCGGTTTTGGTCAAGAAAAGATATGTGTTTAAGCACATACCAAATTCCCCCAGACTAAGCTATTGCAATGTCCTCATGCAATGTTATAAAAACACGTTTTTGAAACCGAAAATTTCCAATCTCTTTTTACTAATTTTGAAAAGTAGCAAAATTTTCAAAAGAGATTAAGAAATCTTAAGTTCTAAAAACTCCCCGATTCTCCTTTTATTTAATTTTTGTATTTTTCTCATTATTCATGTGACGACTTTTGTTGACAATCATTATCTATCGATAATTTTTAGGGTCTTTGAGTAGGAAACACGACTCATAAAGAAGTGACCATACAGATAAAATTCGTCGTCCCTGATTTTTCACGAGTCCCCAAACTAAGCTTAAAAACGAAATCATTGTCATTTATAAGCTAGATTGCCGACACTACCCATGGAAGCTAATTGTGGACTTCATGTTCCCAAATTCCTATTTTCCTCTATTTATTTTATTTTTGGTGAGAAATGAATTTCTTCGAATTCTCGTTTTGATAATTTTTAGTCCGATAAAGATACCTAGTTTAGACGCTAAGTAGTTTCCAAATCTTCCCTCGAAAACCGTTGCATACAAAAATGAGGTCCACATCAAGGTCTCTGATTTAACACGATTTTGAGAATATCCCTTTTATTTGCGACCGAAACAACTCATCTACGAGTCCAGAGACGGAAGCCTTTATTAGGATACCTCGGAGTCGAAATTTGGCATTTTTAACATTATTAAGCACATATTATTATTGATCCTTGGCCCTTTATAACAATCACAACATCGGCTGCGAACCGGCAAGATGTGATAGTCTATTATGACCTTGGAATTTTTCCTCTGCCTTTATTAGAAGTCTACAACATCGGCTGCGAACCGGCAAGATGCAGAAAACTTTTTATGGCTTTGGATTATTATTATTCATTATTCATTATATATTTTGCCAAATCCCGAGTCCTACGGCTTTTATAACAATCCCAACATCGGTTGTGAGCCGGCAAGATGGAATAGTCTATTACACCGTAACACTGGCAGTACCTTGATGTGTACCCAACTTTCATAAGCAAGAATTCTCTAAGGAAGAAATAAAAACTAATTATCGCCAAAACCAAAATAGCTTTAATTATTCCTAGATTACTATTTTTTTTGAGTGAAACAAGCTTATGGGAACAAAAAGCCACAAATAACTTCGATGAGCTCTAAAGAGATCCAACTACTCCACGTTTAGCAATCTAACTTATAAACAACTCTATCATTTCTCGTTCTTCGCAAATTTAAAATCTTAAATAATAAGATCCGCGAATGCTTAGCCTTATAATCAAGCCATGCATATATAAAGTCGAATACGGGAACATGCAAATTCTTAAAAAGAATTCGCGTTTTATAGCTCCTTGTGTAAAAGACTAGCACGAGCTTATGGATTATAAACGGTTAAGGGAACAAGCTAGGGCTCAACACGCCCGGTCAAGTCAGAATTTTATTCCTACTCTCTCCAGCGGAAAATCAACAAAAATGTCAAAATTTATTATATTTTTGCAAAAATTTTTTAAATTTTTCTCATTTTTTTTTGGATTTTTTTTTTTTTTTGAAGGAAAGACGGGGTTGCATGAAAAAAAAACGGCAAAAATGCAAGGCAAAAAATCAAATCGCAAGATTACCCCCCCAGACTAAAACGAGACATTGTCCTCAATGTCTTAAAGGTAAGGGTTCTCCTACATAAATCTAAGGCCGTTTATTAATTATGCCAAAGATAAACGTAAAACGATAAGATTTTAGGATATCGGATAAGCAGCGAATGATGAAACTCGAGTAGCGTGAAGGAAACTACGAGCACGAGAGTCTTCATCATCGGGCATTCCTGGATACATCACAGAAAACACGAAACACAAGATACGGAAGAGGGGAACCCTCCTCATGCTTTATTAGAGATAAGATAAGAGGATAGATAGATAAGCATGGGGTGCCTCCCACGAAGCGCTTGTTTTTGTTAACCGAGTCACATGAGCTTGACTCGACCCCGAATTTAGTTGTCCATGGGGAAAGTTTGGAGATCCGGGACAACCAATGATGGTACGTCCCCTCCAAAATAGTGCTTCAACCTATGACCATTCACCTTAAAGTTTGGACCGTCATTTTGAGCTAACTCGACGGTGCCATATGGAAAAACTTGAGTGATAGTGAATGGCCCAGACCAGCGGGTTTTGAGTTTGCCCGAGAAAATCTTTAGCCGAGAATTGAAGAGGAGGACTCGATCACCAACATTGAAAATGCGATTTTTAATCTTAGAGTCATGAATCCTCTTTGTTTTCTCTTTGTAGATCAAAGAGTTCTCGTAGGCTTGATCCCGAAGCTCATTTAATTCATTAATTTGGAGCTTACGGTGATCACCCGCGGTCTTAAGGTCAAAATTGGCATGTTTCAAGGCCCAATATGCCTTATGCTCGAGCTCGATGGGCAGATGGAAAGCTTTTCCGTAAACCAGCTTGTAAGGAGTACACTCGATAGGTGTCTTGAAAGCGGTTCGGAAAGCCCATAAAGCATCATCCAATTTGTCGGCCCACGAGGCTCTATTTTCACCAACGGTTCTTTCAAGGATACGTTTCAATCCACGATTCGAAACTTCGACTTGTCCGCTTGTTTGCGGGTGATACGCGGTAGAGAGTCGGTGAGTGACACCATACTTGAGCATAACTTTTGCAAATTGATCATTGCAGAAGTGAGTACCACGATCACTGATTATAGCACGAGGAGTTCCGAATCGGGAGAAGAGATTTTTCAAGAACTTAACAACCACTCGGGCGTCATTAGTGGGGAGCGCTTTAGCTTCAACCCATTTTGACAAGTAATCGACGGCCACGAGGATATACTTATTCCCTCGTGAAGACGGGAATGGCCCCATGAAATCGATACCCCACACGTCAAAAATCTCACAGACTTGAATTGCATTTTGAGGCATTTCGTCTTTTTGCGAGATTTTTCCTTGACGTTGGCAAGAGTCACAAGACTTTACCAAGTTGTGGGCATCGCGGTAGATTGTCGGCCAATAGAATCCAGAATCAAAGATTTTTTTAGCGGTGTAGCTGGCACCATGATGTCCCCCCGTGGGTCCATTATGGCAAGCGTTGAGGATGTCAACGGCTTCTTGGCCATGCACACACCGTCTTATCACTTGATCGGCACATATCCGGAATAAGTAGGGGTCGTCCCAGAAATAATGTTTAACATCTTTGAAAAACTTCTTTTTCTGCTAGGACGACATCCCTTTCACCACAAATTTTCCCGCATGGTAATTTGCGTAGTCAGCAAACCATGGGGTACTCGGATCATTTTTTAAAGATATCTTCCCAAGTTTCTCGAGAGGAAATGTTTCGGTGATTTCCTTTTTCTCGAGATCACTTTGATGGGGATTTTCTAATCTGGACAAATGATCAGCGGCTAGATTCTCTGCTCCTTTTTTATCACGAATGATAATATCAAATTCCTGGAGCAGAAGAATCCACCGAAGTAATCTCGGTTTAGCATCTTGTTTTGCTAAGAGATACTTGAGAGCAGAATGGTCCGTATACACTATACTTTTTGATAAGACAAGATACGGTCTAAATTTCTCAAAAGCGTAGACAACGGCCAACAACTCTTTCTCAGTAGTAGCGTAATGAGATTGAGCGTCGGTCATTGTCTTGCTAGCATAGTGTATCGGTTGGAAGTATTTTGACTTGCGTTGCCCCAGGACTGCACCGATAGCATAATCGCTTGCATCACACATTAGCTCAAAGGGCAAGTCCCAGTCGGGGGCAACCAAGATTGGAGCTTCAGTCAGTTTCTTTTTGAGAACCTCGAATGCTTCGATGCATTCGGGAGAGAAGAAGAACGGAGCATCTTTTTCAAGAAGATGAGTCAGAGGCCGGGCGATTTTTGAGAAGTCTTGAATAAATCGTCTGTAGAAACCGGCATGACCAAGGAAACTTCGGATTCCTTTAACGGTAGTGGGATGAGGTAGCTTAGCGATAACATCGACTTTAGCTCGATCGACCTCAATCTCAGATTTGGAAATCTTATGGCCGAGGACTATGCCCTCTTTAACCATGAAATGGCACTTCTCCCAATTTAGAACGAGATTGGTGTTTTCACACCGTTCAAGCATTTTCTCTAAATGGGAGAGGCACGAGGAGAAAGAATTTCCATAAACCGAGAAGTCATCCATAAAGACCTCCATCGTCGTCTCGATCATATCATGGAATATGGCCATCATGCACCTTTGAAACGTGCCCGGAGCATTGCACAAGCCGAAAGGCATGCGTCGGTAGGCAAATGTTCCATAAGGACACGTGAAGGTGGTCTTTTCCTGATCTTGGGGATCAATTGGTATTTGAAAATACCCGGAAAAGCCATCGAGAAAACAATAGAACTCATTTCCCGCCAAACGCTCAAGCATTTAGTCCATAAATGGTAATGGGAAATGGTCTTTACGGGTAGCATCATTGAGTTTTCGGTAATCGATACACACTCTCCATCCGGTGACGAGACGTGTGGGAATTAACTCATTTTCTTCATTTGTTACGATGGTCATTCCACCCTTTTTAGGCACACAGTGAACCGGGCTAACCCATGAGCTATCTGAGATCGGATAAATCATCCCTGCGTCAAGGAGTTTAATAACTTCCTTTTTTATGACATCATGGATTTTTGGGTTAACCCGTCTCTGTTGCTGAACAGCGGGTTTGAAATTATCTTCCAATAAGATCTTATGGGTGCAGAATTTAGGGTCAATACCCTTTATATCAGAGATCTGCCAAGCAATGGCACTTTTATGCTTTTTAAGCACGTCTAAGAGTTTTGTCTACTCCTCATCTTTGAGAGCTTTTGAAATGATGACGGGAAATGTATCGGAATCTCCCAAGAAAGCATATTCAAGATGAGGAGGTAAATCCTTGAGCTCAAGCTCCGGAGGATTCTCAGTAGACGGCTTAATTTCCTTAACGTCGGCCATTTTAAGGTCCATCGGAAGGGAAAAAGGGGTAGGGTCTTCATTCAAAAGTTGTTCAAGCATAAGAATATCCCCCTCTGGATCATAATAAGAATCATCATCTTCCGGTGAAGAAGATGTGTCGGTAGCAAGAAACTCATCGACCTCTTCCAAAAAGAAATCACCTCCCTCAAACGGAGTGAGGGACGGGGAAGAGTCGGAGATGATCGATGAAGAAATAGTAGACGAAGAAGAATCATCAATAGAGGTAGAAGAAGAATCCAAAGTGGGATTGCCACTAGCAAAACCGAGAATCTCTTGAGCATACTCCTCTGTAGTAACGTCAATAATATCTATACGGTTCATGGACGTGCAATTATCGTTGGAGGAGTATCTCGCGGTTTGATCCAAATCGAAAGTCACGGCTTCATTACCAACTCGCAAGGTAATCTCTTCATCATAAACATCAATCAACGCGCGCCCGGTTCTTAAGAATCCTCTCCCGAGAATGAGAGGAACTCGTGGATCGGCATCAAAATCGACAATCAAAAAATCGGCCGGAAAATGGAACTTTCCCACATTAACGTAGACATCTTCGGCTATTCCAATTGGTCGAGTAATTGATCGATCCGCAAGCTCGAGAGTCATGCGGGTCGGAGTGAGAGCGGGTAGAGATAATTTTTCCCAAACGGACTTAGGCATTAGGTTAATGCTAGCGCCAAGATCGGCCAAGGCGAAACATTGAACCATCCCCGGAAAATTGCACGGAATAAGGAACTTTCCGGGATCTCCAAGCTTTTCCGGAAGCTTTTTGAGGAGAACCGCGGAACATTGTTCATTCAACGGGGTTGTTTTTGCCATCTCAAACAATTTATCTTTGTTGCTCAGCAAGTTCTTCACCATCGATGCAAATTTCGGCATTAAGAGAGCAGCATCCGCGAAGCTAATTTCGAAGCTCATATCTTGAAAGATTTGGTAGAATTTCTCCATCTGATGCGTATTCTTATTATGGTGCTTTTGTTCATCAAGTCGCGACGGATACGGAAGTTTTATCTTAACGGGAACCTCTTGTTCAAAATCAACTTTTCCTTTTCCTTTTGACGATTGGACAACCGGAGGTTGGATGTCTTCGGTCCTTCCGTTATTAGTAGGAAGTTCCGTATCCGTTGCCACCTCGGTTTCACGGGCGACTACCTTAGGAGGAAGAGAAGAAGAGGTAGTCGGAGCCGTAGGTCCATCATAAAAGACACCACTACGTGTTGTGATCGCCTTAACATCGCCCCTCGGGTTTGCGATCGTGTTGCTTGGAAGAGAAGTAGTACCCGAGCCCGAGGGTCGATCATTTAAACGTTTCTTAATTTCACTCATTTCCTTAGTTAACAACTCTTGAGTTCTCATCATATTTTGATTTTGAAGCATTAATTGTCGAAGAATCTCATCCGAGGGTGACGGATTTGGAACAACATTTTGATTTTGATTAAAATTTTGCCCTCGGTTGTTGTTATTGAAACCTTGATTATGAAAATTTCCTTGATTTTGATTCATATTTCCTTGATTAATATTGAAATTCCCATGAAAATTCCCTTGATTTTGATTCCCTTGAAAACCCCGGTTTTGATTTTGATTATAACCATTGTTTTGAAAACCATTATTTGCACGATTTTGATTATTGTTAACTTGATTACGGTTTTGACCTTGATTTTGACTTTGATTATTGAATCCCGGTGGTGGTCCAAGTGAATTGTTTGAACGGTAGCTAAGGAGATTACGGTCTCCTTGAGGTTGGTAACCATTACCACCCGAATTAGTAGCATACACATTCTCGTGTCCATAAGCCCCGGTGGCTGGACACTCGAAATAAGAATGAGGACCACCACATATTTCACAACCATGGTTAACAACATTGACTTGATTAGGTGTTTTCTCAATAACAAATGAATCGAATCTCTTAGTAAGTGCAGCGAGAGCATTCATAACTTCTTCATTGTTCTTATTACTAGCACTAGACGTTTGAAGCTTGCTCCTTGAATTTCTCACACGGGCTTTGTTTTCAATTATTCCGAATGCCTCTTGAGTATTACGAGCCAATAAGTTTCCACCGGCCGCCGAATTGAGTGAATCTTGATCGGCAAGACTCAACCCATTATAAAAGGTATCGATTTGATGTAGCTCTGAAAAACCGTGGTTCGGACATTTCTCCAACAACTCTTTAAACCGATCCCAAGCCTCGCTGAACGATTCATCAAAGGCTTGTTGGAAACGTAAGATTTGAGCGCGGAGATTAGAAATCTTAGAAGGAGGATAGAAATGGTTCACGAACTTTGAAGCTAGGTCACCCCAAGTATAGATCGAGTTCGGGGGTTCCTTCTCAAGCCAAGTTCGAGCCGCTCCCTTAAGGGAGAAAGGAAATAACTTCATCTTTATCGCATCATATGATACTTGGTTAAGCTTAATGGTCTCAACTATATCGGTGAAGTTCCTAATGTGAATATGAGGATCTTCACTCTCGAACCCGTGGTAAGAGATACTAGTGATTAGGTTCAATAACCCGTGATTGATTTCAAATTGATTAGCAAGTATGTCGGGAATCACAATGGCCCTTCGCACACCATTAAATGGTGTTTGAAGTTGTTCCTCCATCGGACGGAGGTCGGGGCCCGGTTGTGCTCCTTGATTAGGCTCCACCGGAGGAGCTTGATCGTCGTGATTCATTTCCTCAACGTTTGGGAAATGAACACGGTGTGTGTGTCGGATTACCCTTTCGGGATTTGATAATGGAGAAATAAGATTTTGAGAAGATGAGCGGGTGTTCATACACCAAAAAGGAAACAAAAATGAAAATCAAAAATCTTTTTGTATTTTTGGTTGGGAATTATTTTTGGCTTTTTTAATATATTGAAAAACAAAAGACTTTATTTTCTTTTTGGTAACCGTTACGTTAACCGTAACCGTTTCCTTTAAAACTACGCGCAGCGAGGCGGGAGAGAGAGAATGGATCTCTCTTCAGTCTGCAATTTAATGTCAAGACTTCCTTAAACCCCGTAATAAGGTTGTAGTAATAAAGTAATCCGATAACGATCAATTTCACGATTTGTTTTGTTGTAATTCGGAATGGTTTACAACCGCCCTCCTTCAACGGAAGACCGAGGATGTTTATTAAGATGTATTTATGAAAACACTTTAGGAAAAGTTTTTTATTTATTATATTTTTGTATTTTTTTATTTCTTTTTTAAAAAAAACAATAACTTCCAAGGAAGGATCTTCAAATCACAAAAACAACGGACGAAATCGACGCACTCGTTTCAAGCCTTCCCCGGCAGCGGCGCCATTTAATTGATGTAATTTATATTTTTTTTGAGTCCAAAGAAATTGTAACGAATACAATTCCCCCGGGTCGTTCTCCCAACGAAGGTTTGACGGCGAATAAGTCGAATCGGAGTCGTGAAAATGTGAAGTGAATAATTGAACGTGATAATTTTTTTTGTATTGATTACACTAAAATATGGAAAATTAAAATCAACAATCTACGCTATTAAAATAAATGCACACAAAAAGAAATCAAATAATGCAAATCCCGGGCTAATCCCGAGATTTATAAAACTAATAGTGAATTTATACTAAAATGAAAAAGTAAAAACCTAAGGGACTAAAAATGTCACTAATCAAAACTAATTTTATAAAAGAAAATTAAAGAAAACAAAAAGTTAAAAAGTTTAGGGACTAAAGTGTGAAATCTGAAACTATTTTAATTTTAAACAAAGACAGGGACTAAGAGTGCCAAAAAACCAAACTATTTTATTACTAAAAACTACCAGCCCCGATTTAAACTTAAACAAAAAGATTAGGGACCAAATGTGACAACACCAGAAACTTAAGAACACTTAGTTAACCAGAAAGCAGTTTCAACTAGCACTTTTCAAACGCTTGTAAATCGCTCAAAACTTAACCAATTTAGAAAATGAAAACTGCTTTGGAAAGCTGATCAACCATAGATTCTAAAAACTCAAAAAGCCCTATCACAAAAACTTGTTTGCTAGCTTAAATCGAAGCAAAAACAGATGCACAAAGCATGAACAATGCAGCAGACTTAAAACAGACGGCTAGCAACAGATTTCGAGCGCAATTTCGAGGTACCAGATGTTATCGCGATTACTTGAAATGAGAATTACTCAAACTATCCTAGGCTAACTTACTTAGAAACACAAAATCACATAATTTCGAACACTAATGATTGATCAAATTGATTCGTGAAAACAGTCACTCAGAACACAATTTGTAACAGACTTAAAAAAAAAAACATTTGACCAATTAAGCACTAACTACGGTTGATTAAATTGAAATTCGGCTACTCAAATCTAAAAACCTAGTTGAAATAAAGCTATATAACTGATTTTCTAACACGCCTACGCCAATTAACTAACCAAATATTTCCTACACAGTTCTTTAATAGCAGCAGAACACGGCAAATCACGGCTTACACAAACTGTTTTGACTTTTTAATTGCACAGCCTACTATTGCTTAAACTAACATGAGTTTTCTATGATAAATTTAGACCAATTAGATTAGAGTTCCTCAGCTAAACAACCTCAAGTCTCAGTTCAGCTTACTATCCAAACAATCCTTTATCATTCCTAGTCTCTAACAAACTGAGTTTCATCATTAACAACCATCAATAATCACTCATTGACATCAAACATACTCAGAATAACATCAAACAACAACATTAAACAGCAGAATCTCAGATTCACAGACTAGATCAATTCAGAAGCTATATTAGGCAGATTCAACTTTAAACTATAAACTAATGACTAAACAAGCTTAACTACTATTAAATCTATCAAATAAACATCAATTAACTATTATCAAACAGAAATTAAACTAACAGCAGCAGTATTAAACTATTAGAATGAAAATGAACGAAAAACTTACAAAGTTATTCTCCCTCAGCTAGAACAGAGGGAGTTCACTAAGCTTGCCTATCTTTAGATAGGCCAATGGCTTCCCTTTCTCCACTTGGACTATCAAATTAACTCAGATCACAATAAAACCAAGGCAGTTGACTTTTGTTGAATTTGATCAATGGAACAGTACCAATCTATCAGTCACTCACAATAAGCTATGATTGAGCTTATATGAGCTTAGTAAAACAGAAAAGAAGCTTGTTGAAGCTTGAGTTTGAACTTGAAACAAATATTTTTTTATTTTTTAGAATTTTCTGGTTTTTTTTCAATATGAAATAAACAAACTGAAATGATAACCTTAAACAATCTAACAATAACTAATCTGAACTGAATAAGCAGTAAATGAAATTAAAATAAAACTAAATAAGAAAATAAGCCAAATTGAAATTAAACTAAATTTTTATTAATTCAAAAGCTGAGTACAAAATTGAAAAGGAGATTACAATTCATAAAATAAATTGGCAGCATAACTTTAACTAAACATTACATACGAAATGAGGAGTTATCCCTCCTATTTATAGAGCTCAGCCGATCCTTCTGGGTCTTCCAGCTTGGCAATCCTCGTGCGTCCACAGCTCCTATCAACCCTTAGATCTTTCCTTGATCTCCACTCTTGATTTCTAACCGTTCGATCAAAGTAGTGAGGTGTTACTTCCAATCAGCAGCGGCCACGCGTCATTCTTCATGTCAGGGCCTTCTAGAATAGCCAATCATTGTCCCTTTTGCCCTTAATTGCCGTAAATTTTCGTACGGTAAGATTAGGGTTCTAGGATGAATAGTAAAAATTGGGATTGGGGGTGAATTTTGGGAGGCGGGTTTATTTTAGTGAGAGAGAAGGGTGTGTTTATTTTTATTTGACTGAGGGAGTTGGGTGGTGTTGACCGGTTGTTTTATTTAAAGGGATAGTGGACCGGGTATGGAAATGGGCTAGGGGTTTATAGATCAAGTGAATGGGCTGGGCTAGGATAAGTGTGGGTTGGGTTTGTGTTGGATCCGGATAGTGTTTTATTTAAGGTTGAAGGTTTTTTTAATAGTTTAGGGACCATAAATGAATAAGCTGAAATTTGAGGGACTAATTTGTTAATTTTCCAAGGTTGATCCAAGGGTGATTCTTGACATTTGGTGGAACTATAAGGCAAATTTTGACTTTTTGACCATGTATGACATTCCCGGTTCGGCTCTGAGTCTTTTCCGTATCTCGTGCTCGTTTTCTTGATTTTCTTTGTATTTTTGCCCGTTTTTCGTGATATCCGTCCCTGCACAAACAAAACACAAAAACACACTATCTTTTGGCATTATGGATGGGTTTTTTGTCATTTTGGGTCCGGTTTTGGTCAAGAAAAGATATGTGTTTAAGCACATACCACCTTCCTTCCGGACTAACTAGCATTAAACCTGCTCCTAAACCATCAGAACTTGATGCTCCGTCTGTGTACAATTTCCACCCCTCCTTCGTCTCTTGGGGCTTCTCCTTAGGAATTTCTTTATCTTGGCTAGGTCCGGAGGGTGTTTCAGCGATAAAGTCTGCAAGTATCTGACCTTTGACGGAGTTTCGACCCTTGTACTCTATTTCATGTTCTCCCAATTCGATAGCCCATTTAGCTACCCTTCCTGATTTCTCAGGCTTCGACAGTATCTGCCTAATAGGCTTGTCAGTCAATACCGTGATGGGATGAGCTTGAAAGTATCTTCGAAGGCGTCTTGCAGCATAAACCAAGGCCAGGATTAGCTTTTCCAACTCCGGATAGTTTAATTCAGCTCCTTGTAGGACCCTGCTAACGAAGTATATAGGGACTTGTTTCTTCTCCCTTTCGGCTAGGAGCACCGCACTGATGCTTTCGAATGATGCCGCAATGTACATGAACAACACTTCGCCTTTGATTGGGGCCGTAAGTGTTGGTAAGATTTCCATAAATTCCTTTAGCTTTTCGAAGGCTGTTTCCGCCTCACAATTCCATTGGAAAGTCTTTTTATCTGTACACCCCTTGAGTTTTTTGAAGAATGGTAAAGACCGATCTGCCCCTTTCGACAGGAACCTGCTAAGTGCCGCAAGCTTCCCATTGAGGCTTTGAACTTCTTTTAATGACTTCGGAGCTTGAAGGTCAGTGACGGCCTTTACTTTCGAAGGGTTGGCTTTAATCCCTTGTTTAGTGATCAGGTGCCCCAAGAATTGTCCTTCCTCCACGCCGAAGGAACACTTCTTGGGGTTAAGCTTCATATTGATTTCCCGTAATTGATCGAAGGTCTCTTGGATGTCGGAGAGGAGGTCCTCTTCGGTTCTGCTTTTTATTACCATGTCATCAACGTAGGCCTCCAAGTTCCTCCCGATTTGCTTGTGGAAGGCTTTATCTACTAACCGTTGGTAAGTTGCCCCTGCGTTCTTTAGATCGAAGGGCATTTTCTTGTAGCAATAGACACCTTTTCCTATGTAGAAGGCTGTCTTTTCTTCATCTTCCTCCGTCATTTGTATTTGGTGATACCCTTTGTAGGCGTCCAGAAAACATTTCAGACGGAACCCTGAGAGAGATTCGACCTTCCAATCGATTTCTGGTAGAGGGTAGCAGTCCTTCGGGCAAGCTTTATTGATATCGGTGAAGTCAACGCACATACGCCACTCTCCGTCACTTTTCTTTACCATGACTGGGTTGGCAACCCAAGTTTGGTATTTCACTTCCCTGAGAATTCCTGCTCGCACAAGCTCATCCACCTCTTTGCAAGCAGCTGCATTTCTTTCTGGTGCCAGGCTTCGTCGCTTCTGCTTAATTGGTTCAATGTGTTTGAATTCGTTAAGCTTATGTTCTGTGCCAAAGGGCTTGCCATCGATCATAAGAGTCATGGGAACTCCTGTCATGTCTGAATATGTCCATGCGAACACATCTTTGTTGGCTTTGAGTAGCTTCTCCAGGTCTGCTTTGAAGTTAGCAGGGAGTTGCTTTCCGATTACCACCGTCTGCTCTGGATAGAGCTCATTTATCACAATACGTTCTTCGGCATCCGTACAACTAAGGATAGCCTTCGGAGGCTCCTCCGGACTTTCCCTAATCTTTTTGCCACTGTCTCCCACTTGCCCTTGACTGTAACTGGAGAACATGGTTCCTATCCCATAAGGTGTATGGAACTTTACCGCTGCATGTATAGTGGAAACTACGATACCCATCTTTTGCATGGCGGTCCTTCCTATCAGCAAGTTGTAAGGAGAGTTGGACCTTACAATAGCGAACATGAGGGTTTTTGTCCTTGCGAGCTTGCCTTCTCCAATTGTTATTTCCAACGGAACTTCTCCCAGAGGCCACGAATGCTCACCAGAAAATCCCACCAAAGGTATCTTCGAATCAACCCGCTGCGACCTGATCGAAGGCTTGAGCTTGAGAAAACAATGCTCATAAATGATTTCGCAGGAGCTTCCACAGTCCATATAGACTCTATTCACTTCTCGGTTGGAAATGAGTACTTTGATGACTACTGGATCATTTGAAGGGACTTGGCCTGTGAGAGGAGGAAAAGTTACTTCCCCTATTGCATTACCCTCCTGCTCCGTTACCTTTCTTTTCAAGCTGGCTTCGCCCCAACGAACCATGAGTATTGAGGCTTCGAGAGGAGTAGTATCTTTAGCCAATTGAGTGTTGGTCATCTTTTCCTTTCCCTTCTTTATACCCTTCACCAAGTGTGCCAATTGCCCGAACTTCACAGCTTCTTCTATCTGTTTCTTTAACTCTCTACAACTGTTCGTATCATGACCATAGTCTTCGTGGAAGTGACAATACTTGCTGGTATCCCTGTTTTTGCCCTTACTTGTCATACGAGGGGGTGCTTCGAAGGCCTTAGCAGCCCTCTCCGTAGCGAGTATTTCCTTTGGAGACTTGGTTAGACTGCTTAACAAACCGTGGTTGGGACCTTTGTTGTACGGAGAAAACATGTCTCTGTTCTTGTTCTTTGACCCTTCCCACGAAGAATGCTTCGAAAACTTGTTGTTGCTGTCTCTGTCTATCGGAGCTCCATTAGTGGATACCTCTTTCGCTTCGATCCAAGTATACATCTTTTCCATTAACCCTTTGTAAGTTGTCGGAAGGTCAGTGGACAAGAATTCCACCAAACTCCGATTTCGAAGACCATGTATGAAACCCGAAATACGCTGATCTTCATGAAGACCCAAAATCTGCAAAGTCTCATCGGTGTACCTAGTAACGAAGGCCCTTGTGCTTTCGTTTTCCTTTTGTTTGATGTTGTGCACCGTTAAATGAGTCCTTGTGAACTTCTTTTGCTGACTGAAGTGTGACCGGAACTTAGCCTTAAGATCATCAAGATTGACGATGCTACTGGGCTTTTGCCCATTCCACCAAATACGAGCAGAATCCCGTAGGGTGTATGTAAACATATGACAGGCCACCGGCATAACCCATTTTTGCATTTTGATAGCCCCTTCAAACAAGTGTAAGAAATAGTCCGGATCCCCCTTCCCATCATAAGTCCCAATGTGCGAAGGCATTTTCAACCCATCGGGCAATGGGTAATCTTCTATCCACCTAACGAAGGGTGTAGCCGAACCCATAGGGTCTGAGTATAGACAATTGTAAGGTGGTGCATACATGGGAACAGGATTATATGGATTGTTGTTTTGGGGCATTCCCATAGGAGTTTGACTTGGGTAAGACTGATAAGGTGTATTCATGGCAAACGGATAACCGTTTCCCATGGCATACGGAGGGTACGCCATAGGATGCCCGAAGGGTATGCTCCCATAAGTTTGAGGGAGGCTTGGGTTATTAGGCTGTCCATTTACTGGAGGATATAAATTTTGAGGATAAGACTGAGTTTGGAACGAGGGGTACATACCATTGGGAGGAAGATTTCCTCCCATATTAATTGTAGGTGGATTGCCTTCTACGCCTAATGCGTGAGAAGGCTGCAACGGAACCCCAGCTTTAGTCCTTCAAAGATGAGCTGCTAGCAATGGAGGCAAAGTCACCCCCACTTCTTCCCTTCGTTGGCTCCTACCGTTAGAGCCTTCGGTAACCGCCCCTCTTCTCCTTGTCGGAGCCCTCTCGGGAACACCTTCGAAACCAACGGACCTTCTGCTTAGCCTTCGACTGACTGGAGAATCAATCCTTAAGGCCGATAGAGTTGCTCCTTGGGTCGGAGGCCTAGGTTCCATCTCCATTTCTTCATCATACTCATCACTTGAGTATTCCAACTCCCTTCGCATCTCAGCATTCCTGACTTGCCTTTTACGAGCCCTTAGGAGGGATTCCAACACTTCGTGGTTGGCTTCGACAAAGGCTGGGCTAATAATGGGCTCCGGATTGGCTGATGTCGAAGCATGATGGTTGGGTGTTGTTTCTGGGTGAGAACGTGTTGTGAACATGGAAGCGGTTATTGGGGGAAGGTTGTTAGAGTCGTTAATTGGTATTGGTGCTAAGGTAGAGAAACCCGGTGGGGGAGTATCTTCTCTTCCTTGATCCATGTCGGATATATAGTGAAAGTAGGTGGTTGGTTATAAGCTTGAAAATAACGAGACCAATTGTAGCGGTCCCATGGATGGTGCCACTGATTGTACAAAAAATGCACTACCAGGCCTTCGATGGTGATCAAAGGAATAATGGGGTGTTGAGATTGCGCCAAGCTTGTTCTTAACCTGAAATAAGAAATACGAAGACACTACGTTAAGTGATTGCGCAGGGGGTGGACCCTGCGAACCACCTCCGGCGTGCGAGTAAGTATGTGTAAGGGTAATGTAGGTTGTAAATGACGAGAATGAAGTTAACTTACATTGTTCAAGCCCGACTAAGCCATTTATATGGGAGAAATAGGCCTTAGAGGGCGGTTTGCACATGTTTCGGAGATCATGGGGGCGTCCCATGATTTGTGGTAACCGCTAGGGCTTTGTAGCCCACGATCTCTGTTTTGGCGGGAAAGCCAAGGGAAGAGGAGACGTGGGTTTGACCAGGTCAAGATTGTCCTTCGTGCTAGTTCCTTCGTAGGAGATACCCCGAAGGGCTTAAGGCTTCGATTGGCGGATTCCCACATGGTAACTAGTTCGCAGGCGAATAGTTTTACGCCAATGAAACGTGTTAGGAGATTAACCTGGGCCTCCGAAGGGAGGGCTTTCTACAGGCTCGAAGGGGAGTCCTTCGACCCGTTCGGAGGGTACATCATCATTGATGTTCACTTATACTGGTCAATGATTGGATCATTGATGTATCTTACATCATCCAGACCAGATATTATGTTTGCTGTGTGTGCATGTGCCAGATTTCAAGTCACTCCTAAGGCTTCACATTTGCATGCTGTGAAGAGGATTTTTAGGTATCTTAAAAGTCAACCTAAATTGGGCCTTTGGTATCATTGGGAGTCTTCATTTGATTTAGTGGCTTATAGTGATAGTGACTATGCTGGTGCAAGTTTGGATAGGAAGTCAACAACAGGTGGTTGTCAATTTCTAGGAAATAGGTTGATATCATGACAATGTAAAAAGTAGACTGCGGTGGCTAATTCTACAACTGAGGCTGAATATGTGGCTACTGCTAGTTGCTGTGGATAGGTGCTCTGGATTCAGAATCAAATGCCGGACTATGGATACAATTTTATGAACACCATGATACTCATTGACAATAACAGTACAATTTGTATTATTAAAAATCTTGTTCAACATTCTAAAACAAAACACATAGAGATTAGACATCATTTTATAAGAGATTGTAATGAGAAAAAGTTAATTCAAGTTGTAAAAATACATACAGATAACAATTGGGCTGACTTACTTACAAAAGGTCTTGATGTTGGAAGGTTTCAGTACTTGGTTGCAAGTATTGAAATGCTTAATCTATAAAAAGTTTTAATCTCTAAGTGTATTTGTAAAGTTTTGTAAAGGATTTGTACTGTTAGTTGTTTCTACTGCTAGTATGTTGAGTTTGTACTGGTAGTATAAAGTTAATACTGCTAGTGCAAATTAGTACTGCTAAGTGTAAACTGTTAGTCAAATTTTATACTGTGATATAGAAAATGCTTTGCTTTGTGTTTTCTTGGTTTTGGACTAACATTTGCAGGTTAAGCAAGCAGTATGATTGATGTTGATGGTGTGTGAGAAGCAAAGTGGTGATTTGTTTGCTGTGGTGCATCTAATTAATGATAGAGTGGATTTGGGAATCTCTTGACTAAGGTTTACACCTGAGTTAGGAAGTTCTATAAAGTCTTTTCTTGAAATCAATCTATTTTGAACATGAATTGATGGACATAGTTAGTCAGATAGTAACTGAGCTAACTCACTCTATACCATTCTATCATTCGATAGTGTGTTAGTCTAAGGACATCTGGTATAGAGAACAACGAGCAAAAGTGAATCTAACACATTTATGTTAGAGGTAACACCTGCCACGAGCTGGAAACCCTGTCAAGAAAGCTCTTTGGATGAGTTTATCTGAATACAGGCAGCATTTATGCTGAAAACATTGGTTCTCACACAACTAGAGGTTAAATGCAACCGAAAAAGATTAAATGTCTTCCTTTACACTTAATCTTTTCAAAAAGTTTGAATGCAGTATTGTTTTAAATGAAAATTGAGTTTATACTGCTGAGTAAAAGTTTTTCCAAAACTTAGTACTGCTAGGCAAAAGTTAGTACTGCTAGGAAAAACTTTGTACTGCTGGGTAGCCGTTTGTCCTGTTGAGTCATAACCGTTTTTTGATTATAGCCGTTGAGAAAATTTTGGTCAATTACCTTACTTAAGGGTTTCCTAAATTGGATAATTTTTACTTTTTATCTAATTTATATGCTTTCTTCAATCCAAAAAAACCTTTTATTGAAGTCGATCCAATCAAAACCCTAAGTATTCACTATAAAATCTTAATTGGCTTTACTCAACATACTTTCATACACAATCGACCATATCCCAGCAGTCTAATCAAACTTTTACTGATCATAATGGCGAATTTGGGTTTTGTCGATAAACACAACATGGTTGCTTTCTTGGAGAAAACAGAGGAAGGTAAAGACTTTCATGAGATAGTAGATTTTTTAAACTCTACCCACATCAGGTATGGTTTAACTATCAACCATACTATCTATGTCTCTCAAATCAAACAGGTTTGGCAGACTGTTACTGTCAATACAATTGAGAATGGAGACAAAGAGTTAATTGCAATAGTTGATGGCAAAACAATTACTATTACTGAGTCATCTGTTAGGAGACATCTCCATTTAGCAGATGACAATGGTATTAATACATTGCCTAACACTGAAATTTTTCAAAACCTTTCAGAATGGGGTATAACACTACTTCTCAAATATTGACTTTTCAAAAAGGTTGTTTTGCCCCAAAATGGAGATTTCTTATACATACCATCTTGCACTGTTTGAGCTCTAAGAAAACTGCTTGGGAGCAATTCAGTAGCAATATTGCGACTGCTCTCATTTGTTTAGCTACAAACAGAACTTTCAATTTTTCTAAACTGATTTTTGATGGTATGGTAAAAAATATGGATAGCAAATTTAAGTTTTTAATGTATCCAAGGTTTATCCAAATGATTTTGAATATAAGGAAAAGTTTGCTTCTACCTCATAAAACAGTTTATCCAACTCCCAGCCTTACTTAAAAACTTTTTAGCAATATGAGAATGGCTTCTAGGGGGTATAATGGGGTAGCAGTACCTTTATTTGAAAATATGATTGTTCAGGTACAGAGTGAAGGATCAACAACCCCAGTTGAGTCCCATCACACACCCACAAGTTCTTCAAGTACTCAATCAGCCTCACAACCAACTTCATCACCCTATAGGAGTTCATCTGGACAGAGTTCCTACTTCATCCCCAGTAGCAGACGAGGTTGTCCTAGACAGAATGGTAAGGGCTACCACTACTGTGTCTAGCTTAAAAGCAACACAGGTCAGTGGTAACATCATTAAGACCCCACCCATGGCAACATCAAATGTGTCAAGTCCTCATGGACTTGGTACAAGAGATGGAATCCCCAGCCAAATGGAAAATATGGGGGGCTCAGCTGATCCACCTAGTCTAACTAGGGTTGAAACTAAGTCTATGCCCCATGATTCACCTCTCAGGCTAGGTAACACAAACCGAAGTGACGAGGGCAGTATGAAACTTAAGGAATTGATGGATATTTGTACCAAGTTAACTGACAGGGTGAATGGATTAAAAGATGAATTGAAGCAGACAAAGGTTCTTTATGGTGCTGCTTACAAGAAATTAATTGAAAAAGTGAAGAAGTTACAGCACAAAGTCAGAGCCCTTAAAGAAAAGAGGAAAGCCAATATTATGGAGTCTACAAGCTCAGATGATAATGACTCTGATGATGACTTGGATGATTCTCCCAAACAGGGGAGGAAAACTGATGCTGAGACTCAGGGGAGGCAAGGTGAAGGTATGGGTGAAACAGGTGAAGGTACTGCTCTTCAACAAGTTAGTACTGCTGGTTTAGCTGATGCAGGGGATAGTACTGCTAGGGTAGTTTATGTTAGAAGACAAAGAGCAGACAAAGGAAAGGGCATTATGATTGAAGAAGAGCCATCAAATAAGGTAAAGAAGAGTGTTCTTGCTCAAATTGATTATGATGCAGAGGTAGCAAAGCAAGTACAAGCTGAAGAACAAGCCAGATTTGATAAAGAGCAATCCATTGCAAAGTTTTTGGAAGAACAAAGGATTGCCAGAGAAGAAAGTTTAAATGAAGAATTAGCTCAAGCATTTCTTGATGATGAAGCAATGAGGATGGCACAAGAGCAAGAAGATGCGCTATTAGCTCAGAGTATTTATGAATCAGAAAGGGTAGCTGTTCCTGAAGCAGAAAGAGAGGAAGCTTTAAATGATCTGCTGAAAATAATTAGGAAAAGTCAGAGTAAAAGGATGGCTGCTAGGAAGAAACCTCCAACAAAAGCTCAACACATGAAACATATGAAGGAGTACTTAAAGCATCAAGATAGTTGGACTGCTAGTCAACTGAAAGGAAAATCAAATGAAGAGATTGAGGCATTGTAATTTACTGCTTACAAAAAGGTACAAAGTTTCATTCCTATGGATGCAGAAGAAGAGGGCAAGAGGACTAAAAGGTTTGGTACATCTTTAGAGTCTGAATCTTCCAAGAAGCAAAAGATGGGAGAAGGTTTTTCTACAGCTGAACAAGAAAAAGAAGAACAAGAAGCAGAGGAGTTGACTGATAAGCAGCTAACACAGATGATGCTTGTCATTCCTGAAGAAAGCATGAATGTTGAACCAATAAGGACTAAGTATCCAATTGTGGATTGGGAAATTTATTCTGAAGATAAGAGGAAGTATTGGAAGATTATCAGAATGGGTAATATTACTGAAGTATATCAATTCATGGAGGATATGCTAAAGGCTTTTGACAATGAAGACTTAGTAAAGCAATGGGAATTCGTCAAGGAGAAATTCATATCAGAAGCTCCAACTGACAACAAAGAGAGAGCTCTTTGGGTAGATTTGAAGAGAATTTTTGAACCAGATGATGATGATAGATTATGGAAGTTTGAACCTCATAATCTTGGTACAACATGGAGATTGTATGATACATGTGGTGTACACCACGTATCTACAAAAGCTGGAGTTGATGTCTACATGTTGGTTGAAAAGGAATATCCTTTGAGTTCAAGAATTCTCACAGTGATGTTATCTGTCAAACTTAGAGTTGATGAAGAATCAGAGATGGCCAGACAACTACTTCAGAAGATTTACAATCAATGTGAAAGAGAGATGAAGGCTGGAAGATAAAGAAGATAGAGTGTTTGGAAGAATCCTCACAAGACAAAGATTTAATTCAGAAACTTGATGATTTAGGGTAAATCACAAGTTTAGGGGAGGATTGTTGGGAATTAAATGATCAAACACTTTGTACTGCCAAGTCAAGAAGGTACTGCCAAGCATAAAGTTGGAACTGTTGAAGACTTACACTAACAGTATAAACCAGTTAGTACTGCTAGTGTAATATGTTGAAGAAAGAAAGTACTGCCGAAGAATACACTAACAGTACTAACTGAGTTAGTACAGCCAGTGTAAATATTAGTACTGCCAGTGTAACTGAGTTAGTACTGCCATAAGATATTTTGTATTGCTGAGTATGATGGATGAAGATTTGTACTGCTTAAGGGATAAGTACGTATAAAGAGTTATGTATAGAAGATATTTAGGATATATCTTATATAGTTAGACTTATACGAATATTCTGTATGTTTAGAATATTGATAGTTATCTTGTAAAGGACTACTTGTGCCTATAAAATGAGGTCCTAGGTTTGATCTTAATATATATGTTTTTGTTAAGATTCAAGGTTGTAAACCCTAGTGATATTCTGAATACTCTTATTATTTGCTTAATAATATTGAATCATTTTGGTTATAACTGTTTCATAAATTACTGTTCCATTGATCATACTACATTGCTTATATTCTTCTAATTAGTAAAAAGTAGATTCCACATACTTTTTGGTGTTAAACAAAGTTTCTAACAAGCTCAACAAGATCTGTGTTTTGGGATCCACACAAGGGACGCTACAGTTTTTGTTTTTAGTGGTGAATGTTTATTTGGGGAAGTTTGGAGCTGATTTGGGGGGAAAAAATAGCTATTGGGATTTTTAAACTAATTTTTCAAAATTAAACATTTCTTTTTAATTCAAAAATAATTTGTAAAATGTATTTTTGAAAAAATGTTTTGTCACATTAAAAATGTGAAGTTTAGAACAAAAAAATTTATTTTTTGATCATCTGTCAAGTTTAATTTTGTTTGTTCATACCTTGAGTGGTATACGTCGGGATGGAAATCAACGACTCCGTTGAGGCATACTTGAGACGTCAAGAGATGTTGATGTAAGTATGCATTGATAATTTGTGTTTACAAGTAACTTGTGCATTTTACGTTATGCATTACAAGTTACATGTTTATCATTATTAAAACCGAAGAAACCGTTTAGTTTAAATATCGTAATATTTGCACTAACATGTTCATTGGATGTACAAGAGATGCAACAGTTTTTGTGTTCCTGTTGTAGTTCTCGTAGTGATACCTTTTTTGGAACGTATTTTTGTTTCAGTTTCTGAGATGTTTTAGACTGATGCCATTTAGGCGAAATGTTGAGCTTGCTTGTGTTGCTGTCCGAAATTTTTTGTTTTTTGAGCATAGAGTTGCAATCATCCATCATCAATTCAGCAAGCTTAGCTCGAAGAATTGTGTTTTCATTTTGAAGCTCTTGTGATTTTCTTAAATTTGTTTTTTGTTCAAATTCAAGCTCTTCGCGTTTTTGAAATAGACTGAAATTTTGATGATAGCACTCATTTTCTTTTCGTTCAATGTAATTTTCAAATTCAGCATTTTGTTGTTCTAGTAGATTTTGAGAAACCTTTTTTAAGAAACTTTGAGCACATAATTTTACATTTACAATTTTTTTTAAGAAACCTTTTCTTTTATTTTTCAAGAAAACCTTCAAACTTGTATACAAAGTAACATTTAACAACAAAATTTCAAAGAATAATTAGCGAAACGTTTTTCATATTATATTCCGCTTCAATGGTAATTTGATACATGGATCGTACTCCATTTTAAAAATCATTTGTTTTGAAAATAAGAGCCACAAAGCTCTGATACCAATTGTGAAAACGTAGAGGGGGTGAATGCGTTACCGTTTAAAAACTTTAAATCTTTTGTATCAAAAATCCAATCAAGCTTGTCATAATATGAAAAATGCCAATTATAGTCTTATGACTAATATAAAGCATATAGTAAACAAGTTGTCACACAAGCATAACCATCAAGCTACAACACAAATAATAATATGATGCAAGTATAAAAGTAAAGCAGTAAGTAAAAGAAAGTGCAAACCGGACACGATGATTTATAGTGGTTCGGTCACGGAGCTTCTCTCCGCCCTACTCTACTCCTCGAGTACCCAACTCAAGAGTTACTTCACTAGATCAACAAGCTCCTTTTATCCGGCAGAGAAAACCTTTACACGTCGCTTACAATATTTCCGACACTAAGCTAGATGTTGAGTTCTTTTACAAGGGTACAACCACTCCCGTTATGTTTTATGGCCCAACATAAAAACCTTGTGTTTTATGGCACAAACACATAAACCATCTAATCTAGTTTGGTGAATATATTGTGATGATACAGTGATGTTTACAATGATGATCCATGAAACAAATGTCTAATGCATATGAATGACTAATCTAAATGAACTTCCATTGATAGAAAGCCTTCAATGGATGAAGATCACAAGTTCCCTAAGCTTGTTGTGATAGATCTTCATCTATGTATGCTTGTGGTGGATGATGACTCAAGATCTCTCAGCTTGCTTCACAGGATCATTTCGGGAGTATGCTTACAACATAATGAAAGTTAGTAACATTATGATCATGTGAGGGTGATTAATGTATGTTACTACATTGTTATCTACTGATCTAAATGTATGCAAAAGGGTAGAGAGAATATGTGTTCAAGTGGTGAGATACAACTAAGTTTGGCTTGCTATTTATAGGTAAACAACCTCAGCAAACCACAGATCAGGCGGAACCAAATATTTGGTTCCGTCCTTGTATAATTTTGGTTCCGCGGGTGTCTGACAAGAAATCCAAAAAATCTTTATCAAATCTTTCCAAAATCAAATCTAAATCTTTCCAAGATCTTTCCATAATCTTACATGAAATCTTTCCAAAATATTTTCTAAGATCTTCCCAAAATCCAAGTAAGATATTATCTTAGATTTGATGATGCAATGCATGAGGTAATAAGACATTTTCTTTATGACTTAAGTATATAAGAAAGTTAACTTGTAAAATGAATTGTAACTAGTTTAAGAAAATGTCTATTTTAAGTGCTTGTCAAAATAAAATGTATTTGTTAAAGTGTAAGTAGATTTTATTATTTGTATAAAAATAATTATATATGCAAAATGTAAAATTAGGTTCGAAATAGAATGGTTAACCTTTTAAAATACTTAATGACTCTAAACGTATTTTAAACATTCTAAATGATTTGTTAAGGGGTTTGATCATAATGCCACATAACAAACATGTACGAACCTGTGTTGTAGCATACGAGGACTCGAGACGTTGAGAGGTGTTGAATGTATGTTGAGACAAAATATGACTACGAGTAACTTGTACATTTTACTTTATATATCAAGTTACATGTTTGTCATCAATCAAAACAAACGAGACTGTATAGATTAAATATCGTAATATTTGCACTAACACTTGCGTTTTACTACCTTTTTGAAAACTGCCAAATAGAAACTAACAAACCTATAAATCTAACCAATAACTATCATGTGGCTCTGATACCAATTGTAGGCTCCCATTCTAATCAACAAACTACACATAAACATGGTGACTTGATCTTGTTCATGGTGGTGGTGGTGGTGGTGGTGATGAGATTGGCTGTGATGGAGATGGAGAGAGAGAGAGAGAGATTGAGAGAGTCTTTGTATTATCACACACTAGAAACACACACAAGTACACAAACAAGTGAGACTTGTTTGGTTACATATAGCCTTCCAACGCCTATGTGGGCTTGGGTTGGGCTTTGTTTCACTTGGGCTTGACTATATAAGACTTAACATATTTGGACTAAACTAGTAGCCTATTAGATTACTTCCTATAGCCCGTTACTAGACTCTTATATATTACATATAAACGTTACACAGTTCCTAAATATAGAATGACCATCACTTCTATTACTTTCTACTAAAAGTAATGCTAACAGTTATTTAATGCGTAAACACCCTTTCATGTTTAATAAATACAACAAATCACATTTTAGACTAATTAAACTATATGATAAAAAAAATCCTCTTACATTTAATAAAATAACAAATTAACTCTCAAATTCATTAAATTTTGTATTTTTTTTTAAACTTTTTTGAGTAATCATGGTTTCCGATCTTTTCACCGACTAATTCACCGTTACACATATTCAAACCGAGAAAAGTCATCCCTTTTGAGAAGTTTGATATGACCACTTCAGGTTTGTTTGCATCTATCGAGAATTGAACTTGAGATCTGTCACATTTTAATGATTTTAATCTCAACCCCTTTGTCAAACACTGTGTTTTAACTCCTTCACATCATTTTTCCTTTTACTGTTAAAAACGTATCATACTACTAATATACTAATATATTATAGTAGTAGTATGAAAAGCATTTGAAATATAAAAGGAAGGTCAGTTTTATTAGTGTATATAGATTATAAAGGCCGAACCCGTTTGTGGGTTCAAGTCCGTTAGGGGGTTTCTAGGAATGTTGCTTTATAAATATATGATGAATAAACATACTACCTTACGGGGTTTAAAACATTTAATACGTATATCAATCAAACTAAATTACTTTCACGTTTCTAATTTTATTTTATTCATATCATTTTTTTAGATATCTACTATCTCACATATTTAATCAGTTATGTTTTTTTCTCAGTATACATTACCTAAACGATGACTTTATTTTGTATATTTTTTGCACCCGCCGCAGCGCATGAACTTATACATCTCGTTATATTTATTTTTGAACAAACAACGGGTGAACATATACATCTCGCTATATTTATTTTTTTTTGAACAAACGAAATATGACAACTTTAATTGATAATTACAACGATTGGTTGGGAGTTGCCATGACTTTATTTTGTTGTGCACATAAGTCAAATGTACGACCAAAAAGGGTGCAACACCGTCAATACTTGAAGTTTACTCGAGCATCTCAGTTTGTCTATGATTATGACGTTAAAATAACGGTAGATAAATACAAGAGAAGCAACTTGGATAACTTGTCAACCAATACAATAGATATGCCGCAATATGTTTTGTTACAACTAGAAATACAACAATTTAGTTTCCATAATTTTTACGTCCGGTTGGTGAAGAGTAGTAGCTAGAAACAGTTAATTATTACCACAAAGAAAAGTGTAACTTACTATTTTCTTGTTTACAACAAATTTTGTAAACCACCATTATATAGGCTTAGTGGTTAGGCAAACGTCTTAAGATGCGAACATATGAGTAAAAAACTCATTCTCCTGAGATAACCTAAACAAGGAACAACCATCAGTTAGACAAAAGGTCAACTTTAGTCATCAAAACAAAATTTTGTGTCAAATATCGGAAAGGTATGAACCTAGCTTGTAAGAAATTAAAAGGCCAATGAATACCTCGCTGTCATAAACGGATTGACGCGATCAAATTCATAAATTTTGATTTTATTAACCCGATCAGTGTTACTAGCTAGTTACTTATGAAAGACACTTTATGATATCCACCTGTAACTTGTTAAAAATTTAACTATTGTAGAGTCCAAAACCAATAACATACTACATACATAGAGTGATACAGGTGCTAACGGGCTCGGGTCAAATGGATAGCTTGAAGAAACCCCAAAAAGATAGAAGAAGAAGAAGAAAAAAAAAAAAAAAAAAAAAAAAATTTCACAAACCCAACAACCCATTTCTATTTTACGACCAGTATAACCGAATAGAGTAAATTACATAAATGGTCCTGAGAGTTTAAAGTTGCACTCTTGGTCATTATCTTTGCAAAAAATAACACCCATAGTTCTTGCATTTAACAAACGTTAAAAATAACCGTTAAATCAACTCATGTGCAAGTAGGCATTAGAGTCATTTTCTACTCGCTTCTTCTTCGACCTCCAATTTTTATTTTGACTTTTCGATTTCTTTCTATTAAAGTTAATAAATGTTGAAGAACATGAACATTAACACAAAGATATTACAATAAAACAGAAACAAAACTTTATCCTTACAAAGATATTACACCAAAACACAAACAAAACTTATTTTCTCTTATCTCTAACATATATGCTCTCCATCTATCCATATCTATCCAGCCTCCGCTGCCATTTTCGTCATTTTACGATTCTTCTAGTCTTTTCCTCCGACATCAATTTCTCAACCGATGATGCTAATGATGTGTGTGTATTTTGTGTGTTTAATGTATGATTGGATCTAGATATGATTTGAGTTCACATTTTCAGATCTATTTGGGGTTTTTATTCTTGTTTATGTATCTGTTTTGTATGTGTTTCATTCAACTCAAATATTTGACATCGTGATCATGAATTGAAGATTGACTTTCCTCATGTAGATCGGTACATAAATATATGAGTCAAAGGGTTATTTTATTTATTATCATTATTTATTTTATTTTTATTTTTTTCACATAGTGAAAGGGTTATGACAGGTGATTGAAGACAAAATGTTGAAATAAAATACTAAGGAGTAAACTACACCGTTGGTCCTTGTGGTTTGCGTTGACTGGCGGATATGGTCCTTTGACCAAAAAAATTGCGCCGGTGGTCCTTAAGTCATAAACGTTATGCACCGTTAGTCCCTCATTCCAAGTGGCCCCACTAACTGATGATAACGCCCGTTATCTATTGGATTTAAAAGGGCGCTTTCGTCAATTCACAACACAAGGACCAACCGTGTAATAAACACACCCATATAATAAACCATTTCTTCTTCTTCTTCCTTGAAAGACTGTTTCTTCTTCAAGAATCAAATCTGATATATAACATTTTCATCAAGAATAAAAAAAACACACCCATATAACAAAACATGTCACACAGTTAAAATTGAGCAAAATAATTAACAAAAAAAAACCCATTGAAATAAAGTCAAAACTTAACCAAAAAAGTCAAAATTGAGCAAAATATATATATATATATATATATATATATATATATATATATATATATATTATATATATATATATATATATATATATATATATTTTTTATATATATATATATATATTTTTTTTTAAATCTTACCTCCATAGCTAAAATTGATGAGCTCAATGATCAATTAAACACACCAATTGCAAAACCCAGAAAGGAATTTAGCTGCAGAAATTATAGTTTTTGTGAATTTTGGATTTTTATTTGATAATTTAAAGAGAAATGAAAAGGGGGGAAAATGAAATGAATTATGGGAATGAAGAAGAAGAAACAGTATTTCAAGGAAGAAGAAGAAGAAGAAATGGATTATCAGATTTGTTGATGGGTGTGTTTTTTTATTCTTGATGAATATGTTATATGGGTGTGTTTATTACACGGTTGGTCCTTGTGTTGTGAATTGACGAAAGTGCCCTTTTAAATTCAATACCTAATGAGCGTTAGTTGACGTTTGTGGGGCCACTTGGAATGAGGGACTAACGGTGCATAACGTTTCTGACTTAAGGACCACCGGCGCAATTTTTTTGGTCAAAGGACCATATCCGCCAGTCAACGCAAACCACAAGGACCAACGGTGTAGTTTACTCAAATACTAAGGGTGCGTTTGGTTTGTAAGTGGATTGAAATTGGATTCGAATTTAGGAAAGGTTTAAAAGAAATTAAGAGGAGAGAAAATTAATTAATATTTAATTTATATATATATATTTAATAGGTATTATGTACTTCTTTGTAATAACAAAAAAGTAAATGACAAAAAGAAGAATGAATAAATGTGGTTAGAAAAAAACCAACAAATAATAGAAATTTTTTTATTGTTGTCTTTCATCAAAAACCCACCTAGGGAGGGTGGTATACAAATTTGAAATTAAAATGATGTGTCAAAAATAAAAAAGTATACCAAACAAAGGGTTGAAAGAATCTTTGATTCTATACCCGTGACACCCTTGTACTAAACGGGCCCTAAATTATTAATTGGTGTAAAGTACCTGATACGAAAATATAATATAAATCAAATTTGGCTTAAAGATTTAAAGTGGGTTTTGTTTCCTGTTGTGTATTTGATTTTAACTTTAAATGTTGGTTTTGAATGAAGGTTTTTGAAATGGATTATACACATGTTTATATTACGAATTTCTGTTAGTATTGATATTCTTTAACATTTTTTTTTTTAGAACGGCTTGTTAGTTGTTAGTGGTTCAGTTTGAATAGTGACATCCAATTGGATAGTATGCTGTCTGTGAACCCGCCTCTTTCTCTTTTTACTGCCTGAAGAGGTAAAAGTCCCGAGTGAGACTCGAACTTGAGACCTCCCCTAACCAAACATCGAATTGAAAGAAATTAAAAAGTCAAAAGAAAAATTGGAGGTTGAAGAAGAAGTGAGTAAAAAATGACTATAATGCCCTCATATGACTTGCATATGAGTTGATTTAACGGTCAGTTTTAACGTCCGTTAGACGCAAGGACTATGGGTGTTATTATTTGCAAAGATAAGTACCAAGAGTGCAAGTTTAAACGCTCACAGACGGTAGATGCAATTTTCGCGAAATCACATGGACCATTAATGTAATTTACTCTAACTGAATATATTCCATTTTTAAGTTTGAACAAAATCAATTGCCATGTTATCCGATTGAGACTTGATAGAAAATATATGCCCGTTAATACCTGTTTAACATTTGAAAGTCCCGTTGATACCCATTTCAAATAAAGAAATGGCCAAAATGCGCCTAAATCTTTTACAAAATTACCAAAGATGCCTACTTTTTAAGATTTTTTCGCAAAGATTAATACTTTTGCATCATTTATAGCAACATAGATTTTTTGAGTGAATAATAACAACTTTGCAATTGTTACCATTTATGTGAAGTTGTGAACATCTCACATGTTTAATTATTGCAAATGTTGCAACATGGTGTCACCAAGACACAAACATACACGGTGCTAAACACAAGCTTGTGGCTAGACCATCAGCAAAGTTAATATGGCAAATCTCTTGGATGTCTCAAGTAGCAGCATATATATATATGGACATCAATAGAACATGGTCGGGGCTACGGGTTTTGACACTGTCAAATTTTATTTCTCATTCATTTGATTGAAATGTTCGGCTGTTCGTAAGTGTCTTCTATATACCGTTCTTTCCATGTTTAGTTGTTTCTTTTCTCAGACGACTCAAGATCACATCATCTAACACTAGCTAGTTGAATTCTAAACACCTTTAGAAAAATGCATTATAAACAGTGGCGAAGACCAAGTTCTGAAAAAGGTATGCACATTTTTCTTTGAGAAAAAAAGGTATGCACTGCTTGATTAAATCTGATTTTTTTGTATATAAAAATTAAAAGCAAAAATTTAACACTACTGATTGTACTCAAAGGGTATGAACGTGTATACCCCTTGGCTCAAGTATGACCGCCACTGATCGTAAAAAAAACTTTTAAGTTGCTCTATAATTGAACTTCTTTTATGGTATTTTAATTGGTTTTGTATGTGTGCATGTGTGAGAGAGACAATGTATGGTTTGGGATTTTGGTATCTTTAGTTAGATCTAGGTTCCAATGTATATTTAATTTTGTTTGGATTCAAGAACATGGAGAAAGAATCAATCACAGGAATATTGGTATAGGCTATGTTCTATGAACCATAACTTGGGAAAGAATCAAACCAATTAATTACTTGACTATGTTGTATTAGTGGAACCAGATCGAAAATCTACTACAGTAAAAGTCTAAAACAGTATATGTTGCGAAATTTACATTTTCATAATATAGTCTTTCTTTTATACTATGCTAAAAGATTCAAACTGTCTATTTAACTAAAAAAAATTGGTGGACATGTTATGATTTCAGATTTCACATTCTCGGGCACATGCTAGTTAGCTGGTCTCGTAGTGTACGTTCTGTTACGAATTGAATTACCATAACGTGGTAGCGAATTTCCCAAAAATGTAGGTGACTATGTACTATATGTGTAGCATGAATGAACTAATTACATAGGTACCTTCTCTATTCATTTTTAGGTTATAAGTTAACTTTTAGGTAAATATTATTGACAATGGTAGGTAAATGAGTTTGGTGTGTGGCTGAAATTCAAGATCCCTTAGAAATATAAGATATAATGAAAAGAGCAAAAGTGCACAACAGATGTAGAAAGAGCACAATATTTGACAGTAACCAACTCATAAAAAGCTTAGATGAGATCAACCACAAGAATCAGATAAAAGGTGCCCAAATAAATCTAGCACATTACATATTCTCCCACCCATGCATGCATGTGTGTGACACCTATGGTTTTTTGTAGCTTCTTGCTATTGTCCTTAACCATAACTAGTTGTAGTATCATGCCTTATTTTGGCAGTGTTATATGTGCAACTGTATGCAAGTGAGAGTAGTGTGGAATGACAACCAAGTATATTCTCAAGACTGATGTAATTGTGGATGAGAAAATCTGTGTGTGTGGGATAGCTAGTTGCATTAGCTTCTACTCTTCTAATCTATCTTCTTTTCCCACAACTGGATAGAATCATAAACACACTTCATGATCCTCTTGTGGGTCATAAATAGACAGATTGGCTAAATGGGTCCCACTACCTCACATGTCCAGCCTCTTAGAAGAATTTAATACTAAGACATATTCTTTCATTCTTTACTCACTACCCATGCCTTATTCTTTCCCTATATATTCATTCCAGGAAGCTAGAAGGAACCAAGGGAAAGAGAAAGAAAAAAAAAACACTTGAAGTGGAGTGGATACTAGTTAAGAAGCTAGTTTTAAGTTGTGACAGTTGAAAAGCTTAGTGAAAGAAACATGGAAATTGTTGAAGATGATTTGTTCTTTGCTGATTTGAGTAAGAGGATCTCTCTTTTGATCATGGATGATGATGAAGACCCTACTCTTCACTGCCCTCCTGTTTCTTTTCAGGTTTGCATCTCTATCTCTCTCTCAAATAAATATTGAATGGAAGAAAGGGCAAGTGTAAAGGGTGCTATCCATAAGCTTCCTGAATTAGTAAGACTGTTTAGAGTACCAAAAAAAGAAGATACAAAATGAAATGAAGAAGAAAGGGTTAGTAGAGTATAGGGTTTCTATTTGTGGAAAGTGATGTTTCTCAAGATGAAAAGATTGACAATCATATCTTTGAGTACTTAAGGGAAAGAGAATTCTTACTAATATGTCAAGTTTCACCTTATGAGGTAACTCTTATAAATCATTTGCTCAAATATGTTCTTGTTTTCTTTTATAGGTTCTCTCTCAAACAATTCATCCAATTCATAACCAAATACCAAGTTATCATGAGCAAAATGGTAGAAGAGAATCGTCTAAAGGAACGGGAGTTTTCATCCCACGATCTTCGAATAATCCAAGAAGGAGCAAGCAATCAAGATCCAAGTCCTCAAACAACAAGGTTCAAACTCAAAGGCATGTTGATACTTCAAATGGACACTTTGCTAATGAATCTTACCACAATCACAATACTACTAACACTTACAATTCTTTGAATCACAAAAGATACTATTAACTTCAATTAATTAGCTAGTACAATAAGTATTTATACAATTGCATGTATAAGCTCAATTCATCTAATGTGTAATAAGTGTGTATTTAATTTGTTCCACCTATTTTTTGGGAAAGATGGGTGAATTTTTTCCTTTTTTCGTGGGCAGTGAATAGTGATTGTGTAGATCGTGTAATTTTAGTTTGTTTAGCATAAACGAATAAGCGTTTTACGTCTTGTGAGCCATAGTTATTTTCAAATAGGCTCTTGCTCGAAAATGAAAGTTGCTCGTAACTGAGCTTGGTAACGGAGGTACCACCGAAAGGAATTTGCACCACATGATGTGTCGTAGAATTTTGTCAAAAGTTTGTACTTGATGTTGATTCTAGCTAAAACAACCTTGTAAACATGTAACCTTAAATTATTGTTTCAATTATGATTATCTTGTGCCCTACGGTGTTTGAAATACAACTAAGCTAGTGATATCTTGTCTACTTAATTATTTGTGGTTTATTTTACTCTTGTTGTCCCTTAAATCTTGATACTTTCAATCTTATATGATCTCGTAATAAGTTATGTTTACACTCAAGAATTTTATATAAAAACATAAGATTTGAATCCTTAAGATTCACATATCTCAAGGTATATCACATATTAAACAAATAATTGAGCAATTTGTAGATCATATAGTGGCATGTTATTCATATCAAGATCACATCCTATTCAATAAAATACTTATCCATCTATCAATCTATCATTGGCCCACAATGGATTCGGTTCTCTTAATGTTGCAATTTTTGGTCTTAAAAGTTGGATGTTTAACTAGAACACTTATGAAAAGTCATAGACACATATAGTTTACTTTAACTTTTTTTTCTTTTCTTCATTTGTTGCAACTCTTTCGTTTATTTAAAATCAGAAAAATATTAACGGATGATTTTTCTTGTTTACATTACTTGCAAAAACATGTTTATGACTTATATGTATGTGGCTTAACTGCGATACTAACTACCGTACCTTAATAATATGCTGTTTTAAGTTTTAACACAGATTAAATTAGATGTAGCATGGGAATAGAACAATCCAAGGGACTGCATGCCATGTGAAATGTGGGTCATATAGTCCTCGTCACGTGCTTTACCCAATCAAGCTCGGACAGGACATCACAAATGGATATTTTTAACTAAACTTGTCTATTCATATCTTCTATATATTTTTTTATGCATTTTTCCTTTTATTTTGTGCTAATGATAAGATTTTTAATAGGAATGAGATGGTTTTTGGATATTTTGACGAGGTCAATTCATATTAATCAAGTTGTTCA
Source organism: Artemisia tridentata subsp. tridentata (assembly GCA_021014915.2). Taxonomy (NCBI): domain Eukaryota; kingdom Viridiplantae; phylum Streptophyta; class Magnoliopsida; order Asterales; family Asteraceae; genus Artemisia; species Artemisia tridentata. The sequence goes on from CP139508.1 coordinate 105,108,809, forward strand.
AACTCCAAAATGTTACAAGATTAACGAGCAATACTCTAATGTACGTATAAACTAAGGGAACTCATTTGTAAATCATAATAGATCGCGGAATTTCTTGGGTATAAAATCATTATAAAATCTTCGACCACTTGTTGATAGTAGCGACATCTAATATTATGGAGAACAAAATCAAAATATTGATGACTTGATGTGTATACGTAAAGAAAACAGTAATGTTCGAGTCATTTCTTAATTATAATCTAAAATCACCAATAAGTCAATAACCAAGTTATGCTTAACCGACAAGTTGACAATGTGTGAGACACCTTGCAAAGATAAGTTCTCCATTTATTTGTATCTTAGACTTTTCTTGCGAGAAAGGGAATAAAAAAGTGTATTCTTTTTTATTGTATATTGTAAAATAGCAAAGAGATCTATTATTGAATTGTGTTTTTGTGTGTTTATATAATAAAAATTGCCTATGTATTTAAAATAAATAAATAACTTAATGAACAAGCCATGCAAACTCTAAACTTAATGTACTCAAATCCACAATCAGGTTTGACCAACTAGCTTAGTCATCTAACATATATAAGTAAGGACGATTATTTTTGCAAAATATCAGGTTTTGGGTCTACAGTAAATTCACGGGGTCAAATTAATCTTGACATTTAACGCAATAATATATTTTCATGAAAAGGTCTTTTATCGAATTTTTTTGGTTGAGGGTATTTCACCAGATAAAATATATTATTTCAAAAAAACGTTTAAGTACAATGGAATGTGGCTGAAATACCACATTAACCGCAAGCAATCGCTTGACACAATCACAAATCATTTATGACATGCCATAAATGACAACAAGCTACAACCAATCAGACTACTAAACCAAAACCAGCATAAAATAATATACATCACAAAATTTTATGCAATAAATATAAAACAACCTAGTTGAGACAAAATACTGGAATTCCAGCAGCTTTTAATTGTGCAGGAGAGAGGCCAAAATCATCATCATTATAATTGTTGCCGTCACCCGTATCCGCTTTCCATTGCTTATAAAGACTCTGCTCTTTACCTCCACTTCCATAATATAACGTCCAAATGTGATCATCAAAAACATCATCATTATCGTTGTCAGAAACTACCACATTGCCCACCTTAGAGAATTGGTTACCCCTCATAGTTGATGAATCAACCTTTTTAAGAGGTTTACCATCATCATTCACAAGAGTAACTTTCCCTTCAATAATGAGCTTTTATCGAATTTATGTCTATATTTAACAAGTTTTCGACAAACGATCGACCAAATATGCATATGTTGTAATCGCGTAATTTCAGTTATGTGCTTTCACGTTTTCAAATCAGTAGTTAAAACAAGTTATCGATTTCCATGTCATAAAATATATAATTGGATTGTCTAAAAATATGCATGGGATTTAAACAATTATGTTACTTCATAATGCAAATACAAAACACAAAAAAGAATTAAGAGAATGAGATGAGTATTTGGAATCAAATAGTACTAATAAACAGCTTTGATGCCATCGAGTGATCGATCACACCTTCTTCTCTTTTCGCAACTTTTAACTTTTAGGTTGGCTGCCACTTGAACATGCATGTTCTAATATTTCTTTATTTGTACTTAATATAGTTATATAATAAGCACTGTTATAAATTAATCATGCAGTTTATAAAGCATGATTATAGTTGAGAAAGTATATACGATGTAAGATTCAAATGCATGGGTTTCTAAACAAATGTGTGTTTGGATAAAGAAGTTTGTATAGATACATCTGTGTAGACTTGCTGAATCTATATCTATATCTATACTATATAATAAACAGCTACATGTTACAACCCGATGAAGCACCCGGTGCAATCAATGCGCTGATGTGTCTCGATTGTGATTGGCCGGTGATTTAATGCGTACAATACACCATTGCACTTCTTGGTTCTCTTATTTTTGTTAAGTCATTAAATTATTTATTCTCCCATCCTTTTGACCGAATAGCTAATAATTTTCAAAACTGAAATCAAATCATCCTCTCCGATTTCAAAACCATATCAAAAAAATTGAATCAACCATAATGCATATCCTTTCAAATGCAAATCATCCTCTCCAATTCAAAATCACTGCTATCAAAACTGGTAAGTTTCGATTGTTCTTCGATTTAATTTTGTTTCGATTCAAATATTAAATAAGATTCCATTGATTATGTTAAATTTATTTTTTTTTCTATGCAAACCCTTAGGGCTTCGATTGAAATCCCGTAGTAAAGCTATTTTGATGTGTTATTTATTTTGGGTTTTGATTCAGTTTATAGTGTATTTGGCTTGATTAGTTTCAATTCAATTGCGTGTTGCTAAACCCTAAAAAAAATTTGGGGAAACTCACATTATTGATTGCATTTTTATAATTTTCTTCTTCCTCACGACTTAACTATAACTAATAATATCGTATTTTGTTTATTTTATAATGACAGGTTTCAGAAGCCAGTCAACTATTCGTGTCCTAAGTCAATCTATGACGGGTAAGTTTTTGTGTGTTTTATGCTTTTTACTACTATTTAATTTTCTGTATATGTTTTTTTAATACCTAGCACATGTATCATGTATGTCATTAACTTATTATGCACATGACGTGCTTGATGAAATGCTTAGTGAACATTAGTTACAATTGGCATCTTTGTTGTTATGATTACAATCGAATTTGTTTTAATAGTTTTGTATTAGTTAGTTTTTTAAATGTGGTGATGTAGATTTTGATACTTTCGATTCACTTTTATGATGTCTATGAAACATTTTTTTTGAAGGCCGCAGAGAAGATGTTCGATGGAATGTTTATGAGAAATGAAAATGTGGGAGGTTATCATCTGCGCATCAAGGCAATATATTTGGAAGTTCTTTTGATGTGAATATGTTTCAAGTCATGCTTTTAAGAATTTCAGTAAATGCATGAATAGCCAATCAAGTGAAGCCTTGGTTGTGCGTGATATGTCTAGAATAAGATGCGTACAGGGTGTTTGGATGTGTGTTAAGACTTAAGAAACTAATTAGTACGACTTAGAGTAATCAAGAAGTTAAGCTAATTAGTACAACTTAGAGTAATCAAGAAATTAAGCTAATTATATGCTTGGTTATCCATAAAATAATTTCTAGAAATATTTTCATATGGGTCAACCCGATACTACACAGTAATCGGTTTTGACCCATTTCATGATTTGTCGATATGGCCACTGCTAATAAAACATGTCGTGCATTATGGCACTTTAGGCCATACATAAATGACTTATGCATTAAATCAGTACTTGAGCTTAAACAAAAAATGTAAAGAAGGAAAATTGCAAACAAAAAAAATGAAGTTTTGGAAGATCCTGCTTAACAAGACTTTCTAATCATCCTTTTTGACGTCTAAGATTTGTCTATTGCTTACAATTCTACTTTTTTATTCTTTTGATTTTTTCTTTCCAAACCATGCTATTTCAGCCACTAATCTGTTGTTTAATTTTCTCTTTGAGGACCACGAGGGGCTGTTCGGATTTGGGCTCCTATCAAAAAGAGATAACCAAGCTAAAGAATGGAATCACAGAGTGCTCATACATCCTAGGATGAATGCAGGTGTGTAATTGGTTTGGTATGTTTTAATACCAACTACTATATTTTGCTTAAAGCTCATTTCATACCATTCTAATAAAATATTTTCTTTGTTATCCATTTGATTCAAGAGAATTGCCACCTGTTATCCACAGGTGATACCATTTTCTCATTGGATGACTATCTTAATAAAAAGTGATTCATAAGAAAAGGATCTATATTAATGAAATTCAGTTGCTACAAATAGTTGGGGACCAAGAACTTAACCTTTATGTTATTTGGAAATCAGTGATACTTATGGCTTATTACATGCTAATGATAATGTTTATAATAATTATTACAATTGTGGATGGTTAAAATGTGAAAAATCAATCATTTGACAGCTCCCGAAATAGACCATATCCTTTCACTACGTAGGTGAGTCAACCTAATTTCACAATAGTAACTATTAGAATTGGTATTGCTAAAAGCAATGAAACTTCCTAGAGGAAAGGATTAAATTACAGTATGATCTATGTAGTGAAACGTTCCTGATAGGTTTTTTTTCCTTTGAATTTGGTTTGGATACAAGCTTTATATGGCCAAGCCAACTATTAATTATATTATTAAGGAGAAATTTTGGGATCTATGTTTAGAACGGTAGGTTTCAACTTTTCTTTAACAAACATATATATGTTTATGGAAACACATGTTAAATCATTTTCACTGTAATGTGTGGACGGGCCTTTTGCATAAAACTTGACTAACGAGCCCACAGTCAAGTCATGGTATTGCAGACTTCAGACATGTGTTTTTTGAAACTTTTAAGGTCCCACACGATGCGAACTCCAGCAATCCAGCATTAGGATAAGTTGTATGGGTATCTAATGGGCTTTACATTCGTAAAACAATTGTGACATTTTTTTTAGCATTTATAAGAATAAGTTGTATGGGTATTTACACAGATTACCAAAAAAAAATTTAAGTAGAAGTATTTTGTGTGCAATATCGCTCTTTGAGGGGAAGCGTCACTCGAGGTTTCTGAAGTAGTTGTGCTTCTAAAGAGTGAAATTGATGGTTTGTTTTCCCTAATTTTGGATAGTAAATTAATGGAATCCTTTTTTATGAGGTAATTTGTGTTTTATTGTTATAACATGGTGTATATTTTTGTATGTTCCATATGTTTTGTATGTATCACTGTAGGCTAACGTCATAAAAGGTGATGCTCCTTAAACGGGTTTCAATGAAGCTGGCTAAAAGTAAGTAATGCAAAGAGATATTCAGGCGAAGAAATGTTCGTTGACTATGTTCGTTCATGTGAAGGTGAATATGAGTTGTTTTGTGAAGATTATATAAACTTTTTAACTAGATCTATTAAACTATCGTATTAAATGTTTTAGTGCCTCATTATTTCTTTTGTCTTTTTAATTTCTCTCATGATACCGGGGTGTTTGATAGCATTTACTTGTAGTTTCATGCATGTCTATGACTATTTACGACTATTAACCTTTAAGATGGTCTCAACTATTAAGTAAGGGGATTTGTTGAAGCTATGAATTTACGATTATGGACCCTTGATCTCATGTGCAAACAATTTTTCGTTTACGGACATTTATCTTCAATAGGTCATAGTTGAAAAGAGAGCACATATATCTTAGGTGAAAATTTATATGATTGTACACAAGTATGCCATATCAATCAATGAGACTAAAAAGTATGTTCTTACTCTATTTCTAACAAGCGTTGCATGGCCAATTATTAAACTTACTTCAACATTTCGAAAAATTTCAAATGCAAACTTTGTAAAGCGACATTTATTTTCTTTTTAGTAATTTACTTAAAATAAATTAATATTAGCATGTGTATTAGAAGGGGTCATTAAACTAATATTAATTATCAAGGTATTTCGTTAAAAAACAAATATGCAACTTTATTTCTTTGACTCATAATTTCAACATTTTCTTTTTTTAAATAACGACATTAGCGTCTTCTTAATTCATTATGAATGTTAACTCAGTTCATTTAAAGCAATAAGCATTACCTTATGATTACATTATTATTAAACATCGTCTAAACATATTATTTACTCACGAATTTTTATAGGCCGTACTTCATCGGTTAATAGTCCGGCTTCAGTATATTCATGACAATTTAACTGTGTACCTTTTGTGCATAATAAACTTTTGTTTTTATACACATATCTATTTACATAATATTATTTATTGAAAATAGAATAAAATTGCTATAAAAACAAGTATTTACATTATTCTACCGCCTCGATCAAATAGATTATTTACTCACATATTCTCAACAATCTATCATTGATTGGTTAAAGTCTATAATATATTCTCGATCGATTTCACTATTTCAAAATATATCCCGTGAATATAATGGGTCAAAGAAATGCCCGAATGAACTCTGCAAGAGATCATACATTTGCGCTTTTAGACATGTACTATGCCTCTTTTACATTACACAAATTTGGCTCGATATATGTGCGTGTTTCTCTATGGTATTTCACATATGATTTACGATGATGAGTGTAATATCTCAAATCGTACAACAAACGTATTAACTAAAAAGGTCTTACAAGGTGAATGGTCAATTTTGAAATTGTTGTATGTACAAATATCTGCATGCTTATTTACTTTGTATATAATGTTATCCACAACAACTTAATTAGACGTTTACTTTTGTATCCACATATCTAAGTGTTGATGAAATCAAATGGACTTTTCAAGTTATCAACAAGTTGGTTGTTCACGCTAGGGGTGAGCATCGTGCCGAAACCGACCCATCCCGAACCAATCCCGACCTATCCCGAAATCGAAAACCTGGAAAACCCTAACCGAATCCCGACCCGAGTATAGGTCGGTTTGTGTCGGTCGGTTCGGTCGAAGTCGATTTCGGTCGGTTTTATCGGTTTTCTTTGTGTTTTCTCGGTTTTCGACCCGAACCGACCCGACCCGAAACCAACAATGATTAAAACTTCGAACCGAGTACCGACCCGAAGGTATTCGGTTCGGTCTCTGGACACTCGGGATTCGGTCGGTTTTGCTCAGCCTACTTATGTGTTTGACGTTAACTGCATATCTTTCCATTTTAAGACTATTTATCAGTTTGAGAAGACGATATATGCATGTTTATTTTCTTAATAGTAACAAACCAAATTATTTATTGTATAATTGACATATTACCTACTATGCCTTTCAAAAAATACTAAATCCGGTAACGTCCGTTGTTATTTCTTACTTTATTCAACCAAATTGTTTATCGTATAATTGACATATTACTTACTATGCCTTTCAAAAAATACTGAATCCGTTAACGTCCGTTGTTATTTCTTACTTTATTCACACACTTAAATTCTTGATGCATAATTTCTTTAAAAACCCCGTGATTTCACGGGTCTATAAGCTAGTATAGTCAATATACTATGTTTGAACCAAGCCCATTTGTTAATCAATTTATATGGTTTTGTTGGGTTAGGCATTATTAATTTCTCATTAAGAGAAATGGGTACGGTAACGCAAGAAATGGCGTTATGGTGACGTGGCCTGCGTTATGGTTGCGTTGCCATACCAAGTTGGTGGTGTTGTGGTCGGCGTTGGGTTGCACGTTGCCACAACAACGTGGGACGGAACGTATATGCGGAAAAAAAATCACTTTTACCCCTAAAACGGCTAGTATTTATTTCAAATTCAAATTCAAAAAAAAAAAAAAAAAAAAAAAAAAAAAAAAAACTTTTTAATACCCACTTGCACATATTATTTTTACACGGATTAAAATGCTCTAAAGTTAAGTCAAACATGATACATCATGTTCACCAATGACAAATAAGTTAAATGAATAAAACTTTTTTTTTTTTTAATAAAAATCAATGGCCAACTTGCTTATTTCTTCTCACAAGAAAACTAACACGATCAATCATGTTTGACCATAACTTTTTTTTTTGAACTCAAACTTTCATTAAAAAACCACACGAGCGACCCCAAAATCAGGGCCCCCAAAAAAACAACGCTACTTACATGAAACTAAATTTACACCAATTTTCCCAAGATATCGACTTTAACCTACCTCTATTAGAGTACCATAAATAACCCACTGCCTTTACTTCACTCAGAATTTCACTGGAACGCACCATCTTGTTTGAGAACCTAAGCTCGTTCCTCGCCTTCCAAAGAGCCCAACAACCAATCAAAATCAGACCGTGAAACGCCTCTTTAGCCATGCCCTTTAAACCCGCGAAATTATGCAGCTCGAGCAAATCACCAAAGGAAAAAGCATAAATATTTGGAACCTTGCACCACTGGCTAATACCCTGCCACAGAATCGAAGTCACCAAACAAGAAGTAAAAATGTGATCCACCGACTCCTCCCCATGCCCACAGATCTAGCACCTAGGATCCGCGACCGGAACATGCCTCTTCATCAAGGATACTAACGTCAAAATCCCACCTAAAGCCGCGCGCCACGCAAACACGTTGCACTTAATTGGAATCCACTTACACCAATTCAGCACAAAGTTATTACTAGCATCAATCCCGGATAACAGGAACTTCTTGACTTCAGCCACTGAAAAATTCCCATCAGAATTTCCAAGCCAGTGCCACCTGTCCAAAAGGCCAGAATACACAGTATGCGACTCAGTAAGAAGACTATTCAACAGGGCCAGTTGAGCCTGCTCCTCTGGCTTATCCGGCCGACGTTTCCACTTCCAGCTCACCGAGGCGGACCCGCCCGAATCAATCAGCCGCTCCCTCACTTTACATTTCTTAAATTTATCCAACCTAAAAAGCCCAGGAGCCAGATCCTTAAGCGGCAAATCCGACACCCAAGGATCAATCCAGAACGCAATATCCGATCCATCTCCTACCACCCCTTTGAACATCCTCCGAATGGGAACTCCCTCCACCGCAGTATTAGCCAACGACTTAACAATGGCTCTCCAAACACCACTGCTATTTTTACTGGCGGGAATGAAATCCCAGTTCCTATTGCTAACATGAACCGCCTCTATAACTTTCTTCCACAGATTATTTTTTTCATTCTTGAACCTCCATCCCCATTTAGCTAGAAGAGCCGAATTATCCCACGCAACCCAATGCATTTTTCGGTTTGAACTAGACCCTCCCCAAAGAAATCTTTTGATGTAAGACTCCAAGTCCCCAATAACTCTTTTAGGCACTTTGTAAAGAGAGAAATAATAATTTGGGAGACACTCCATCACCGATTTGATAATCGTTAATCTGCCCCCGATCGATAAGGAGGATGCCTTCCACTTCGAGAGACGTTTTTCAAACACCTCATAAACCGCCCTCCAACTGCTCACGCGATTCATGTTTGCCCCGACCATTAGACCTAAATAATGAAAAGGTAACGCCCCCACTTTACATCCAACCATTTTAGCCTTCTCCTCCACCTCCACCGAATTGACTCCGATGCCGAAGATGTTGGATTTCTCCAAATTAATCTTCAGACCAGAGCATACGTGAAAACGCCTCAAAATCCTAACCACATTTAAAATACTCATATTCCACCACTCACCCAGAATCACCGCATCATCCGCGTAAAACAGATGAGATAACACAACACCCCCGTACGGCAACCGAATACCTTCAACCGTCCCCACACTCCGAGCTTTCTCGATCATACACGATAGCCCTTCCATCACAAGAATGAACAGAAAGGGGGAAATCGGATCTCCCTGCCTCATTCCTTTACTGCATTGAAACTCGAACGTGGGGGAACCATTAACAAGCACCGAGGACCTCGCCGATCTCAAAATCCCCATAATCCACCTGCGCCACACCTCCGGGAACCCCATTTTCCTCATAATCTCGTTAACAAACAGCCAGTTGACATTGTCATAAGCTTTTTCAAAATCGATCTTAAACATAAACGCTTGTTTCTTCGCTCTCTTACACCAAGACATGACTTCGTTGACAATAAGAGGCCCGTCGATGATGGACTTGTCTTTGACAAAAGCAGACTGAGAATCCGAAACCACCGACCCCACCACCTGTTTAAGCCTCTCCGCTAACGCCTTCGAAATCGATTTGCTAATAACCCCGACCAGGTTAATGGGACGATAATCATTGAGAAGCACCAGATCCTTAACTTTTGGGATGAGGGTGATATGAGACAAACCACTCCTTCTACTGATCTCACCAGTCTCAAAGAAATAATCGAACAAATTCTTGAAGTCAGACTCGAATATCGACCAGAAGTGTTAGATGAATCTAAAGCTCAAACCATCCGGGCCCCGCGCCCGATCGTCCCCACAGCTGAAAACCGCCCTCTTTATTTCATCTAAAGAAAACGGCTGGACCAAGGAATCCCTATCAATATCCGAGAGCCTCTTAATGTTCTCACACTCTAAAATCGGCCGCCGGTCATACTTCTCCATGAACCTACTCCTATAAAATTTTAGAATTTCTCTTTTAATAATACTTGGCTTCTCGACCCAATTCCCACTAATATTGAGATCTGGAATAAAGTTCGACGCAATTCTGTTGTTAACCAAACCGTGAAAATATTTGGAGTTCTCATCACCGTCTACCGCCCACTTAGACCGCGACCTCTGTTTGAGGTCCAAGCACCTTCTCAACCCAACCAATTTTAATACCTTTTTACACTCCCCCATAGTCCAAGCCTCCTCTTCCTCAAGCTCCCTACACTCCAACGCACATTCCAGCTCTTCCAAATCAGCTAAAGCCGCCACCTCTTCCTCTTCTTCCTTTTTAATCATATCATCTCTCCATCTTTTCAGCCGACCTTTTATATGAGCAAACTTATTGGTAAGAATCATATCCGGCATACCATTACCATTAAATAAGTCTACAACCTCACGCACCGCTTCCTCAAAACCCGGTTTAGAAAGCCAGGAGTTAAAAATCCTAAACGGACGAGGCCCAAAATTCACCGATTTCATGGTGAGAATCAACGGGCAGTGATCCGAATGAGGACCAGAGATGACTCTCAAACAAGCCTCGGGCCATTTATCAAACAGATTAGAGCACACCAGCATCCTATCCAGTTTACTCAACTTCCTTCCATGGTCTCTAATGCATGTAAATTGCCTTCCCTTCAGACTAAACTCCTTTAACCCCGTGTTATGAATAAACTCATTAAACACCCTAGCGCTCCCCGCCTTAAAAACCGAGTTCCTTCTTTCTTCCGGGAACCTGACAACAATAAAATCCCCCACAATTAACCACATACCTTGATGCATATTAACCATTCCTTCGATCTTAGACCATAGCATCGCTTTAGCCGAGGAACTCTGAGGGGCATAAACGTTCATCACATTCAAATTCTCTCCACTGCCCTTTAACTTGCCTCTAACCAAGAGATAATTCGTATCTTTATGGCTTTCCAACGCCTCAAAAACTAACGGATCCCACATGCTCACCACTCCACCCGCAACTCCCACCGAACCCACAAAATCCATCGCAAAACTCCTACCCCTCCAAAAAGATCTCAAATCTGCCTCACAGACCATAGAACACTTCGATTCCTGAAGAGCCACAAAATTGATTCTTTCCTTCTTCCTAACATTACCGACCCAAGGACCTTTCACCAAACCCCCAATAACTCTAACATTAAAGGATAAAACATTCATGGTGAAACCACATAAGTACCTTCAGATACCATCGCCTCTTTAACCAAATCCAGATGACCAGACAAGTGAACACCGACCACCTCTCCCACTTCCACTGTAGCCTCCAATTCCTTATCCACACAATTACCCACTCCAACGTCCCTTCTTCCACTTGATCCATAGCCTGAGCCGACCCCGACTCAAAACAATTACCGCCGCTTACTTCATTTGCTATGACATTGAGATCGAAGTCATCATCATTTTCCACACCTTCAACCCTTTTATCCCCAGAATCCATCGACATCTCCTGAGTCAAACCATCAGTATTAATGCCAAGGAGTTTATTTAAGTCAAAAGGGTCATCAAGATCTCTCCTTGTTCTTTTCTTGGGCCTTACTCTCTCATTACTAAGGCTACTAATGGGCTTATGTTTTGGTCTCGAGGGCCCAACTATATTTTTCTTTTTAACTCCTTGACCCATCGACACAAAATAATAAATATTATTACATTCCACCTCAGCAGCTTTAAACAAAGAGTCCATGCATGCATGGGACTTTTTCGATTCCCCACAACTATTTCGCTCGCCGCAAACATTAACTGCCTCCTCTTCCCGAAGTTCACCTTCTTCTAAGTTGTCCTCCGACCTCTCCTCTTCCACATTTTCGTCTTCCTCCCCCTTCCCCATCCGATTTTCCAGCGACCATTGCTCATCCTGCTCCATATCATAATTTGAAACATTATCCACTCCACCCTTTACCACACGGGTGCACTCCGGGTCCCAATCTCTCGAGTCCTCAATAACCCAAACCTTGAAAGTCTTGTCACTCCATCTCAGGTTAACATAATCGGAGATAACATCTCCTTCTCCCACCGAGGATCTTAATCCTTTTTACACACTTCCATTCTTTCAAAAATTTATACACTTATAACTTTTAATTTATGGGTTGTTCTCTCACCCATTCCGTCGAAGAAATTCAAGCTTATGTTCAGAAACAATGCAAGCAAGAGGATGCGGCTCGTTAGGATGCTATCGTCGGTGTTATCAAGCTGTTTGAGCACGCAAAGGCGTCGAAAGAACATTTGAGAAAACAATACGCGAAATGCAAAGACATTCCGCCGGAAAGACATTCTGTCATTGACAAATTTTTGCACGATGAAGCCTTGAAAGATTACAAGATTAAGGAAACATTGTGGAAGTGTGTTTCACAGATACAAGATAATATCAGCCACAAAATACATTGGATGCATAATGAAAACATTATGGGTGGTTCGGTATCACAACAGCTACATCAACTTGTGCTAGATGAAGAGGAATCAGTTGATGAGCATGGATTTACCGAGAAACAACATCATCAATTTATGCGAGATGAATATGCTTTAAGAGAAACAGTGGAAGAACAAGCAAGGCTTCAATAAGAATGAGAAGAGAGACTTAGGCAAGATCAAGAACATGATGAGTTGTTTAGGTTGGAATTTGGGGTGGTGGAATCTGAATACGAAACATATTAATTTCGTACGTTTATATAATGTTTTATTTAGCTATGTTTTATTTTTATTAATTGAAGTTTATGTAATGTTTTATTTTGTAACTTTTTTTATTTCGTTTTTTTCTTTTTTTTTTTTCTTCTATCTATTTCGTAACTTTTTTCTATTCGTATTCTAATTTTTAAGTTTATTAATGAAATCTTAGTTTGTTTAAATAAATGAAAAATAAATATTAGTTAAGGGGTTAAATTGAAATATTAGAATAGTGGGTCCCAAAATATGTGTTGAGGTGGTGTTATTATGATAAGAGGTATTTTTTTTTGGGTTAATGTTGAAATGATAAAGGTGATCTGACGCTGACGTGCCAAGTTGTTTTTTTTTTTTTTTTTTTTTTTTTTTTTTTTTTTTTTTTTTTAACTTAAGTTACCATACCTTGTGCTCTAATAAATATGCTATTAAACTTGCAATGAGGGTCACATCATGTCCAAAAGGATTCTTGGTTAAGGTTGCCCCATCAATGATCAAATCATCAAAGTATCAAACCAACATTTTTGTGAAACTTTTATCTTTTATTCGTTAGCGAAAGATCCTAGAAAACTACTTAATTACAAGGATAAGAAATCATACAATTCAATTGTTGTTTGCAGAAACTTCATCTTAAGCCGGAAACAGAAAACTATAAAAAGTAAAGATTACGCTAGAGATGTAATTGATCGAGTCTGAAAATTAAATGAGTACGTACGATATTTGTGCATTGATATATATATATAGAGTATGTACCAAAGGGATAACATCTTAGGCTATGTTTGGCAAAATTAGCTGTGAGCAGTAGCAGTGAGCTGTGAGCTATAACCACAGCTCACTGCTCACCGCTCACAGCTTCTTAAAGAAGCATTGGAAAAATGAGCTTTCCTAAAAAATAGCAAAGCTCACAGCTCTTTTAAGAAACGAACACTAAAAATCAAAAAGCTTATTGCTCACCGCTCATCGCCCCAAAAAGCTTGAAATTAACTTGATGCTTAACTTGTAAGTTGTAAGTATCTTTTCGTAGTTTGGTTTGCAAGACTTTTGCACCCTTCCAACAAAAGGAATCAACTTGCGATGTTGGGTTTGAAATTCGTAATCTTTTAGGAGAATCAACATCTTGAAAAACGAAAGGTTATTTGGATGTGCTCTGGCAATGATCTGTCCGACTAAGACTATATATGTCAATGTCTTCGATCGACATGTCTTGTCTGGTAACATTCGTTGGTTGAATGATTTGACACCGTCACACATTATCAACACTACAAGAAAATTGACTTTTATTGCCTATGGTTCTAATGACACAAAAAAGTGTTATTAAATCTAACCTTTTAATGACATTTTTTAAAAAGTGTAAGAAAAAAGTCAAAATTTTGAGATTTAATAACAATTTTTATGAAACTTATGTATCATTAGAAATAAAAATAAAAAAATATTTTTATGAAACTTAATGAAACTTATGTATCATTATAAATATACTTTTACGGACTTCACTTTTACTTACACTTTTTTAAGTGTAGGAAAAACACCTAAAAAAATAAAGTAACATCTTTTTTTAACTTTTTTCGACATTTCTTTACTTTTCGCGACATTTTTTTTACTTTTAATGACACTTTTCATTGTGTCACTAAAGGACAATTTTTTTGTAGGATGCAAGGGTAAATAGCTATATATTCTACAAAAGTGCGAAAGCTTCATTAAGAAAAAGAGCTCTTAATAATCTGGCGAGTCACTGTTTATCTATCTGAATAACCTAAAAACAAATAACATTTTATCTTTTTGGTAACTATGATTCTGATTTTTTGGTCGACTAATTCACGAGTTTGAATATGCTACCACACAAACACAAATCAAGTAAGACCCTTCTTTTCTCGGATGTTTGCACCAAACACTAACATTCTGGTGATGATAATCAAAAACCTTCTACCACTATAGGTTTATAGCACCCTCAAAACAAACAACCACTTACATGATGTAGCCACTAAAACAATCAAACTTATTAAAACACCAACACTTGCCATCTTACTAATTAATTGACGACACAATGCTTCAAGTTTCTTTAGATCTTTAATATATCAAAGGCTGCTTGCAGTAAGGCGACCAAGTTCCCCAATTTTTCTCTGCCACGTCAGCTTTCTCTCTCCAGCGACCTACAGGCGATTAGGTGCCCCAGTAAGGGCGACCAAGTTCAATTTTTTTTTTTTTTTTTTTTTACATTTTTAAAAATGTAAACATGCATGCAAATCATGCAACGTGTCCATTTCTACCAATATAAACGCAATATAAAAGCCATCAATATAAACGCCAATAAAGTAAATAAATACTTCTTGTTTAACCTAAAAAGCAATATAAACGCCATCAACATACTTTCTTCTTCTTCTTCTACGACTTTCTTGTCTTCTTGATCTGCTCCATTTCTACCAACTGTTCCATGCAAGAATCTTGCCATATTGCAAGAAGCTTGCCATATTTACTTTGCAAGAAGCAAGAAGCTTTCCATATTGCAAAAGAGAAAAGAAATAAACGATATGCAGTCTTTTCAAATCGATCGTCCCTGTGACCATGTTCTATGCGATCGAGTAGCATGACCAAGTTCTGCAGTAAGGGGATCGATCCCCTTAATCGATCGTGAATCGATTTCGATCGCTTACTGCATGAAGTTTCTTTAGATCCCTAATATATCAAAGTGACCAAGTGTTGTTGAATTGTCCCACACTTTTGGGTTGGATACAACTCTCTGAGATGAGGATAAATAAAAGGGGCCAAATCTTCTACGACTATTTTCAAACAATTATTAATGCAAAATTCGAGCCAAGTTCAGCTATCCATTTCATCCCCACACGCTTGTTTTTATCTTGTCAAAATCATATTCATGAGTAAAAGTGATAAATTAATTAAGAACTTTTAGGATTATATGAAATAAAATAAGTGAGTTAATACTATCTAAAATAATATTATCAACAACAACGTGAAATGTAGACAAATCATATTTCTACAATATGTTAGACCTGATCGAGAGTAGGAAGACCAATTCCATGACGACTGACTAAAATAATAATATACATAATAAGAGAAGCCACACTTGAACTAAATCAGATTTGAGATTTAAGCGAGTTTTGTGGCAGCGGTTAGGGTTATGGTCGGTCTTCCAACAAATTTGATGTTTTCTACTAGGTAATTGCGCTTAACTATTAACGTATTCAGTTGGGTTTGGACACCAGGGTTCTTTGTTAGTTTGTTTCCACGGCTGTAATATGATTTGCGGGTCGTTGTAGTTTTTGTGTCATTGTGATTTGATGTTAGTCTTTTGTATCTTCTAACATTCTAGCCTTCTTGGATTGGACGAATTATCAAGGCCTCACAAAAAATGTCTCGTATTCAATACAAAAGCACCTCTTGGGAACCTACGCCCAACCCAACTAGGCGTGGACTTTACTAGATCATGAGGTAAGACCAATGAAATAAAATAAGACTTCCATATTTTTTAATTAGTTTCATTAGTATAAACTTTTTTTTCTTGTTTTTTTGAAAAGTAAATACAATAAACTATAACAAACTAATGTTATTACACAAATATTAAAAACGGATGAGTTTATTTTACATGAATCATAGAAAATCACCATATATATGGGCGTATTTAATTTCTAGATTGTCATTGTTACAATAATACTGTATTTTTTTTATTTTTTTTTTAATTATTTAAGATTTTCTTTCAAAAAAACAGCGTCCATTTTTTTATTTTTTTTTTTATAGAAATGATGGATATATATACACATGTTCTAAACTTCTAATTATATTGTTACAATTACAACCAACATCCTTATATCGAAAAAGCTCCACAAGTTTAATAAATAGTACAAAATTGTGTGTGTATATATATTCAAAATGTATATATATTTCGCCGGTTGGTCCAACCAAGAAAGACATGGGAATTTCGGGCGTCAGATTCTTCTTCTTGAGCTTTTCTCTTCGTAGAGTTGATATAAACGATGAAAGTTTTGAGTTGAGAACATCTACATATATTTATAACATAATACATCTTTTGCATTCTTGTTGATGACTTTAAGTTGTTTGTTTGCCATGACACTAACATATATGAATAGAATACATTTTCTAAGTTAGACATTGAAAGGAGGAAAGAGACCATCATGGAGGGAGAGGTTAACAACTTCATTGCGGTTTGGGTAGTAGTGTTGGTATGTCTTCTTTAATGTTATACCATAGGCAAGTTCATCCCAAAAGGTACCACTAGACATTTGGCTATATCCATTGTTACATGCCTCTTTATATGGTTTCCACTAAATCTAAACACCATACATCTTGGTGGTTTAACATCTTTCTTTATAGCATGGCTTGCAAACTTCAAACTTATTCTTTTTGCTTATGGAAAAGGTCCTCTTTCGTCCGATCCACCACTCCCATTGTCAATGTTTGTCATCATGGCATGTTTGCCAATTAAACCTATACATACTCCATCTCCGTTGAACTCTAGAAGCTCAGTTCAAGAAACTAGGAAAACGAGGAATAAAATATTCTTAGTGAAGGTTATGTTGTTTGGGGTTTTACTTAAGGTGTATGATTGCCATGAACACATCCATCCAATATTGAAGATGTCGTTGTATTGCTTCCATATGTACTTCATGCTTGAGATAGTACTAGCCATAATTGCATATGTGGCTAGAACCTTGGTTCAAATGGAACTAGAGCCGCAATTTGATGACCCTTATCTAGCAACTTCACTCCAAGACTTTTAGGGAAAAAGATGGAACCTCATGGTCACAAGCATTCTACATCCAACTATATATGATCCCGTCCATTCCTTTTCAACGCGTTTTATGTCAAGAAAATGGGCCTCTTTCCTTGCAGTTCTTACAACGTTTCTTGTTTCAGGGTTGATACACGAGTTCATATTCTATAACATTGGAAGATTAAAACCAACGGGTGAAGTTACCTACTTCTTTTTATTACATGGATTGCTGGTGGGCATTGAAGTTATCATTAAGAGAGCCGCGAAAGGAAAATTATGTTTGCCTCCTGTTGTGTCTCGACCATTAACGTTAGCTTGTGTGCTTGCTACTTGCTTTTGGTTGTTCTTTCCACCATTTTTAAGGTTTAAGCCAGACGTTCGTGGATGTCAAGAAAGTGTAGCCTTTTTAGAGTTTGTAATAAATGACCGACTAATTAGTCTTAATAATGCTTCTTGTCCATACCTACTAGGTTAAATATGCACAATACATTTCAATAACATTATCGGTAGATTTTTTGTATTATATCATAAATGTTATCAGTTTATTTGCAATGACATGAGTTTGTGAACTTTTGTAATATAACTTGTAATGATAAGAATGTTTGTGATTAACATGGTCACAACTCACAACTTAAGCTATGTATCGCCGATGTATTTTTTATTGATATTTTTTTCTGCAACTCATGTGAAAAACTTGAATAAGTTCACAACAAATATAGGCTAAATTAATATGAATCTATAATTTTTTTTCTTATGATTTCTTTTGCATAATCAATTTATTGAATAAAACCCGGGCAAACCTTTTAATGATCAAAATTCAGCCAAAGCCTAAATTTTCATATTTACTTGATTGTTGAAACAAAACCATCACTAGTGGTAACCTAATCTTTTTTATTTTGGTTTAGGGTTCAAAACTTACCGAATACATATCTGAGTGTGATATAAGAAAAAGTAAAAAACGTTCACGAAAATACCACATTTAATTGTACATCTAATTCAAAACATGTTTTCTCTAAATAAGCTGAAGCCCTAAACATTTTACGCTTTTTTCTAATCTTTTGGACATTTATTTATGTTCTTCTAAACAAATTTTCACACTTTTACAAAACTTTAGCTTTTTAAAGAATCTTTACCCATTATTACATCTGTAGACGATTACTCGCCCATATCAGCGACGATGTAAAGTAGCGTCAATTTGTGTGTGCAATTTTTTTTATGTATGTATGAGTGTGGAGTAAGTGTGAGGTTAAAAAGTTAGTTATTTAAATTTTAATTAATTATTTAAAAAGTTAGCTGATTGTCAAAAAAATAAAATAAAAATAAAATTGTATGTTACACCTAAAGGTTGAGGACTTGAGGTTCTATAGCGCGCGCAAAAAAAAAAAAAAAAAAAAAAAAAAAAAAAAAAAAAAAAAAATTGCAACTCAGAAAAAGTGAATTTGATAAACCTTTTGTTATAGTAAGGTCCATTGCAAAAAGCTCTCATTATGAATCTTCTAATAATCAAGGCTGGTCCTGAGTTTTCGGATGCCTTGTGCGACCAATTGCAAAAATGTCCCTTGTAATTTGTAAACAAACAAAACAATATAGTACCATAAAAAAAAGGCGACTATCCATTTTCTCTCTCTCCATAACCATTTTCCCGTCATATTTTGCCATTAAAAAAGCTTCAAATTCCCTTTTTCTTCATCAATTACTCTATATACGGATCCATTTTTACTCTAGTTTTCACATTTCGATTCAGAGTTTCATTACGATCAGATTGGTAATTTCTATTTTCATTTTGCACAAATTTTTACTGAAACCCTAATTTTGCAATTTCATCAAATTGAGCTTAGTTGAATACGAATTTCATTAATTGAGGTGTATTATAGATTCTGTATACTATCAGTATTGTGAAAATACCAAATAGTAGGCCTAAAAGAAAAACTAAAAAACCAGCGAAATATGAGGATTCTGTTAGTGATAGTATTGCTGGTAAAACTAATAAGAATAGTATTGATAATAGTGGAGCAATTGGTGGGGAAAACGTGTCAGGCAGTGGTGATGTTTAGGAGTCTATGGGAAGTGAGTGTCTAAGTATGGGAAATAGAGATAGTGCTTGTAGTAGTCCAGTTGAGCATACTGTAAGTAAAGGAGATATAGAGAATCAGGCTAAGACTAGTGTTGTTGGGGAGTCTAATGGTGTTAATGAATTGAATGTAAGCAATGGTGTAGTTGGAACAAAGGGCAGTGATAGTGTGGAGAAGGTTGATTGTGTACAACAGAGTAATTATGAGCAGGGCAATGAGAACTGTGTGAATGAAGGTACTAAGGTGGTGAATGAGGTGGGAACTAGTGAAAAGAAGTCTTATGCTGATGTTACTGCTAAGAATAGATTTACTAATGAGGCTAAACTTGTTACTATTCCTACTGAACTTGATAGTAATGGTATTGAAGTGGTTGTGTTTGATGAGATTCCAATTGCTGAAGGAAGTAAGAGATAGGAAAAGACTCTGTGTGGATACTTTGTGGGGAAAGGAATGGCTGATAATGATCTAAGGTACAATTTGAGAAGGATGTGGAGTAGATATGGATTCAAGGATATTGTGAACTCAAGCAATGGGATCTTCTTCATGAAATTCCATAATAATGAGTGATTGGAGTATATTGTTAATAATGGGCCATGGATGGTTAGTAACAAACCATTTTTTGTGCAGAAGTGGGATGTTAATATGAGTATGAACAAAAATGAGCCAGAGCAGGTGCCATTATGTTGGGTCCTTCAGTACCCAAGAGTCGTTAAACAAGATTTGAATACAAATTAAGCTAAGTGTAAATTAAACCGAAAACATTCTAAGTCACTGAGTGAACAGTCACTCAGTGAGTTACCTTCAAGATGCTCAGGACGAGTCTAAAAAGAAAGATTCACCACACAGTGAGGCGGTACTCACTAAAGTGTTACTTGAGACGAAGAAGAAGGTAATGGATCAGTGAGCGTTAGACAAGAGCTCACTGAACCCCAGTCTCCTCAACAACATTAACTGAAGACTAAAGACAAATGCCTGAAGAACCTACAGCCTGAATAAAAGGCAGGATAAAGAGGGAAGGGTTTAAGAAGATAAGAACAAGTCTTATCGGGGTCAGACAAACCATCCCTCAAGTGGCTAAAAGTCGAAGAAGTGTAAGGTCTAACACTCGAAGACTTTTTGGCACAATCCCATTGGTTCTTGGAAATGACAACTACTGTTGTAGTTGTCAGACACGCTTCCTATTTGTTTATCTAGTTTTAATCTTCAGTACCCTTGATCTGTTTGCCTATAAATAGCAAACAGATGGAGAAAAGTGGGTAAGGTATTATTGTGCAATTAAAGTTTAGACTTTCACAAATACCCCTTTTCTCCTACAAAGAGTAACGTATCCCGCCTGAGATAGCTCAGTGGGTCGAATTGTTACCACTTAAGCATAGCTTAAGTTTAGATAGGAGACACCATACCTTGTCTATTCAATCCCAAGTGTTTGTTCCGCAAAACACTTAGGTAATAGATTCTTTGATTCATTTCTAATAAGAATTTAAACGTTGAAAATACTTTGTGGTTTTAAATTAACGTTTCATTAACTGTTAGAATTAATCAATACATTGTATTAGTCATAAACACAAATAGATTAACTTCATAGTTAATTCTAAGCGTGTTAAGGGAACAACAAGTGGTATCAGAGCCTCTGGTTTATAAAATCTTTCAAAATTAACCAAGAGTGCTCAAGGTTTTTAAAACCAAGATCCTACTATGACTGATGCAAATGTGCCCCAGCTAGTCGACAAAAAGGGTGGAAGCTTTTCAGCTGTTGCCCCACGACTTGAAGCTGGTAAATTTAGCAAGTGGAAAAAGTGAATGCTTTGCTACTTGACTGGTATGGAACCATACTACATCTCTTGTGTCAAAGATGGTCCTTATGTCCCAAAGACTGCTGAAGGGCTAAAAAAGCCTGAGGCTCAATGGACCATTGATGAGAGGAGGGTGGTCAATCAAGACCAACACCTGAAAAGCATCATTATATCATGTCTTCCTGACGATATAATGGAATCAGTCATCAACTGTTCAACAGCCAAGCAAACTTGGGATGACTTGGTCAATAGCTTTGAGGGTCCCTCAGATACCAAGGAAAACAGGGTCATGGACCTGAAACTTGAGTATAATACTTTCAGGGCAAAAGACTCTGAAAGTCTCTCACAGACTTATACCAGATACAAGACTTTGATAAACGAACTATCAAATGATGGTGTAGTGTTGTCTAAGCATGATACAAATGTTGGCTTTGTCAACAGTCTCCCTGAGAAGTGGCTAAACTTCTCACAAGGCCTGAGGAATGCTAATCACATTCAGACTCTTGAGCACCCTGAGATCTATGGGAAGTTTGTCTATGAAGACAACTTAATCTCAAGGAGATACCCTGACTCAAAAGCTCTTGAGTCCAAAAAGGCCTTGACCTCCACACCCATATCAACTGCTTTTTATACTAATGGTGTTGTGCAGGATTTCCAAGAGGATTCTGAGGATGAAATTGATGAAAGGACTAGTGATGAGTACCTAAAAGACTTAAACTTGGAATTCCAAGAGAGGGCTAGCTAGTTCAAAACGTTTCATCAAAAGAAACTAGTCCAACTTTTTTAAAGGAAAAGAAAATTAAACCACTGAATGTTTTAACTATGGTAAAAAGGGTCATTTTGCTAGGGACTGTTATTCTAAAACCATCTCAGAACCCTCTTACAAATTTTCAGGAAATAGTTCCTCAGGAACTAGCAAGTTTCAACCTAGAATGTTTCAGTCAACCCAACAATTTCAAAACAAGGGTCAAAAAGACTTTGAAGCAAAATATAGGAAAGCTAAGGCTAAACTTGTAATTCTTGAAACTAATCCCTCTATGTCTCAGGCTGCTCAAACATCCAAACCTATTCAGGCAAAGAACAAGGTTTTAGTAGCTGAAGCTTATGACTGGGATGAAGAAGAGGTCTCCTCAGATGAGGAAATTAGAGTGAGTGCACTGATGGCACTCTCTGAAGGTGATCAGGTGGCTGTTGGGAAAAGTCATGCAAGGAATGGAGAGTGGGTAAACATCACCATGAAGAAGGTAAACACTTTACTTTCTATGGATGATAATTTTGATTGGCAGTCTTACATGGATTATATTTGTGTAGACATCAAGTTTGTTGAGGAACAAAGGCTTAACCTGTTTACGAAATATAACAATATAGTGTCAGAATTGAATAAATGTAGAGATGAATTGCTTGTACTGAAGCAAGCCAAATTAAAAACAATTACTCTACAAATTTAGAACACTGAAATTTTGAAACAAAACCAAGCCCTACAAACTGAACTTAACAAAGAAAAGGCTGTCATCCAAGGCTGGACCAAAAAGAACCCCAAGGTCTTTGATACTGTAGGTTTAATCCCTAGGAAAAAAAATAGGAATTGACCCTCATATGGTTGACCCCAATGTGAGTCACAGTGAATTGACCTTTGTTCCAGCTGGCATATCATTTGAGCAAGAAATGCTACCCAAGTCAAATGACTGGATAGTCAAGGACAACTCAGTCAGTAAGTTACCAAACTTTGAGACTGGAAAAATCTTGCTTCCTGAGAGTCAGGCTTTGAAAAATATGCTTTGACTCTCTAACCAACTCAGTAGTACTGAGTTAGTTAGTGAGCCTGAATCAGAATTATATCCACCACTCCCTCTACTGAATACCCTTCAGGGTGCTGCACCAAACTCAGGCCTCCCACAAATGGTCTACTCCCAACATTCTCCAAAGGAGAGGTCAGGAATGGGAACAACCATCCTGAAAAGACCAACCCTTGAAGTCTCAGTAAATACTGATGACTCATCAACTTCAGTTCCTTCTGAAGTAACAACCCAAAGCCCTGACTCAAAATTTGATCAGTTGGCTGAAATGGTCAGGAAGCTGGGTGAGAAGATTACATCTTTTGAGAAACCTTCTCAATCCAAGAAGGAACAAAAACCAGCTTCCTCAAGAACCAAACCCAAACCCTCAAAACCCCTGAAAAGATGTGAATTGTGTAACTATACCAATCATATCACTGATGATTGCTATAGAATCCTTTACTGCATGATTTGCAAAAAGGATGATCACAGGACCTCTGATCATAAAACACAGTCACATCAAAGATGGCAAGCCTTAAAGCTCAGTCTCTAAACTACCCTTCTGATTCTAAACAGAAACATAAACAAAAGGCAAAGCCTTTTGCACCTTGCCCTTACTGTGGGTTCAATGACCACCATCCTAAGGATTGTCAAATTGACAATTGTTGTGAAAATAGTGGAAGTTCCACTCATGACACCTCAGAACGTGATAAGGCCATTCAGGCCAGAAGAGGTATGACAAAGTCAGCCTCTCAGTCTACTGAGTCTACATCTGCAATCAAATGCATAATTTGTGGTAGCTCAGTTGATGCGTGGTTTTGCAACCTTACAACAGGTTTTACCTCTCAAGGGATCTTGAGAAGTTTGCAATCCCCACCAGGCAGTGTACCTGATCGTTGTAGTATAGTGAAGTGGCAAGTACCGGGGATTGATCGTTCAACTCAAAGAATAGTGTTCGTTAGGATTGAAATTAATCTAACTAGGTCTAAAGGTGAGGGATGATTCTTTTTGTATTTTTATATTTTATGGAAAGCAAGTAAAAATCTCTGGTTTTGGAAGAAGGGGCGGAATTAGTTGCTAATCAACTAACCCAAAAGCTACTAATTAAACTAATATGCAAGAAAAGTAAACTAGGGTTCTACAAGGGAAATGAAGCATGTCTACCTATGATATGTTACTCCTTGCTAGCTATCCAATTCTACCTATTGAATTGTCACACCTTGTTTTAATTGACGGGTTGTATTCCTTAATACCATTCGTGGGGTGGCGTACGTACTTCCCCAACTCTATAAGCTCCTACTTCACTCCTATGTCGAGCCGGCTAAGAAGCTCCTAACATGGGATCACTAGAATTCGCTCATGCATTAAATACAACCAAATAATCCTAGTACGCATTGGTTCATGTTTCTTAAGACGTTCAAGCAAGTTACCGTATAGGAGGTTAGCCAGTTTTCTTAAGCCTAACATAGATATCACCCAATCAAACAAGAGACAATAGGAAACAAGAATTATAAACTAAACCAACTAGATCTATTGAAGTTGTCACGCCCTAATTGATGGAGATGGACACACACATCAACAAGAAATCAATAAGATCTAATTAGTTATACACAAGTTTCACACAATCATAAGTAGACACAAGGTGATTTAGCCAAGCATAATTAATGAAGAGCAATCAACAATAATCATAATTGAAGACATAACATAAGATTGAATCGATAAACAAACCATTACAAGATGTTTATGGCATGATTAGGACCCTCTAAGTTGCTGGAAAAACACCTACCTAAACCCTAGAATCGGACTTAGGGTTTAGGGCTTACAAATAATGAAGTTATGATGTTGTATTTATAGGCAGTTTGCTGTCCGAGGGGTTCTGACGGCGTCAGCCTTAACAAGTGACGGCGTCAGCTCCCTTTTTTCACCAAATTGTAGATCTTTTCGTCCCGATTCCGTGGCCTCTTGAATCACCAAAATCCGAGTTCGTATGAAGATTTTATGGCCAAAACAGTAACAGCCACTCCGCGCGCGAGTTGTGATTGTCTTGATTAACTTGTGGCGGTTTCACTAAGGTTCCTTCTCGTGTAAGAATAATTTGACGCCGTCACTCTATATCTTCTGACGTCGTCAGGATGAGTCCTGACGCCGTCACCTTCAAGATCTTCTGGGCCGTCTCTTTATAAATTAAACCGTGACCACCTATGGCGTCACAAAGCGTGACGCCGTCAGACTTCCAATGCAAATCTCACTGGCTTATCATGTGTATTTTTCATATCCACCTTTTTTGCCAATACATGACGCCGTCAAGAGCAATACTTGACGCCGTCACATGTACTTTTCCAGCCGAATTTGAGACTTTGTCGTTTTCTTCACTTTTATGCTCCAAAAACGTCCAAAATGTTTCCTTTTCCAGATTTCTTCTCCAAAGTACCTAAAATGACAAAAGGAACGATTTAGGGCAATATTTGATCAAATAAATACGATTTAGGGCTTAAATGACCCCCTAAAAGCGGTACACTTTTCGCTTCATCAAATACCCTTACACTTGAGATTTGCTTGTCCTCAAGCAAATGTGCTTTTATTCTAATCAAAATACAAGTTAGGGGTCATTTAATGCTAACATAAAAGTAATTACAACAAATAATCGTTCCACTTTAATCATAATAAGCACGGAGATTACAAACTAGCACCTCACAAGTAGTGTTTAGATACTCACATCTCTCAAGTGTCATCAAAATAAATCTCATAAATGAAAACGGATAATATCTTCTCACTACCTGTCATAGCAAATAGATTACCATAGGCTTGGGAAAGGATCGAAAACCTCCTCCACTAGGCGTAAGCACCTAAGATAAACTATCAAAGAGGGCTTTTAAATGGGTTATAACGTTAGGTGTAGGGAAAAGGAAAACACGGTTTTGTTGGATAAAGGATATTTTACTGGTGGCGAGTTAAAGATATTGATTAATTACATGTACTATACAATGTTGCTAAGCCAAGACTCGACTCGATCTTAAGCTAGAAACAAAATAACAAAATAACAAAAACATAAAACAAACATAAAATGAAACGGGATGGTAGTCCGTATGTTTTTTTCACTTTTCATTTTCTCATTTTTTTTTTGTATTTTTCTTGATTTTTTCGATTTTTTTTTTCTTTTTTTTTTTTTTTTTTTTGCATACACTTTTGCCCTACCATCCAAAATAATACATCATAGGGGCATTGCATCCCCCTTACACTTGAACTTTTACATAACTTTACAAATAACTATTCTAATGACTCGAATTAAGATAATTGAAAAACTTGGAGTACTTTTAAAATATTTAGCACATATGGGGGTAATAAATGATGTTCTTCCCCATTACTCCATTACACTAGTACTTTACCCATGAGTCCCAATCGTCCCAAAACAATATGTACAAGGATATGACTCGACTTAGCAACCATGTAATCAACTAGATAATTAACTTGGGTTTAAACAAATGTTGTAACAATAATGCACAAAAAATGAGTGCATACAAGGTAGGCTAAGGCGATTTGGGTGTACATTTAAGTGGGGTGTAAACAAATTCTTCCTTTAAGTAAAATGCTTAAAGGTCGAAACGAAAAGATAGGCTCTGAGGGGTGTACTAGGGGTATCGTGTACTAAAAATGAGTACAACGCAAAGGGTGTGGGAGAATTACTTGACCAATGTAGCCAAAGTAATTATAACAAAAACACAGGTGTAAAACAATGGGTTAATCCTAATGCCTCTTATCATGTAGTAAATCTAACTACACGAATGTAGTCTCACTTGTGGCCTCGGAATGGTCCTAACACAAGTTCTAGAATCTAAGTGCTACCGGTACACACATCATAGCATAAATACTTTTCCTACCAATTCTAGGGGCGAACCTCACATATTTGGGGGTGGAAAATTTTTTAGTGGTACGGTTTTGTGCTAGTCATTTAACTTCCTATCCATGAGACGCTCATTAAGACCAAAGTTTCACTCCTAAATGTTGTAAAAAATTTTAAATTTGGCACTAAAATTGCCCTAACAAGTATTTATCTCAGTTTTATTACACATCTACCATCAAACAAACAAAAATCAAGTGCAATTGTATTCTCTAAGGTATCATCATTTACCCTCCCCTTACACTTAAGCTGAACATTGTCCCCAATGTTCATTCAAAGGATGTAAAAGTAAATAAGGTAAAAGAATGAAAACAAATACTCCCCTGATTCGTTCGATGTGGATAATCCGGTAACATGGTTAAATCCTCCTCCAAGAAAATGAACGTTGAAAGCTTCCCTTCCGAAATATAAATCATCTTCTTGTCCAATATAACCTGTTAAACCTGAGAAAACAAACAAGAAAAACCAAAGCATCAAACCGAACAAAGACAACTCACAACTAGGTGTAATTCCAGACTTAGAAATAAAACAATAAAAGATATAATGCTTGCGGAATGAATGTTTTGCAGGTTCCTGGAGTTTATAAGTTAGAGATTTAATAAAAACTTTTTATGAAAACAAAACTTTCAAAAATTTCAGAAAATTAAAACCTGACGCCGTCAGGTTGTAATTCCTGACGCCGTCAGAAATGATCTGACAGAATTCTCATGTTAAGTTTCCGGAAAATTTCTGGAAAAACCTATACCTCATTTCCTGGAAATCCTGCAAAATATCATTATGACTCGATACAAGCATTTGACTCAAACAAATACTAATATGTATGTTAATTTAATATTATTATGATTCATGTTCATTTGTTCTAATAAACCGATTTGACTTTCCCTTACACTTATCTTTTGCAAAATACCTTTATATGTAGTTAAGACGAAGTTAAAAACAAAATAAAGCATTTTCACAATTTTAGTTTTGAACATGAATCAATAATAATAAAAATTAAACATACATACGGAAGCAAATAAAATCAAACAAACAAATAAATAAACACACAAAGCAAATAAAGCCTGGGTTGCCTCCCAAGAAGCGCTTGTTTTTGTTCGAGTCACGAGCCTGACTCTACCCTTATTTAACAAAAATAGGGGAGGTTTTCCCTACACTTAGGATTAAGTGCGGGTGAAAGTAGCGATACACACCCTTAGGGTGTGAATATGCCACGTGAGGTGAAGGGGGTGAGTGAATGGCTTCCTTCATCCTAAAACTACCCGGATAATATTGGTTGATGGGTGGGTCGGTTCCCCTTTTTTCTCCTAGATGTAAATCTAAGGATGAAAAGTTGTGTAAAGGTTGAGGTTCCAATTCATCAACACTAGGAAATTCCCTAGAACTATGAGTAAGGTCATCACTAAAAGTGTGCAAACCTATATCCTCTAGTTGTGCTTGGTCCAAGGGTTCTACCTCCATCGGGATTCCTAAAGTCTCTTCTACTTCTTCCGGGTAAGTCACGGGCGGTGTGGGTGCCTCAAATGATGGTTGAGTATTTTGTGGGCTTATGGTGTTTACCTCATTATTCCACGTGTCAAGATCACCTATATCCTCGTCAATTGTTTTCTTAGGTAGTGATAATAACAAACCTAGTGCTTCATCTAACTTATGATTTATTGATACGGCTCTATCCACAATTCCTTGGCAAACTAGGTCGCTTTTCCAATTAGCCTCACTAAAACAAGATCCTAAACATGGAGGTTGTTCATAAGAATCTATCCTAGGTGAAGGCTCATATGATTCATAAGTGTCTCTAAATGAGGTATTTTGAACTTCTTGGTGTTCTAGCCACTCAACCATATTTTGCAATTTTAGAAATCTAAGTGAAAAGTCCATTTGAAGCAAATTACAAACAAAATCACAAAGAAAAGATAGACTACGAGAAAGCTACAAAATAAAAAGAAAATATCTCACTTGATAGGAATCTTGTGAGTAGACCTAATAAAAATAAAATTTCAACCTAAGCAATAACTACTCCCCGGGCTGCGGCGCCAAAAACTTGATGCGTGGTTTTGCAACCTTACAACAGGTTTTACCTCTCAAGGGATCTTGAGAAGTTTGCAATCCCCACCAGGCAGTGTACCTGATCGTTGTAGTATAGTGAAGTGGCAAGTACCGGGGATTGATCGTTCAACTCAAAGAATAGTGTTCGTTAGGATTGAAATTAATCTAACTAGGTCTAAAGGTGAGGGATGATTCTTTTTGTATTTTTATATTTTATGGAAAGCAAGTAAAAATCTCTGGTTTTGGAAGAAGGGGCGGAATTAGTTGCTAATCAACTAACCCAAAAGCTACTAATTAAACTAATATGCAAGAAAAGTAAACTAGGGTTCTACAAGGGAAATGAAGCATGTCTACCTATGATATGTTACTCCTTGCTAGCTATCCAATTCTACCTATTGAATTGTCACACCTTGTTTTAATTGACGGGTTGTATTCCTTAATACCATTCGTGGGGTGGCGTACGTACTTCCCCAACTCTATAAGCTCCTACTTCACTCCTATGTCGAGCCGGCTAAGAAGCTCCTAACATGGGATCACTAGAATTCGCTCATGCATTAAATACAACCAAATAATCCTAGTACGCATTGGTTCATGTTTCTTAAGACGTTCAAGCAAGTTACCGTATAGGAGGTTAGCCAGTTTTCTTAAGCTTAACATAGATATCACCCAATCAAACAAGAGACAATAGGAAACAAAAATTATAAACTAAACCAACTAGATCTATTGAAGTTGTCACGCCCTAATTGATGGAGATGGACACACACATCAACAAGAAATCAATAAGATCTAATTAGTTATACACAAGTTTCACACAATCATAAGTAGACACAAGGTGATTTAGCCAAGCATAATTAATGAAGAGCAATCAACAATAATCATAATTGAAGACATAACATAAGATTGAATCGATAAACAAACCATTACAAGATGTTTATGGCATGATTAGGACCCTCTAAGTTGCTGGAAAAACACCTACCTAAACCCTAGAATCGGACTTAGGGTTTAGGGCTTACAAATAATGAAGTTATGATGTTGTATTTATAGGCAGTTTGCTGTCCGAGGGGTTCTGACGGCGTCAGCCTTAACAAGTGACGGTGTCAGCTCCCTTTTTTCACCAAATTGTAGATCTTTTCGTCCCGATTCCGTGGCCTCTTGAATCACCAAAATCCGAGTTCGTATGAAGATTTTATGGCCAAAACAGTAACAGCCACTCCGCGCGCGAGTTGTGATTGTCTTGATTAACTTGTGGCGGTTTCACTAAGGTTCCTTCTCGTGTAAGAATAATTTGACGCCGTCACTCTATATCTTCTGACGTCGTCAGGATGAGTCCTGACGCCGTCACCTTCAAGATCTTCTGGGCCGTCTCTTTATAAATTAAACCGTGACCACCTATGGCGTCACAAAGCGTGACGCCGTCAGACTTCCAATGCAAATCTCACTGGCTTATCATGTGTATTTTTCATATCCACCTTTTTTGCCAATACATGACGCCGTCAAGAGCAATACTTGACGCCGTCACATGTACTTTTCCAGCCGAATTTGAGACTTTGTCGTTTTCTTCACTTTTATGCTCCAAAAACGTCCAAAATGCTTCCTTTTCCAGATTTCTTCTCCAAAGTACCTAAAATGACAAAAGGAACGATTTAGGGCAATATTTGATCAAATAAATACGATTTAGGGCTTAAATGACCCCCTAAAAGCGGTACACTTTTCGCTTCATCATCAGTCCACTCCTCCACTGACCATAAATCAATTGTAAATGTTAAAAAGACCCCCAAAGCTAAGCCCTCCAAGAAGTGGAGTCCTAGAAAGAACTAACCCAGTTTACTATTTGTGCAGAAACATGCCAGGGATCCTGTTTGGCATCTAGATAGTGGATGTTCAAGGAGCATGACTGGTGTGAAGGAGTATCTGCACAAGTATGTTGATGAATCAGGACCCAAAGTGATATTTGCTGATAACTCATCATGTCTCACTGAAGGTTATGGTTCAGTAAACTACAATGGTATAGTCTTTACTAGGATAACTTATGTAAATGGTCTGAAATACAATTTGATCAGTGTCAGTCAACTATGTGACGCTAAATACATAGTTCAGTTTGATGATAAACAAGGAATCATCTTCAATGCTAATAAGGAAGTTGTCCTTATTGCACCAAGAAGACATGATGTTTATGTGTTGGACATGTCCAGTCTGACTCATAATGGAACTTGTCTCTTTACCAAGGCCACTGATACTCTCAACTGGCTTTGGCATAAGAGACTCTCCCACCTGAACTTCAAAAACATAAACAACCTTGTGAAACAAAACAAGGTCCTTGGCTTACCATCTCTTGTGTTTTCAAAGGATAAACCATGCTCAGCTTGTGAAAAAGGTAAACATCACAGAGCATCCTTTAAAACCAAAACCAACTTTTCCATCAGGAACTGCCTACATCTTCTCCATATGGATCTATTTGGACCAATCAGTCCTAGATCCATTAATCATGAGAAGTATACTCTGGTCATTGTGGATGAGTACTCAAGATACACTTGGGTATACTTCCTGATCAAAAAGAGTCAGGCAGCTGAAACAATTATGTCCTTTGTCAGGAATATTGAAAATCAAAATGACATAAAAGGCAAACAGATTAGAACTGACAATGGAACAAAGTTCAAAAATTATGAACTTGAATGTTTCTGTGATGAGAAAGGGATTTCCCAAAAATTTTCCTCACCTTACACACCTGAACAAAATGGTGTGGCTGAAAGGAAGAATAGAACCCTCATTGAAGCAGCCAAGACAATGCTAAATGGATCAGTTCTTTCCAAACACTTTTGGACTGAAGCAGTAAAGACTGCCTGTTACACACAAAACAGATCCATCATTGTCAAGAGACATAGCAAAACTCCTTATGAGTTATTCAAAGGAAGAATCCCTGACATCAGCTACTTTCATGTCTTTGGGTGTCCTGTGTTTATTCATAATAACAAGGATCACTTAGGAAAATTTGATGCCAAAGCTGATGATGGATACTTCTTGGGATACTCCCTTGTCTCTAAAGCCTTCAGGGTGTTCAACACTAGGAGACAGCATACCGAGGAAACATTTCATGTTACCTTTGATGAGAGCACTGATGCAATCAGTGCGTCTAACAACTCAGTGGAAGAGATATGTATTGACGAATCATTAAGATATCCTCCTGATGAACATCATCCTGAAAATGGTCCTTCCACTCAGTACCAAGCAGATGCTGACATCTCCTATTACATCATCCCTCACAACCTTCCTTACCCAACCATCACTGAGTTTGTTGAAGCACAAAGTACTGACGAAATCATTCAGTCTGAACAAAGTGCTCAGGAACCAAACAATCACAGTGATGAGTCAACTCACTCAGACAGTCAAAATATTGAAAATCAGCATGTGTCTGATCCTGATCCTACCAATCAGTCTTCTACAAGTTCTAATCAGTTTCCAAGACCTCAGGACAGTTGGACTAGGTCTCAGGATATAGAACTTGTCAATATAATTGGTGAGCCTACTGAAGGATGCTCACAAGAAGCATGGATGCACAACTGAGAGCAGCCTCAGCCAATGAATGCCTATTTGTGGACTTCATTTCCACAATTGAACCCAAAAGTGTTAAGGAAGCACTTAATCATCCAAGTTGGGTTCAGGCCATGAATGATGAACTGGAACAATTTGACAGAAACAAGGTAATGACCTTGGTCAAATTTCCTGAAGATGTTTCAGTCATTGGCATGAAATGGGTATTCAAAAACAAATCTGATAAAAATGGCATAGTCATTAAAAACAAAGCCAGACTTGTAGCCAAAGGCTATAATCAACAAGAAGGCATTGACTATGAAGAAACATTTGCACCAGTAGCAAGGATGGAAGCCATCAGGATCTTTCTTTCTTTTGCTACATACATGAACTTCAAGTTGTACCAAATGGATGTTAAAAATGCATTCTTAAATGGCTCGCTGAAAGAAGAAGTTTATGTTTAGCAACCTCCTGGATTTGAAAGCCATGCGTTTCCTAACTATGTCTGTAAGCTTAACAAAGCCCTTTATGGACTGAAGCAAGCTCCCAGGGCATGGTATGAAACTCTTTCAGCCTTCCTGATCCAAAACAAATTTGTCAGAGGCAAGACAGACAACACCCTGTTTATCTATAAGATAAATAATGATGTCATACTTGTACAAGTGTATGTTGATGACATTATCTTTGGCTCAACAAGTTATAAACTTTGCACACAGTTTGAAAAACTGATGGCAAAGAAATTTGAAATGAGCATGATGGGAGAACTAACTTACTTCCTTGGGCTGCAAATCAAGCAGACTGATAAAGGAACCTCTCTCAGTCAAGAGAAGTATGTCAAAAGGCTACTGAAAAAGTATGAGCTCAGTGACTGTGCCTCAGTCAAGACTCCCATGGTACCCCCAAACAACTTTGGTCCTGATCTTACTGGTAAACCAGTAAATCAAACTCTTTTTAGAGGAATGATAGGATCACTGATGTATTTACTTGCATCAAGGCCTGGTATCCAATTCTCAGTCTGCTTATGTGCCAGATATCAATCTGACCCAAGAAAATCTCATATCACTACTGTGAAAAGGATATTCAGGTACCTGAAAGGTACTCCAAATCTTGGATTATATTATCCAAAGTGTTCAGGCCTTGATCTTAAAGGATACTTAGACTCTGACTGTGCTGGATGCAACATGGACAGAAAAAGCACCTCAGGCTCCTGCCAAATTCTTGGTGGAAAACTAGTCTGTTGGAGTGCTAAGAAGCAACAATCAGTTGCCATGTCCTCAGCTGAAGCTGAATATATTGCAGCAGCAAGTTGTTGTGCAAATGTACTCTGGATGAAAAGTCAACTCAGTGACTATGGAATTCAGTACAAGATGGTTCCCATCTTTTGTGTTAATACAAGTGCAATTGCCATCTCAAACAACCATGTTCTTCATCAGAGAACAAAACACATTGATATTAGATATTGTTAGGAACACGTTTTTGTAATATTTCAAGTCTTGACCATTTCGATACATGTTGCTTAAATAGGGCTTTATATTTGCGTTTAAGGTGCGGTCCATTAGAAGCCCATGGACCGCCCATTTAAGTGTTAATGCTTCTAGAAAGAATATTGTAAGAGTTGCCCTAATCCCTTGCCTATAAATAGAAGGGTAGGGAGCTCATTTTATTTGTTGGTTTTCATGTGTTATGCGTAAGCTATGCTCGAATGTTTAATGAAATGAATTCCTTCCACTTCTCTTCTCTTATCATCTTATTCTCTTCTCTCATTGCTTATTAGTACATCTCGTATTATTGTAGCTTAATAGATAAGTAGTAGTTCGTGTCCTATTAGTCATACGTGTGTGTGTGTATTTGAGATAGTATCGACCTACAAGTGGTATCATTCGCCAAAGGGATAGTTAGGACCGTGTTTTGAGTAGATCTAATAGTTTTCTAGGTTGGTTTTATTGATTACGTAAGGTTTTTGTTCTTGTTCGATCGTTAATCTATTTTGTTGAAACGTATCTTTCATCTCGTGTAAAAGCTCAAAAATCTCATCAAATTTCCATTTCTTACGTTATAGATCTTAAATTTCTTCATATTTTGTGATTACTAATCGTTAAAACTCAAAAATCAATCGGTTTTATTGGTTTACTAGACGAATTAGTGTAATCCGGGTAATTAGCGTGCTGGAAAAGTTGGTGAAAAGTGAGTTTTTGGCTTCTGGGTGAATACCGACAAGTTAGGGTTTCATCGCAATTCAATTCCGACAAGTTAGGGTTTTATCGCAATTGGCAGATCTTCGGATTATCGGCATTGGGACTCAGTATTTTACTTCCTTGTATAAGAAAGTGAAAATACTTCGACTTGGTTGTTTCTCTTCTCTTGTATAAGAGTTGAGAATTATTGAAATTGGAATTTAGATAAAATTATCGAAATTGCCATAAAATATCGCAATTCTGATAAATTATCGCAAATTGCCTTTTCTATCGCAATTTAAGATAACTTATTCAAATTGTCATTTTTATCGCAATTTTAAGTTTTATCGCAATTTCTATTTTCCTTATCGCTATTTGGAGTTATCACAATTGGGTGAACATACTTATCGCAATTGGTGAATAGTAACTATCGCAATTGGACAATAATTTCAGTTTAACCAAAACCAACTTAACATAACTCATAACACAAATCTTAATTATCTTTAAAGATCCAGACATGTCTCAACCACCACACTTCAATTACTACTATCAGCTACAACAATATCCACAACAACAGCAATTTCATCCTCAGTATCAACAACAACAAGCATTCGTGCAACAGCATCAATTTCTCTCTCCACCACAAGTATCTCCACAACAAATCATGCAACAGAATCAAATGCAGAAACTATCCATCCTACTCCAGAGAACCACATTGGTTTAATAACATGTGTGAGGCAATCAGCAGTCAGCAATCCGTCATGAGGCTGGGAATCAGGAAACTCCACCTATGCTGACACCTGGTAACTATGTGCAATGGGCTAGTAGATTCCTCAGATTCATTGAACTCCGAAAACCCCATGGGAAATATCTTAAGCAAGCCATTGAAGAAGGACCCTTTCCACTTCCAGTAACTGTTGTTCCAGGAACTTCAGAAAGAGAAGAGACATCAACTCCCATTGCTGTCGCTAACTACACAACTAAACAAACACTGCAACAAGAGGCAAATCAATTGGCAATGTCTTACATACTTCAGGGAATTCCCAATCCTATTTACCAAAATATTGATGCTCAAAAGACTGCCAAAGACATGTGGGAACATGTGCATCTTCTAATGGAATGGGACAGAGTTAAATCAAGAAGATCTTGAGTCAAAGTTGTCATGGAGTACACTCACTTTATCATGGAACCAGGGGAAACTATTGAATCATACTACCACCGTTTCACAAACATTGTCAATGACCTCGATCGTCTTGATATCAAGTTACCAAGGATTGCTATCAATTCCAAATTCCTAGGATGCCTTGGACCAGAATGGCATAAATATGCAACATTTGTCAGGCAAACAAAGAAGATTGGTGAAGTCAAGTATGGACTAATGTATGACTATCTGAGACAACATCAATCTGAGGTAGATAAGGAAGTTGCAGCACGAGGCGGTCTTATATCAGCACCAACATCTAACTCACTTGCTCTTGTTGCTCAATCCAACTTTCCACTACCAAACCAGGAATTTGGTCAATCATCTTTCCAACCAAGTTTCAACCACAACCTCCTAACCAAATCGTTCCATATGAAGCACCATCACAATACTCTGACAACCAAATGGTCCCTTATAACAACTCAGATTCCATGATGTACTCAAATGTTGATTATGATGAAGAAGAGGATGCATTCAACTCTCTCAATGAAGCATTTGGATTAATTGCTAAGGCATTTGGAAAATTCACCAACAAATCCAACAACCGTCTTCGTTCATCATCCAATACCAGGAATCAAGCTGTTATTAACGATGGTAGAGTGGAAATTCAGAATCGGTCTTCGGGCAGATATGGTTCAGGAAACACTGGAAACTATGGGTCTCAGAGGTTTCAGTCAGGAGGGAACAGGTTCAATTCTGCAGGGGGTAACAGGAACAGTATGGGAACTACTCAGAGAAGAAATCAGATGGCTGGGAATGCACAGAAAGGCATTGCAAATACTTCAATCACGTGCTACAACTGTGGTGGGAGTGGTCATATGGCAAATGCGTGTCCAAAGCCTCGTACTATGGGCAGTGCATATCACAAGGAAGCTCTTTTGATGGCAATGAAAGATGAAGCAAGGGACACAATGAATGTGAAAGAACAAAGTTTCATGGCAAGTGCTGATTCTGATGATGAGATGGAAGATCTCGAAGCAAATGCTGCAGTAATGCTCATGGCAAACATGCAGGAACTGAACATGTCCGAGACAGGCCCGGTTTATGATACCGATGGTCTTTCTCAGGTACCTAATCCAAAATGTCTTATACATGAAATTGCTTCACCATCTGCATCTTCATCTACAAATGAAAATTCTGTTCAACATAATTCATCATTCTCATCTCCATCAGATGATCAAATAAACACTGTTGTATCATTTGATGATGATAAAACCGTCGTTTCATTTGATGATCCTATTGACGATGAAAATTATGATCATCTTGAACAAAATGATCCTTTGCCTGATTCAAGATTCAGAGCTTCAGGCCTTGTTAATGACCACCCAATCACAAATTGAGAAATGCAATGAAATCAATCAAAATCTAAAAGCAAAAATTGCATTGTTAACGAAGGACAATGAGTGCTATAAACTACAACTTTCAGGATATCAAAAACAAGAAAAACGTGAAAAAGGTTTTGAGATTGCTTTCCAAAAAGAGTACGTAAAAGTTCAAGATTTAGAAAGTCAAGTTCGTGAGCTAACCGTTTCCAAGGCTGAGCTCCTCTCTCAAAAAGAAAAGGATCAATTTGAATTCAAAAACAAATTGATACTTTAAATTCTGAGCTGTTAAAAACTCAATCCGAGCTTTCAACATCTCAAAATAATCTTCTTGAAGAAAAGCAAGCCTCAAGTAAACGCGTCAACTCATATCTTGAAGAAATTGTCACTTTGGAATCCAAACTTAAAGAGTTTCAAACTATTGTATACAAAAATGGTGAATCAATAACTCAAATTCAAAGGCTAACGGTAAAACCAGTTCCGAAAGGATTTGGATTTGCTATTGGCTGTGACCAACCACGTTTTCTTTCTAAAGCACTCAGCAAAAATCCCAAGTTATACAATGCAGAATTATTACTTGATGATACCTTTCAAAGAGTTGTTGTGCTTAGTAATGATGAAGAACTTGCACGTCTTGAACGTCAAAAAGAACTTGAGAGTCGACATCAGATATCAGTAAATCATTTGTCCCTCCAAAGGACAAACCAGAACAAACGTTGTTAAACACCTACATACATGCTTCTTCTTCAGTAATTCCTGTGTCCAAAACTGTTACACATCTCAAGGATGCTTTGACAGAGGATGAAGTTGATCCACAAATGCCTCAAGAATGTCGAATTCTTCGATATTTTAAGACATTTATGGAAGACATATTTCTTTTGGAGAATGAAATTGAGTTTAGTTCTCAAATCGAAGTCTCTACTTTTCTTTCCCCAGTCGCGAAAGAAAAGCGAGATATTCTTCAAAAGAAAATTCTGCCTCATGTCAAACATCTGAAGAAATGTGCAACACAATGGGAACAAGAATTACAACGGAAGTAGCATCTATGAAGAGAATTTTCAAAGCTAAAGACGACAAAGTTCAAAGACAAAAACTTCAAAAGAAAACTTTAGCAAAAAAAAATGATCGACTCTTAGAAAAAGTTCTGTGTTATGACGTTGTTTCTGTGATAATGAATTCGCTTTATGAGTCATGCAATGA
This sequence comes from Artemisia tridentata subsp. tridentata, assembly GCA_021014915.2. Lineage (NCBI taxonomy): Eukaryota > Viridiplantae > Streptophyta > Magnoliopsida > Asterales > Asteraceae > Artemisia > Artemisia tridentata. The sequence continues at coordinate 105,147,229 of CP139508.1, forward strand.
GTTACTTGTGAATGATCATGCTGTAAATGTTGAGATGTTGCAAATGGAGATAGAAAATTTGGTAAAAGAGAATGAGGATCTTCGTCAAATCAACCATGATGTGGAAAACAAAGTTTTCAATCTTCAAAAGAGGCTTGACTGGTGTCAACATCAAAGTGTCATATTTGAGTTAAATTACCAACATCTAAAAACATCTTGTCATTTCAAAACAGTCATATTCTGAAAGTGAGAATCAAAATGAAAATGATGTCTTAAGACATAAACTGTTTGAATATGAAAAGGAACTGGATGAAATTATTCAAAACAGAAATGACACAGTACGCCTTAACAGAATTTTAGATTCAAAAATCAAGAATATCAACACATCATTGTTGATCTGAAAAAGAAACTCAGAGTTTTAGACAAAGGGAAAGCAAAAGTTTATGAGATTGCCCCAGGGATGTATGCAGTAGACAAGGCACTTACCCAAGCATCAGACTTAACCACTAATGCAACTACTTCAATTTCCACAGGATTAGATACCATGCCTAAGGCTAGCAACTCCAAGACCTACAAGAAACAACAAGAAGCGTAGAGTCCGGAAACCTAGGAATGGATCATCTAAGTCTGCAGAAGTTAAAGTTAAAGCAAGTAGTTCGAATAAAACGCATGTAATATCAGGAATAGAATCAAACTTATCTAAGTCTAATTCTAGTAATGATGTAACAGACGTTAAATCTATGAATGTTAATGATGATGTTATGATTGATGCTAGTTGTATTGTGTGTCGTGCTAGTATATTATCTGGTGATCATCAAAACTGCATTGCTAAAACTCTGTTGAAACGCAAAAGAAACGTACTAGTGGCTCTTCCTCTAGGCTTCAAAATTGTTGCCAAGTCCATTTTAGGAAAACCACCACTAGTAGTTTCTAAGCAACCATAGATGCACCCATAGCCACACCTAAGACAACCAAATCACCTAGTGCATTCATTATGAAAAAGGCTGAGACTAGTTGGTCATGGCAACGTTGGTTACAAAACACAGCAAGCTTTAAATGGGTCCCAAAGATAATTAACTCTTGTGTTACTAACCCAACGGGTCCAACCGTTACCAATTCTCCACCTGTTTCCAATATTTGTGATGCAGGTGATCCAAATTGTCCTATGGATTGTTGATAGCGGGTGTTCCCGACACATGACCGGCAACCTCAAGCTTTTCACAAACTTTATCGCAAAGTTCATCGGAACGGTCAGGTTCGGGAATGATCACTTCGCAGCAATAATGGGCTATGGAGATTATGTTAATGGGAACATCGAGATCAGTCGTGTATACTATGTTGAAGGCCTTGGTCACAATCTATTCTCAGTGGGACAATTCTGTGACGGAGAATTAGAAGTAGCATTTGGGAGAAAACTTGCTTCATTCGTGATCTTCAAGGAAATGATTTGATGAAAGGAAAACGGGGAACCAGTCTATACACCATATCCTTTGAAGGCATGACAGCTTCATCTCCTATCTGTTTACTCTCCAAGGCTAATCCCACAAAGGCTTGGTTATGGCATAAAAGATTGTCTCATCTCAATTTCAAAACCATGACTGACCTTGCAAGGAATAAATTGGTTGACGGATTACCCAAATTCAGATATGCTAAAGATCATTTGTGTTCTGCATGTGAACAAGGGAAAAGTCACCGTGCTCACTTTCCTCCCAAAACAGAACACAGCACAGATCATGTCCTACAGCTGCTACATATGGATTTGTGTGGTCCAATGCGGGTTCAAACTATAAACGGAAAAAGGTACATTTTGGTAATAGTAGATGATTACTCACGATGGACATGGGTCTACTTTCTTCGGACTAAAGATCAAGTTCCTTCAATGGTCATCACTTTCTCATAAGATTCAAGTTCAAGTCCGTAACACCGTCAGGATTATTCGAACAGACAACGGCACTGAATTTAAGAATCAAACCCTTCGGGAATACACTGAGAAGCATGGGATTGTTCATCAATATTCAATTGCTCGCACTCCCGAACAGAATGGTGTAGTTGAAAGACGAAACCGTACGCTTGTGGAAGCAGCTAGAACAATGTTGATCAATGCCCAATTACCAGACTACCTTTGGGCTGAAGCTGTTAATACTGCATGTTATACCCAGAACCGCGGCATGATCAATAGACGACACAACAAAACTCCATATGAGCTTATTCAAGGCAGAAAACCAAACATCAACTACTTTCATTTTTTTGGAGCACTGTGTTACCCGAAAAATGATAGAGATGATCTTGGTAAATTAAAGGCTAAAGCAGACATTGGGATATTTGTTGGCTACTGTGAGAATTCTAAGGGATATAGAATTTGGAATCGTCGGACCGGGGAAATTCAAGAAACTATACACGCCAATTTTGATGAACTCACGGAAATGGCTTCTGAGCAAGACCGCTTAGAACCCGAACATAACCGTCTAAACTTCCCTGAATCTTCGGCTGCACCCCTACCCATTAACAGGAAGGATCTGGAAGATTTTGTTTGCACCAATGTTTGATGAAGTTTGTGTTAGTAGTGCATCAGATGCTTCCACCATTCCGCTGCTCAACATGTCCAAATCAAGCACCTGATAATCTGCAACTACTTCTACAGCAGTTGATAACGATGCACCTCAACCTGAACCCTCATCACCCATGGATCAAACACCTCCACCTGCAGTTGAAGATTCTTCCCCCACTTCTAACCAAGTTCCCACACCTTCAGGGTATGACGGGAATGCATTTTTTAATCCATTTGCTCCACCACCAACCATTCCAGAAACAGGAGAATCATCCTCGAGCAATATGGACCCTCATATCACCATAACAACATTCAAAATTTTCTATCCACCCACAAATGGACAAGAGATCATCCCTTGGTAAATATAATTGGAAATCCTGACAATCCAGTCATGACAAGACAAAAACTTCACTCAGATAGTAACACTAGCATGTATGCACTCACTGTCTGTCAATCTGAACCTAAAAACATCAAAGAAAGCCCTTACATATGACAACTAGGATTGAATCCATGCAAGAAGAGCTGGAACAATTCAAACGTTTGGAAGTTTGGGAATTAGTGGAAAGACCAGATGGAGTTTATGTTGTTGGATTGAAATGGATTTGGAAGAACAAGCTAGATGCAGATGGTACCGTCATCCGTAACAAGTCCCGACTGGTAGCAAAAGGGTATAGCCAAGAAGAGGGTATTGACTTCGAGGAATCGTTTGCTCCAGTGGCTCGGATTGAGGCAGTTCGAATGTTTCTGGCATACGCAGCCCACAAGAACATCACGGTCTATCAGATGGATGTGAAGACGGCATTTCTCAATGGACAACTCCGAGAAGAGGTGTACGTATCACAACCAGAAGGCTTCGTGGACCCAGATCATCCAAACCATGTATATCGGCTTAAGAAAGCCCTATACGGCCTTAAACAAGCCCCGAGGGCGTGGTACGATAAACTGTCTGCATTTCTCCTTGCTAATCATTTTACCATAGGAACTGTTGACCCGACTTTATTTATACAGACACACGGGAAGACATTCTCATTGTTCAAATTTATGTGGATGATATTATTTTTGGTTCAACCAATAAAAAATATTCAAACGCTTTTTCTAAACTGATGAAACAAAACTTTGAGATGTCTATGATGGGTGAACTTAAATTCTTTCTAGGATTGCAAGTTCATCAGTCGCCCCGTGGTATATTTCTAAGTCAGTCAAAGTATGCTCAGGAAATCCTGAAAAAGCATGGTATGACCAGCTGTGACACCTATAACACCCCCATGTCCTCCTCATCCCCGAAGTTAGATGCTGACATACATGGGACACCCATTGATCCTACGAAGTATCGTAGTATGATTGGGTCGATCATGTATCTCACAGCTAGCAGACCGGATGTTGTATTTGCCACATACCTTTGCTCCCGATATCAGTCTAGACCGACTGAACGGCATTTGTCAGCCGTTAAAAGAATCCTTAGATACATAAAGGGAACCATTAATTTGGGGATCTGGTATCCAAAGGATTCTGGGTTTGAACTTGTTGCATTTTTCAGACGCTGACCATGCAGGGTGCTTAGACACACGCAAAAGTACATCAGGGGGAGTTACAATTCTTGGGTGACAAGCTCGTCTCTTGGCAATCAAAGAAACAAGACTGCACCTCTCTGTCGTCAACAGAATCTGAATATGTGGCCATGTCTGCCTGCTGTGCTCAAGTCATCTGGATGCGATCACAACTGATGGACTACGGATACGTATTCAACAAGATTCCTATGTACTGTGATTCCAAGAGTGCCATCGCTATTTCATGCAACACCGTGCAGCATTCCAAGTCCAAGCATATTGATCTCCAATACCATTTCATCAAGGAACACGTGGAGAAGGGTACTGTTGAATTGTATTTTGTGGGAACTGAACACCAATTGGCGGATCTGTTCACAAAAGCCTTGCCTCATGCAAGATTTGTGGATCTGGTTCACCGGATTGGTATGAGATGTTTGACTCCAAATGATTTGGAAAATTTTCTCAAAAACAATTAAATGAGTCAAACATCCAAACTATCACTGTAAATATATATTAAAAAAAAATGCAAGTACAAACCTCTTTTACAACACTTTGTTCCAATTTTTTTACATGTCAAATATTATTTTCAATAAGTGTTGAGGGGGAGACACAACATTTAAAATTTTTAAATTTGTACTTGCATGCTTTCTAAAATTGTTGCTTCACAAAGTTTTTGGTGATGTGATCATAAGATGGAAAAATAGTGTGCCTAGTTGGACAGATTTGAGACTTAAGAGTTAGTTACTTTGGTGGGATAGGACTATGAATGCATAAGTTCAAGGTTAGAGGACTAAATGTGACAATAGGGTAAAGTTTAGAAAAGTTAAATAAAACTGTCATAGATTTGACCACAGTCAAAACATCATTTACTTCTCTGACATCACACACCCTCGCATTTACTCTCTTCACCAAACACATCGAAGACTTCATTGAATCTGCACCATCCATTCAAGATCTAGTGAATCTGTGAGTGTTTTTAGATTTTTTAGGAATTAACAAACGGTTTTGAAGGATTTCAATCCAACGGTGGAATTGTCTAGATAATTGTTTTAAATTCTAGGGTTTGCGCTAAATTGGGATATCGATTGAATGTGTTTTGTTGTGAATGATTGTACGATTATGCTTAGATATCGTTAATGAACCAAGATTGCATGCTTAATTGTTACCCAGAAACATCAAATTTGTTATAATCTTGTTTTAGGGTTTAAGCGTCAAAATTGGGGAAAACATATATAGTGTTATTGTGTAATCTATGTGTTGGGATGTTGTTATTGTTAGTTGAATTGAATGTTTGCATGCTTAGATTAAACCCAGAAACATCTTGAGTGATTTAATTAAAGTTTGAGGGTTTATGAAGAACGATGAACACTAGCAGTTTGTATATTGAGTTTTATGGATCAAAATTGTTATAACTTGGTCAGATTATTTAATTAGTCATATAAACTGTTTGAGATAATCTGTGGTTGTAAAATCTAAGTTATAATGAATTTCGATAAAAATCTATGAAATGGTTCATCTTCAAAAGTTATCGGAAACTCTTGTACAAGAGTTTATCGAGATTGCCAAAATTATCGCAAATGCATAATTTTTACGAAATGCCTATTATCGCATGCATAATTATCGCAAATGCTATTAATTATCGCAAATGCCATAATTATCGCAAATGCCATAATTATAGCAAATGTCGATTTTTTTATAGACTTTGATCAATTTCCTCAAATATCTCTTCAATATTTATCGAATTGGATCAAATTTTATAGAAATTGGTCATATCTTGATAAATTCTGTGCTCAAGCATGTAAATACCAATCATCACTGCAAAAAGGATCACATGTGTGGAATACAAGTTTTAACATCAACTAACAATCATGTATCCTGCATATTTGTACTTGATTGTTATTTCAGAAAAACATCAATGGCTGCACCTCAACAACAACCTCTTCCAACACTCACTAAAGAAGAAGTTTTTCCTCATGGGTATTCTTTTGAGATTGGGAAAAACAATGCGCGGGTAGAACTTGACAAGATTAAGTGCTCTGATCCAAGCTGCCAAATTGTGTGGAAATTCTCAAACAACATGAGTGCAGAAATCTTCTTGACAGCTCAGATAGCATTCCAGAACTCTACATACATCAACTCTGGGGCACCTTCAAGCTGAGCAGTGATGACAAGTTTTTCACATGCACCCTGGATCGTAAGAAGGTCAGAGTTACACCAAGTCACCTCCGCAAAGCATTAGGCCTTCCAAGTGCACCTGAACCTACCAACCAATACTACCCGACTCCATCAGAATCTGAAGCTATGCAGTTCCTTGAAGATATTGGTTATGATGTTCAACCCGATACACCATTAACCAAAATCTCTAAAGTCAATGCTAAATACATTCCGCAGCCATGGAGAACTATCTTCTACATCGTAACACGTTCAATATCCGGTAGAGATAGTGGCTTTGAACACCCAAGACTGCCTCATCTTCAAGTCTTCTGGGGATTCGTGCATAAGGAAAAGATTGACTTTGCTGCTCTTATTTGGGAAGATATGGTATTCCAAATGCGGAAAGCTTTCAGACAAATCCCTTTCGTACGTTACACCAAAGTTCTCATCAGTTATTTGCTAGACGAACATGTGGACATTGATCGACGTCCTACCGATCGAGAAATGCATCTGTACAAGATGGATAAAACTTTCCACAATGTCTACTTTCCCACAGGGAGCACGCATAAACAAGGAGCTAGACTGCCTGAATTTTTGATGACTGAAGAAGTAAAAGAAACACAAGCCTATCTTGAATATGATGAGGCATTCAAAGAAGGTAGTGTGGGACGTTCTAAACTTAAAGAAGGGTCAGGATCAACCAAGACCCGTTCTAGAAGCAGGAGTAAGACTGGAAGTGCGTCTAGTGCATCAAAATACCCACAGAAACAACCAACTCTCAAGAGAAAAGTTCCTAGTAAACCTAAGCCAAAAGCTGAACCAGTTGGAATAATTGATGAAAATTCTGATTCTGAGGCAACAGAATCAGAACCAGAGATCCCTGTTAGAATGACTGAAGCAGAGGCTGAATTTCAAACTCAGCTCAACTTGGAATATGCACAAAAAGTCAGTTTGAAGTCAGTTAAAGAGGATGAAGACAGAAGAGCAAAATTGACATTGAGAAAATGAGGGAGTATGAAGCAAAGAAAGGAGCAGGAGGATCAGGAACCGTTCAAGAAGCACTTCGACCCACACTAATCCGGTTAATCAACCCGAGGGTCTGGAGTAGCTACATCCACGATTCAGCCTGATACGGTTATTCAACCCGATAAGGCTGAATTGTCATTCCTCAGGAACCAAGTTCGGTTAATCAACCCGACTTGGAAGTACAAGATCAGAATGAGAAGGAGAATGATCAGGAGAGCACTATCGTCTTAACTGATAAAGAAATTTCAGACTCCATGTTTGATAATGATCAGGGGGAGGAACAACGCCATCATGACAATATGGACTGGAATCCTGAAGATGAAAAGGAAATTCTTGGTAATAAGACAACTGAAGCTGCAAATGAACTTGAGGAAGAAATGGCCAGACAAGCGGAAACAGAAAGGAAACTAAAGGAGGATACTCAAGCTAACTTGGAAGCCGATAGCTACATCCGTTCTCCATCAGTTCCTCCACCCGAACTTGCTATGGTTGTTCATAACCCTCAACAGGAGCAGAAATCACCACCAGTTCAACCTTCACCTGTATCATCACCTAAACCAAACACCCCTCCTGGGTCACCTCCCGATAATCCTACACCACCACCCTCATCTCCTAAGGACTCTGCTCCTCTCAATTCACAATCATCAATTCCTTCACTGACTCCATCACCTACAAGATCTCCATCACCAAAAGCCAAAGCAACTGTTTTGGAACAAATCAAATCAGCCATAAAAGGTAAGAATGTGAGAAGAATAGCTCGAGTAACTAGAGTGTAGGATGTCTCACCTGCTGGAAAGAAACTCAAGAAAGCAGTTAAACTCGCCCAAACCATGATAGTTCACCAAACAAGTGCACAACTGGCTGAGATGCAAACCTTAGTCCAGAATTTGTCTCAACAAATGGGAGAGATGCAGGAAACAAAGATAAAAATGGATGTGTTTCTAGCTTATGATGTAGGCGATAAAGTCAAAGCCAACACGAGACATTATGTCAAGAAGTTTCTACCAGATATTCAAGAAAATATTGAAGCCTACATCAACACAAAAGTAGATGAGAAGGTCAAAGATCTAGGACTCCAACAGAAACATCTTCTTGAATATTCAGTTGAAGAACTTCAAGACGCCCTCTTCACCAAATTGCTTGCAAAAACCACCCTCAACTACACTGACATGCCAATACTAGATGCTATTCGAGCAAACATGGAATCTTGTAAGGCTTCAGCAGATAAGGACAAGAAGAAACGTGATGATGATGAACAAGATCCAGACCCTACTACAAAGAAAAAAAAGACTGGTAGCGGATCTGGAATTCACATTGCAGAACCTACAGGAACCACAACTTTTTCTCCACCTCAACCGAATCCGGAATCTAGTCCTACAGCAACTGAACATCATTCTGAGCATATTTATGAAGAAAATGTGGAATTTCAAACACAAGACGATCAACCACAATCACCACCACCATCTCCACCAAAGTCTAAACCTTTCAAATCAAAGCCATCTAGCAGCAAGAAATCGTCTCAAGAACCAGCTGTCATTACATGGCTTGATGAAGACAAAGATGAGCAAGGAAACGATTGGTTCGATCAGCTTGCAAGTGCTCAAATCCAAAATGATGAAGCTTCCAAGGTTGAAGACAGCACATTTGTTGTTGCTCAGCAGATCAAAAGCAGTTTCAACATCAAAAGGATGACAAAACGAGAACTTCGTCGGATTAAGAATGATGCTTTCAATCTCCTTAAAGACAAATCCAACAGTGCTGCTGAACTTGAGTATCACCTTGAGAACATTGCAAGAGCAATATCAAGTGCCTTCGACTGGGCTAACCCAGACGTAGTCAGGGGAAATGGCCAAGATAGCCAAAACCGTCCTTACATCACCGATTGGACCAAGCCACTTCCCGTGATACGCAAACATCACCACTCAGAAATTCCATTTCAATTCTTCTTCAACAAAGATCTGAAACTTCTCAAGCATGGAGCATCAGGGAAAACAAAGTATGCAACTTCTATCACCTTCACTCTAGCCGCTCACTACACACAATCAGCCATTGAGGAAGAAGCCTTTCACCGACATCTCTTTGTGTTAGGAATATAAATATTCAGATGAAGGCTCGGTCACCCCGAGCATCTATTTAGCATTCACATAGCTCGTAGGCTTATTTGTATTAGTTTAGTATTATTAGTAATATTAGTATTATAGTTTTATTAGACTAGTCGTATTTATTATTGTGGAGTGGGTCGGGGCTTTCCCCACTGTCAGCTCACTCCACAGCCCACTAGGGGCACAAATATTAGTAACTATATAAGACCCTTCCCACACATGGGAAGGGTTGGAACTCTTGTATTATTTTTCTCACACAAGCTAATCTTACAAGTTTTTCCCTCTCTCTACCTTCTCTCTAACATCTCTCTAACTCAAACCATGGATCTAATCTTCCATAACCCAAGACCACCCGAATCATCCACACAATCAAAAGGTTAGATCTTACAATTGGTATCAAGAGCCATGGCTAGGTTCGGTTGATTGTGTGTCGGTTTTATTTGTTTTGTGTGTGATTCAAACCATTTTTTTCTCAAACTGTTTGCATCTACTTTTTTGTTCGAATCATTTCATCTTGTTCAAAAATTGTTTCGTGGGTCAGTGTTGGGCCTTAACAGCTGCTACTGGTCATCATATCATGTTTTGTATGTTGGACTTCACATGTTTTGGTTCGTACGATCTTAAAGAAGCTGTTCTATTTGTATCTCTTGGCTTTAATTTTTTTTCAAATGTCTCATGTGGGCCTTTAACTATTTATGGTTGTGCTTAGCCAAAATGGGAATGAAAACAAAAGTGTGAAAGTGACAGCTTTGACTGGTCAAAGTTGAGTTTTGACTAAAAGTTGCGGTTTGTCTATCTGTTCATGGTTGCGGTTTGTCTATCTGTTCATGGTTGCGGTTTGTCTATCAGTTCATGGTTGCGGTTTGTCTAACCTAAACAAAGTGCTGCCAAAAACGTGTTGTCATAACCAAACCAGTAAAGTCAAACCGAATCAAAGAAGAAGAAGGAGATGAAGAAACCAAGACCAGTTGACCAACAAACCTTAATACCAAAACAGTGTTGACCTCAGTGTTTATCATCATCAGTCCAAGCAATTAAAACCGTGCCAACAGAAACTAATCCTAATCCAACAGCTCATCTAATCAATAATACAAACATCATCCCTCTACTCACTTTCACTACCTCAAGACTCGTATACAATACAAACATACTAGAGACCTCAGGTTCTTTTTCGTGTAAGACAAATACGCAGCAATCTTTACAAAGATCAAACACACGAAAAATTAACCATCATACATCTTATAACTCAATCGAAATAATAAACAAAAGATCTCAGTTTTTCTCATTTCCGTGTAAGCATAATCACTTAAGATCTTCAACAATCATAACACGAAATGAGTTACACATCATAGATCAATTTAAAGCCTAAGCCTCTTTTATATCCGAAAAGTAAAGAAAGAAGTATAAAAAACATGTTATCTTCTCCCTTTGTTTCGTTCGGTAATTACAAAACAAAAGAAACATGACCTTACCCGAGATCCCTCTTAGGAGATCTTGAAGAGATGGTGTGCAACAATTATAGGTTGCTCTTCGAGTTTGGTGCTCTCGTTGAGATTCTCGTTCTGAGGCTTGGGTTATCGTGTAAATAAGTCTGGGATTATCAAAAGAGGTTGGGCCTTCGATGGTTATGGAGAGGTATGTGATGAGATTAGGGTTTGTTGTTGGTGACTGAGTTTAGTGGAGAGAAAAGAAGTGTGGTGGCGTTGAGTTTATGAGGGGATTAGGGTTGGATTAAAAGTGTAGTTATGTGAATGTTGTATCTTATATACCGAAAAATTAGGGCTACACTAATTCAAATCAGTGGCGTTTGGTGTTGGGCTGGTGGGCTCATGGTGAGGAAACTAGTTGGGCCGCATATTTGTGAAGTGAACTGGACCAGCGATTTTGATGGGCCGAGAATGATAATACATGGACGAATTTTTAAATTTAGGATTGATTTTTAGATTTTGATGGGCCGAGAATGATTTTGATCTAGGAGTGTTTGGCCGCAATATGCTGACATAGTCTATCAAAATTAGTTATCCAAATTTAAATTTAGGATACACAAATTTTTGATAATATTTGATAAAGGGTGTGGTATATTTTGGGTTATTACAAAGCTTCACGAGGACTCACACGTCACGGCTAGTATTTGGGTTCATGAATATCAACGTGATTACAGAGTGGTGGATTTGGCTGCACGGTCCTATTAGTGCCTACGACTTGAGTGAGCCTGCAATTTGATCTTTGCAATTTGAGTTACAGTTGACAAATTGCGATTTGGTTAATTGCAAATTGACAAGTTGCTATTTGACTTGTTGCGACTTGACTGATTGCAATTTGACCAGTTGCGATATGACATTGCGAGTTGACACTTGCAATTTGACTAATTGTGATTTGGTTGATTGCAATCTGAATTGTTGCAAGTTGACAATCTGTGACTTGACTTGTTGCTATTTGATCAAGTTGTGATTTGACTCCTGTGACTTGAATTTCGAAGAATAGTATTGCACTTCACTCTAGGCTGTTCTTGTTGATTTCACGGTTTCTCTTGTAGATTTTAGAAAATCCCGCAAAAAATTCGATTTCTCGGTTTAAATCTCAAGAGTAGTAAAATCCCGTCTAATCAAGTTTGGACAAGTAGGCGGGACATGGATTTTGACATAATAAAGCTTGCGGGGTTTGACTATTTTTTAGGGATAAGTTTGTGCTTCGAGATCGGCAGGAATTGGGAAATTATGGTGACTTGGGTGGTTTGCTGATTCACGGGTTGGTATACTTAGTGTCACAAACATCTCGGGGTGGATGGATGCACGATGTTTGATGACCCTTGCTTGAGCATATTTATGGTGATTAGACTTGGATGGTCAAGAAGTGGATATATACAATAAAGGATGGAAGGTTGGGTATATATCACTACCTATATTTAAAGGAGTTACGTTGTTGTGCTCAATATAGGTTCTAAATCACAAATTTAGTGCAAGTATAAGTCGCGAACTTGTTCTTTATCAAGCTTCATCAAGTGATTGTTGTTTCTCAATCTTCTAATGGGATTGTAGTACAAGATCTTCTCAAGAGGTGGTCAGACTTAAAGACAGAAGGTGATTTGTTCAGAGACGTGTTTTAACCTTTTACTCACTCTAAAGTTAAACACATTTCATCAAGCGGTTTTGGCATATTACGAGCTTCAATGAATTGGTAATCTGCTAAATGATTGATGAGGAGACTAGTAAGGGGTTACTACAAGAGAGTCTTAATCACCATCTTATTTGCAGTAGTTTTAGTTGTCTCTTTCCATGTATCTAGGTTGTGCCTGGCAAATTCACAAACATCATGGACTCTCAGCTCTGGCAAAAAGGTCATTGCATGCCCTTTTTGAGGGGGAGAATTAGCGCGTGTTTCCTAGCAGTTCCTTCTCCAGCGATGTGAATTTTAGCGGTTCCGGTTACAGCGTGTCAGATCGTATCAGTTCAGTCTCCAGCAGTTTGAATCTTAGCAGTTCTGGTTACAGCGGGTCAGATCGTAGCGATTCAGGATTCAGTGGTTCAGTCTCCAGCAGTGTGAATATTAGCGGTTCCAGTTTCAGTGGTTTAGCTTTCAGTGGTTTGGGTCTTAGCAAATTGCCTAAGATCTCAGCAGTTTGATACTTACAGTTGTGCAGTTTGTTCTTGAATTTATTTCTCGGATTAAATCTCAAGAACTGTAAAATCCTGTACATAGTATGACAACTATTCCATGCACTGCACCTGATAACATCCAAGCAGCTAGGTCAGACAGCTATGTTTGATAAAACTGACTATGAGTCATGGGCACTGCTAAGAATTTGCGCATGTTTCTTCCCCCTTTGACTATTCAACCGCACAAAATGATCACGAAGTTAATTTGGTATTCCTTGTTTGAGAATGAGGTTGGATTTCACGAAGGCGTCTACTTATTTTATCTTGAAGTCGGGGTTGGTTGGATGCATGACCTTCAATGATAACTTGCTCGTACTTAAAATTTAAGTTGAAGACTTAGGTTATCTAGTTACCAGCAGTCGGGGTAACTATCACTTAAGATTTTCGTTGGTGCACTCAGTGTCACACGTCAATGACGTTGTCGATAATCGCAAGAGGTGTTAAGGTCTCATACTTTGGTTGGGTATTGAGTACATAGAGATTTGCTTGGAGCATTAATTCTCTACACCGTTCTTCTAACATTAGTGCAAGCTTAAGTAACGAATTTGGGGACTTCTAATTCTGTTTTCAATTTTGGTATATCGGGTTTCCTTCATCAAGTGATCACTAATCTGTGTACAAGGTTGGTTAGTTGGTCAAAGGTCTTAAAAGTTGTGATGTGATCTATAATTCTCACGGGATATTCTTAATCCAAATTGATATTCGCCAAAATCAAATCAGTCATGCCACATTCAATCTGTTACTGCCTCACGGTTTCTTCTTGGTTTTGTAAAATCCCGCGAAAGAACTTATTTCTCGGTTTAAATCATAGATTTGTAAAATCCCGTGATGATGGACTATGCGCTCTTGACCATGATCGGGTTAAAACCATTATCAAAGTTCAGCTAAAACATCACAAATGGCTGGATCGAGGCATTTAATCAATAAGATGTGCATACGGCGTTAGTTCAGTATTATTTATTTGAGGCTGAAGTGAAATTTCATGGTTGTGTGTACTTAGTATCTGAAGATATCGGGGAGGTTGGATGAAGATTCTTCGAGATGCTTGTTCGAGCGTTCAACATCTACAATGACGAGGACTTGGATATCTAGTTATTTTTTCTTTCTCCCAATTACAAAATAACTATCACTTTAAGGAGTCACGTTGTAGTGCTCAGTGTCACATGAAGTTGTGGATATCCAAGAGGTGATGTACGTCTTATACTTGATGGTTGGTTGGTTGAAGAGTATAGAGTACTTAGGGATTCAATGTCGCACGAAGTCTCTACACCGCTCTTTGTCTCGCATTAGTACAAGTTTAAGTCACAAGTTCTGGTTATATTACTTCAGTCTCAAGTTCATCATATTGGGTTTTCTCCATCAGTGGTCACGACATCAAGCCAACAAAATGATAATGGGGTTGGTAAAGAGTTAGATGAGAGAAGTAGTAAAGAGAGAGATAATGAGGTCTGTACACATCAGTGCAGGCCTCGTTCTTCATCAGTATGACGTCTGTACGCATCAGTGCAGGCCTCGCTCTTCATCATAATGACGTCTGAATACCTCAGTTCAGGCCTCGTTCTTCAAAGAAAAGAAAAGTGTACGCTTGAGTGCACTTTATCTTCAAAAGAAGAGGAATCTTCTTATTTATGGCCATTCTCATCAACAAGTTTCATGCTCTTTCCGTGCTTATTCAGTCTTCAAGTGGATCGACGCATATTGGAGTATATTTTTATTCACGTATTCAACCAAAAATTGCAGTTGACAGGCATATGCAATTTTTGAAGGGGGAAAAGGGTGAATAAACAACATGTCAGTCTTCAAGAACCGTCAAGCGAAGCTACTTACCGTTGATGGTATTCATATTCACTAGTTCAATCATCAAAAATTGCAGTTGGCAAGCATATGCAATTTTTGAGGGGGAGGGGGGAAAGGGTGAATACTAATCTACATGTTGGTTGATGATTGAGAAATTGTCATACGACTCCTGAATACGTCAGTTCAGGAGTCGTGCAAACCATGGTTCTCCAACACTACATCTTCCTCCGTCTATCAAGGTGTTGAAGAACATGGTCATGGAATGCTAACCGACATCGTCTCACGGGCTGGTAAAATCAGTAACAAAGGGTTTCTAGTCAATGCTTCATGTACACGTCATTACGCTGCATGTACACATCATGATGATGATTCCGATTAATCGTAACCATCATGGGGGAGAGAAATGTGTACACCAAGGACGCACAACAGGTTCACATGATCGGGCTTAATACTTCTTCTTAGTTGAAGTTATTCCGGGAAGACAAATGTCATAACCGCAGAGAAGATCAGTGGTTCAACTTGTTAACTTGGTATTATCGTTTCACTGCTACGTTATGTGCTGATTAATCGTAACCATCAGGGGAGAGAGAATGTGTACATCAAGGACGCACAACAGGTTCACGTGATCAGGGCTTAATATCCAAGGATGGATACATACTATAGATGATCAGTGGTTCAACTTGTTACTTTGGTGTTATACTAAAGATTGAAGAAGGTCGAGTCGTCAGTCTATTCTTCATTCTCTGCTGTGTGTTATCGTCTCATGTGTACGCTGCGGGCTGATGGGTTATATGTAAGGTTACTGGAAGGCATTTGGTGAGATGAAGATGGTTGGTATTCTGTTCCTCCATATTGGGCAATCTTGAAGAAGGTCGAGTCTACAGTCTACTCTACATTCTCCGCTATGTGTTAGAAGACTAAAGACGGCATGCATTTGGTTATCAAAAGACTTCTTCATATTATGGGCGTTCATCCAAAGTCTTCTTTCTATTATGGGTGTTCATCAGAAAGGTTGTCAGATTGGGGGAGAGCACTAATTAGGGGAGAGTGAAAAGTCTGAATTAATCCCTGATTAAATGTGCTCACATTACTCTTCAGCAAGTAAAGCGATGGCAGCGGAGATATTCTGGAAGCTGAGGAGTATTGGTTTTTGCTTCGTATCCTTGTATATATTTGCTTCATACATTTTTGTTCATATCTTATAAAATTTTGTAAATAGATATATAGAAAATCTTGCTAATTGTAAATAGAGAAACGTAAAATCAGAAAAACCATAAAAATTAAAAAATTAGAAAAGACCAAAAATAGTTTCACCTAGGCATGTCTTCTGTTTATCGATAACATTTACGGACTTAGAAATGTCATTCAATAATGGCACGGGTCTTTAAATGAAGCTCGAGCAGAAGTTAAAATGGATGGTTAAAGCATGTCTAAATGGCTTGCTATTACTTCAGATAGCAACCCGCGCTTCAAAATGGGGAAAGCACGTTGCCAAAAAGATGGCTATTCCTCCAACTGGGTGATGTTCACCTGGGCATGGATTACTTTATATCCATGATTCTTCGATCTGATGTACGTTTCAGTGCATCATTTCTGGTAAAGGAAGAGAAATCTTCTTTGCATACAAATAGTTTTCATTCAATGATTCTTCTGAAAATTATTTGTGAGACACTTGGTGATTATGTGTTACCTGAAATTCTTTTACTCTTGGATTATGCATAAAATTTGTCACTCAATCAACGACTAAAAATCTTTAACTAGAATACGGGTCATTGATTGAGGGGGAGAGTGAATTCAAATTTTATATCATCAAACGGGTTTCTAGATTAATTCATATTCTTTGAAAAGGTTTTGTAGCTAATGGGGTATTAGTTGAAGAGGAAATTGCTAAAATTTATATCAAATGGCCAAATGTGTTAGTTGCTAGAAAGTTTAGGACATTATGTGCAATTTGCTTATAGTTTCCTAGCTTCATATAACTAGAAGGTTCATTTGTATCACTTTGGAATCCTCGTTTATTCCCCTAGATACATTAAGACTCAAAACCTAAAAGAAGTTAGAAAACCAGTTGTGTTTGATGTTCTTGAATACTCCACTGGCATTTGTATGATCTAAGTGAATGAGTTTCAAATGTTGTTTGTCTCTGCTGCTTAATTGTTGTTGATATTGTGCATATGTTCTCAGGATTCGCTTAGGTAGATTGCTATTATGTTAGAATCATGTTCCTAAGTTCCTGAATTGAATATTGAAATATGAGTGAATTGCCATGTTCATGATTGCTGATTGCTCTTCATGCTAGATAGTGGTTTGACGTACTTCCTGATTGTGGTTTGATTATAAGATGAACTTGGTATTATAATGTGGCAAGCTGCTGAAGGGTAGCTATTAAGGAATAGTGTATCTGTATGTATGTATATCTGTGTTGATATTCTTATGCAGATTCCATAGCCAAAATGAATGTGCCAGTTCCCATTCTAACCATTTGATCAGACGTTCAAACTCTATTGATTGGCTCGGAATTCACCACAGCAACAACGTCGGCAACAACAACAACAACAACACTTTCACCACCACCACCACCATTCATCTATTTTGGTCTCGCCAAGTGGGGATCAACTACATTTGCGAAAGATTTGTTGGTGGATGGATGATTGATGATTGACCACTGACTCACTCAGAAAAGCGGGTGATTACATCGTCTGCGCAAAAAGGTCAAAATCATATGTGTCATAATAATCAATTTGTGCAAAATAAGCAGTGAATCTCCCTCCTAGATTAAGGGGGAGCATAGTATCTCCCATCATCAGACTACATTAAATCGGACACATTTTCTCCCACATTTTCTAACTTATTTAAATCAATTGGGATCACAAATCTCAATTGGTTTGAAATTTTTGATCGGGGGAGAGAATGTGATTTAAATATGAAATCTGATAAAATGTGATGTTTGGACGTAAATGTAAGCTCTCCCATATGTGCTAAACTCTTTCGTATATCGATGTACATATTGAGGAGGAGCGAATTGACAAAAAGGATTTGGCATGCATCTTATGTGAGCAAGGCTCAAACTTCACCAATGAATTGACGATAGCTAAAGTCAGTAGTCGAAAGGACATGTCCTGGACGGGTAATAATTTCAAGCCAGTTTATCTGGTGATGTAAGCGTGTCTCGCAAAAGACGTGTCTGAGTAGAATGTACCGATTTCGAGCGATTTTCCTTGAATGTGATCTGGACGGGTAATAATTTCAAGCTAGTTCACTAGTGATGTAAGCGTGTCTCGCGATGATCATGTTCTTGGAAAATCAATCAATTCAAAAGTGCGAGCTTCACCTGACATGTGCAAATTTATAAAACAATTATTCGAGCACATGTTGAGGGGGAGCATTTGAAAAATATAAAACTCTCAAGTGTTTGCAAAAATGTGTTTCAAAATCATGAACACTTTGAGAGATTTTTCAAAGATTTGGTTTATGGCAATCGTGGAAGTACACCAAAGACCGACCATTTCAATGAATGTATGGAGTTATAAGGATGGTTAGGTTAGGCTCAAGTTCCCACGATCCCGCCAGAGCCGGAGGGATCTACCCAGGGACAATACACTAGTTAGTGTAGAAGTCCTTAGGTATGATTAAAAAAGGAGAAAAGTGGATAAGGGAAAAGTGCCGACTGAGATGGAGCTAGTACTGGAACAAACCCAACAAGGTTCTAGTAATGAAGTCTTGGTAAGCACTGAAGGGGTTGAAGAATGAAAAAGAATTGTAAAGATAAAGGGTGAAAAGAAAGAAGCCCTCCTTACAACTTAGGCAGAAACCGGGTCAACACATATGCTGTCAGAATCACTTAGTTGGTTGCTGACATTGAAGACAAAGTATCATGGACCCAGTGATACGCTGCACAACCCTCCCTAGCCACTCAAGGTCCCTCAAAGGACTCTTGTTTCACTTGTCACGGAGATCAATAGATTTCTATCGTCTCTCTCACTCCGAGTTAGATGATATTGAAAAGGTGGCAGTCCTCTCCAGCCTCCGATCACCAAATCATAACACACTATCGAGTCTAGAGCCACGAGATACATAAGATCTCATAGGAACACGAATTATTTCTAAACTGGTTGTTCAACATTAAGGACACCAGTTGTAAACTCATGAGTCCTACGCAGATCTTAGCAATCTGCCAGAACATTTATGAGAGAATTTACAAATGTAATTCTCAATGATTGAATGGAAATTCCTGCCAGGGTCAACGTCAAACAGCCCTGAAAGCAGGTCACTTCGGTAATTCCCTGGGGATTACGCTTAGTGATCACGGCGGTTTCAAACGGTCTACAGTCGTGGAGTGATCTCCAGCGACTCACCTAATCATTGATATACTACGGTACGATCTTAAAAAACCCTCTGTGGGTTTTCGATTAGGAACGGTCTTGGTAAGGATTAGAGAGAGTTTTCACACTATGCTGTTAACAATCTCGAAGTCCGAACCTGTAAGTACTGGACGTTTTATTACTAACTGTCGTATGCAGGAACTTCTGGCGGTTGTAGTTGTTGGATGTTGTAGCTGGTTGCAGTTGTAGCTGGTTGCAGACAAGATGCCAATCCACCACCACATGCTCACACTACATCATCATCTTAATCAAAGAAGTCATGATACACTAAAAGACCTTTAACACAGCTTATGCAAACTCTGATGCTGAAGATCATGACTCCAAATAGTGTGAGCATGTCGGCTCAAAGATTTACACATCACATGGAAACATACTACTGAAAGATGGCTTGAAGATACATGTTGGATGATATTTTTGAAGAATACTCAGAGTCATCCAAGACAAAGGAAAAGTCATCAAAAGTTCACTGTTGAAAGCACAATGATCAAAGACGTTGAAGAATCAATGACTACGAGCTATGAAGACAAGTTCTGAAGACGGAATGCTAGAAGTCAAATTATTATTTCCGGGGTGACCTCCCTTAGGGGGAGATTGTTAGGAATATAAATATTCAGATGAAGGTTTGGTCACCCCGAGCATCTATTTAGCATTCACATAGCTCGTAGGCTTATTTATATTAGTTTAGTATTATTAGTAATTTAGTATTATAGTTTTATTAGACTAGTCGTATTTATTATTGTTGAGTGGGTCGGGGCTTTCCCCACTGTCAGCTCACTCCACAGCCTACTAGGGGCACAAATATTAGTAACTATATAAGACCCTTCCCACACATGGGAAGGGTTGGAACTCTTGTATTATTTTTCTCACACAAGCTAATCTTACAAGTTTTTCCCTTCCATCTCTCTACCTTATCTCTAACATCTCTCTAACTCAAACCATGGATCTAATCTTCCATAACCCAAGACCACCCGAATCATTCACACAATCAAAAGGTTAGATCTTACACTTTGTTAAGGAATTCGTGGTATATGATCGTGATGCCGAGTTAGGAATCCACCACTGGTATGACAAACGAAAGAACTGGTACAAATACAAACTTTGCCTAAAGTCTCAGGATTCAGTCTATAGTGACCTGCGAATCTTGGCAGTAGTTAGTGTCAGTGGATCCAGGAAGTGTGATTACACCTTTCTTGAAGAAATCACAGTCAGAAGACATGACAACAACATCTACTCGTTCTCTGAGGCAGACTTTCCAGATCTCAACCTGAATGATATTGAAGATATGTACTTGATGAAAGTACAAGGCAAATCACAGCATCTGTCCAATGAACCTCGATATGCATTCAGTACCGCACTCTGTCACTTCATCAGGAGAACAATCATAAGAGAACGGGTAGAGGATCTTCAGCTGGGAGTAGAGAGTTATCAGACGAAGTTGAACCTTGTTGAACCGGTATTTCTTCTTGACAACAACCGTGACCCTCAATATACTATGAAATGACATCCGACCTTCGGGTTCGTCTACAGAAGCACAACGAACTTCAACCGCTTCATGTCTTTCAATGAGATCCATAAGTTCTGTGACAATACCTTGAAGAATGTTCGTGATGGGTTGGTTAATCGAGTTCGAGATAAAGAGTTGGGGAAATCAAGAAGATGGAATTCTGATGAGGTCAGACAAGTAAAGGAGTTCATATGGAAGCTTGAGAGGAGATTGTATCATCGGGACCAGATGAGGAGACTAGAGAGTTACGTTGGGGGTCGTCCATCATTTGCCATCAGACTATTTCAAAGGACGGACCCGGAATTCTCAACGTTTTGCAACAGGGCTTGATGTGAGCATTTGAATTCATATTTCATAATTCTTATATCATTATTCTTACCATTGGCCTGTGACATTACGGCTTGTGCACACATAACAGTGTACAACCCGGACCCCAAAGAAAGGACCCTGAGGTACGCTTCAGTGCCTCAATCCTGATTCAAGGAGCGAAAGCTTATTTCTTAGGAGCAGAATTAAACCAGAATGTTTTCTAAAGTTTTTCAAACATTCTGCTCATAAGGACAAGTATTCCCTTGTCAAGGGGGAGTATTTGAAAATATAATCTTTGTTCTGAAATATAAAAGTTCTTGAAATTCTTCCCTAAAACTCAAAAATAGCATATTTTAATCATAAAAGTTTTTTCAAAAACATCATGAGTATGCTATTTTTGAGGGGGAGAAGGAAAATATGATTAAAATATGGTGTCTCATTGCTGGAATCTCACTAGTGCTCAAAATCAGAATTGACCCTCGAATTTACGGTAGGAAAAGTCAGTAGTCGAAAGGACATGTCCTGGACGGGTAATAATTTCAAGCCAGTTTATCTGGTGATGTAAGCGTGTCTCGCAAAGGACATGTCTGAGTAGAATGTACCGATTTCGAGCGATTTTCCTTGAATGTGATCTAGATGGGTAATAATTTCAAGCTAGTTCTACTAGTGATGTAAGCGTGTCTCGCAATGATCATGTTCATTGAAAATCAATTAATTCAAAAGTGCCAACTCTTTCCGGTATGTGCAAATTTCAAATTTATTACTTATGCGCACATGTTAAGGGGGAGTCTTTCTGAAAATCATAAAACTCTCAAGGTGTCAACAAAATATCTTTATTATCATCGAAATTTTGAGAGATTTTCAATGGTTTGATTTATGGCATCATTAGGATAGTCATGGAGTTATAAGGTGACTAAGGTTAGGGAAAACCGTCCTATGATCCGCCAGAGCCGGAGGGATCTACCCAAGGACAATACCAATAGTTTAGAACTAGAAAGTCCTAGGTATGATATTAAAAAGGAGAAATGAAATGAACGGAGAAAGAAGGGGTTGAAGAATGAAAAAGAAAAGTAAAGAAAAGGGTGAAAAGAAATAGCCCTCCATTTGTTCAACCTTAGGGCAGACATCGGGTTCAATTCATAATCTACTGGTTGATGAGCATCACCGGTATTGAAGACAAAAGACGTCATGGACCCAGTGACGCACTGCACTAAACCTTCTAAGCCACTCAAGTGTCTCTCAAAATACATTTGTTTCATTCACACGGAGAACCCTTCATAATCTATCGACCTCTCATAACGAGAGTGTTGATATTGAAAAGGAGGCAATCTGCTCCACGCCTCCGACGACCAAACAAATGTGCACTAATTGAGTCTAGAGCCATGAGATTCATCAAAGATCTCTTAGGTACACTTAGAGTTACTCTGGTGTTCTACATCATGGGCATCAGTTGTAAATTAGGAAAGTGTCCTTCGCAGATCTTAGCAATCTGCCAAGAACATTCATGAGAAAAGTCACAATTGTGATTATCAATGATTGAATGGAAATCCTGCCAGGGTCAACATCAAACAGCCCTGACAGCAGGTCACTTCGGTAACTCCTTGTGGGTTATGCTTAGTGTTTGCTCCA
The DNA here is from genome assembly GCA_021014915.2 of Artemisia tridentata subsp. tridentata. Lineage (NCBI taxonomy): Eukaryota > Viridiplantae > Streptophyta > Magnoliopsida > Asterales > Asteraceae > Artemisia > Artemisia tridentata. Next base: position 105,169,862 of record CP139508.1, read on the forward strand.
AACGGTCTACAGTCGTGGGGTGATCTCCAGCGACTCACTGAATCGTGGGTGCACTTCAGTGTGTCCGTGTTATCCCTTTCGGGGGAATCCGGTTCAGAACGGCCTGGGTCAGGACTTGAGAAAGTCTTCACACTATGCTGTTGACGATCTCAAGTCTGAGCCTGTAAGTACCGGTTGGTTCGTTCTGATGCTGCTGCTGCTGGGGATCTGGAGTTCGACCATCAAGACTCCATCATGCTCATATCTTGAAGAAATGTTCTCTCAAAGACTCAGTAACAACAAAAGTTCAACATATGATACAGTAAAGTCAAAAGTTCAAGCACCTCAACCTTTTTCAAGTTAAAGATTGAAAAGTGAGAACATGTTGCAGAAAACAAGTCAAAGACATATGAGCATGATAGAGAAGACGAGAAGACATTGGAGATTGGCAGATCGAGACAACATCATATCATCTCAAAACAAGAACAAAGAAACAAAGATTATAAAGACGTCGGAAGCCATAGAAGCAAAGATGACGTCAAGAAACATTGATGATCATGACTTAGGGGGAGATTGTTAGGAACACGTTTTTGTAATATTTCAAGTCTTGACCATTTCGATCCATGTTGCTTAAATAGGGCTTTATATTTGCGTTTAAGGTGAGGTCCATTAGAAGCCCATGGACCGCCCATTTAAGTGTTAATGCTTCTAGAAACAATATTGTAAGAGTTGCCCTAATCCCTTGCCTATAAATAGAAGGGTAGGGAGCTCATTTTATTTGTTGGTTTTCATGTGTTATGCGTAAGCTATGCTCGAATGTTTAATGAAATGAATTCCTTCCACTTCTCTTCTCTTATCATCTTATTCTCTTCTCTCATTGCTTATTAGTACATCTCGTATTATTGTAGCTTAATAGATAAGTAGTAGTTCGAGTCTTATTAGTCATACGTGTGTGTGTGTATTTGAGATAGTATCGACCTACAAGATATCATTTCATTAGGGACCATGTCATGAATGGTGACATAGAATTACACTTCATTTCTACTGAATATCAGCTAGCTGATATATTCACCAAGCCATTGGATGAACCAACTTTCACAAGACTGAAAGCTGAACTAGGAATGTTGGATATTGAGAATCAGTCCACTGATTGATTCCATCCAAATAAGTGTAAATTCTAAAAACCTAGGTCCCTGACTCAATGTGTTCTTTAGTGAAATGGATCACTGAACCTTAGGAACTAAACCCAAGTCCTGAATAAACTGGTTCACTGAATGAAGAGTCATTCAGGGCCCTCAGAAGGCATTCAATGCTAACTTAAATGCTCTAAGTATCTAGTTAGTAAATGTTCGAGGTTGGTAACTAAATTCTTATTTAATATAAGAATATTTGTTCCTTAGCCTTTCTGGAATCGACCTCATGGGCCACCACATTCCCACTTGGCATTAAATGCCTCTCCAATCACATTACAGATATGTGATGAATCAGCTCCGCAAATTACACTTTTTGCAGATGGCGCAACTGTTTGCCTAGACAATTGCGCCAAATAGGGATAGTGGGGGGGGGGGGTTGGACATTAAATGCGAATCTCAAACGTTTTATTCAAAATGTTTTTTCAAAATAATATCTTTTGAGATAATAACCGCCTAAATGCCTAAAATACCCTCCACTTCACTTCCCTATAAATACCCCACAAACAAAAAACACACATACATGCTTTTTTAGAAATCTTAAGCAAAATTTTGCCCTTCTCTTTAAAAAAAAACTAAATCTTGTGTGTTTGTTCTTAGATGTTTGATACCCAGACCATTTGTTGTTTACCCAGACTTACCTAACAAAAATGGCTTCTTCTAATGCTATTACATACGCCCCAAATGTGGAATTCCTCATGGAGGGCGTAGACCTAACCAAAAACAACGTTGTAGGAAATTTTGCCTACCCCGAACAATTTTGAGCTTACAAGAATGCGGTTAAATACCTTAAGAACTGCTTTCTTGCTAAGGTGTTTACTCACACCCCCTCAGTCATATATCATGACTATTTGAGGGAATTCTGGTGTACTGCTGTGGCAACAAGCCCTGAGGACACCAGAGACTCAATAATAACGTTCTCAGTGATGAATGGGAGAAGGACCCTCTCCCTTGAATATAAAACCTTCATCAAAGCCACTGGCCTTGATTTCGCTGAGACGTTTGAGCCCAACCCCACTGACCAAGAAGTCAAAGTAGAATTGCTTTTTCTAGGGCCACATGACCCCAAACAACCTGAAGTGGCCCCAGGACAACTATTGGCAAGGGCACTAATAGTTAAGACTTGGTTTCACCCTGTCTGGAGGATCATGATGACATTTGTCATTTAGGTCCTTGGAGGGAATAAATCCTCCACGGAGCAGTTGAATTCGTCACAACAATTGATGCTATTCAGTCTCCTGGAGGGTAAAAAGATAGATATCGGAGGAATAATCTTCCGTGACCTCGTGGCCAAGCTCTCAGGGAAATCTAGGAAAAAACTTATGTCTTACCCTAGGTTCATTTCCTGCGTGCTTCAGGACATACTTGGCACTGAGTATGTTAGGCCTGACGTCCAAGGATCAAAACCTGACGTCCTACACAAGGCCAACTACTCAAGTGGCATTACTGAGGTACAACCCATAACCCTGACTGACTATATGCTGATAGTTATTCAGGGGGAGAATGCTATTTATCCAGTACCTTCACCTACAAAGAAGGTGAAGAAGACAAAGAAGGGTCAGTCCAGTAAGGTGGTTAGACCCAAACCACTCGCCACTGAGACTGATGCCTCAAACAACCTTAAACAAGGGTTAAACATGGCCGAGACCTCTGAGACACCCGTCACTGAGACCCTCTTGACCCTAAAACAAACGCCAACGGAGGTCACTAAGAAATCATCCTCAGTGTCCTCGGGAAAACCCTTTCCTCATGATTCCACTAACATAAACAAGTCATTGGGATCAGGAACCTCCACCCATTCACATCCCGATGAAGGCACTGACAAATCACAATCAGTGCCTGAGGGAGAAAAGGGTCCTGAATCCTCGGTTGGGCAGCACTACTCAACTGGGAAGGGGACCCACACCCAATCACATCCCGATGAAGGAACTGACAAATCACAATCAGGGCCCAAGGGAGTCAATGACCCTAAATCCCCAAAAGGGCAGTACAACCCTGATGGGAAGGGGGACCACCAACCATCACAAAGTGTGCCTCATGATAGTACTGGAAAACACCCGTCAATACTTGAAGGCGCAAAGGGGGACAAAGACTCTGAGGGATTAAAACCACCCGCTGATATGGAACCCAAAACCCAATCCAGTCTCTCGGGAACTGACCCCAAAAGCCAGGCTGAGAAAACCGCCTCAGTTATTATGGCTAGCCAGGCTGAGCAAACCCACTCAGTTTTTATGGCAGGGTCAGGACCTGGCCATAACAAAGGTGAACCCTCATTTGAGGGGGAGCCGGATTCCCTGAAGGTTCCTTCTCTGGCTGAACTTGAAATCCTACTGAACGATGGGTCAGAGGAGGAAATTGTGGATTTTGGTGATGAAGACACTCTTGGTGTTGAGGAGGAAATGGAGACTGATATACACTTTCCTCAGCACCCTGAGCAACAACTATCTTCTCCTCCCCCTGAGGATCAACAACCAACCTCACCATCATCATCATCATCATCATCATCATCATCATCATCATCATCATCATCATCAGGTGCTTCTACTCCCGCCACTCCTGAGTGGTTGGAGAAATATGACAATGTTCTTCCACTGACAGAAAGACAACTGGTTAAATTCCTCCGCAAAGCCAACCAGGGTCTCTATGATGAACTCACGGAAGAACAATGGATTCAGCACACTGAAGCGGCAGTCTCCTATGCCGACTTCAGGGCTTCTGTTGAATAATCTCAGGGAAAAGTGCTACAGGTTGCCAAACTTACTGAAAAATAACTCGGTGACCTCAGGGAGTCCATTGATGATATGAGCACTGAACAGCACAAGGAACTCTCCAACATTCTCAAGGCTATTGAATCTGTTCAGGAAGAACTTGGAGATGATCCCACCCTGATCAAAAGACTGGATGAGTACATAAATACTCAATAGACCACCTCCACCTTCATTACTGAGCTTCTCAAGCTTCTTCAGGGGGTGGATCTCACTACTATCCGGTCGCAGCAAGATTCAATTCATCAGGCAGTTGCTGATGTCAGGGAGCACCTAACCAAGATATCCTCAGCCTTTGATCAGCTCTCAACAAAACATAATGAGCTGATCACCCACTACACTACCCATGTCACTGAACTCACCAACACCCAAAATGCAATGGCGGCTGAAATCACCACGCTGAAGAATGAGACTTCTGAAACAACGACAATGGTCTCCAGTATCCTCTCCATTCTTCAGGCCTCTCAAGTTACTCCACCTCCTCAGTCAGCAGGTACATCCACTGAAGTTCCAGTATCTGCTTAGGGGGAGAAAATTGAACCAACTCTTGATCCTACATCTGCATTGGTGGTTGCCCTTGAAACTTCCACAAGTCAACCCCCTCCCACTGATAAAGGGAAGGGAATCATGGTGACTGACAGTTCTCCTCAAGCACAATTAGTTCAGGCATCAACCGAAAAGCGTGCAGATCCTGATGTACCTTTTATGGTTGAATTGGATGGAGGAAGAACCTTCTTTGGGACACCAACTGAAGTGGCCGAAGTCTTGCATCAACAAGACATCAGAAGGGCCAAAGAAAAGGACAAGCAACTCAACAGGCCCATTATTTTTGAGGTTGCTAAGTAGGTGATCAAGGAGTCTGAAAAGGACATCTAGGGAGATGAATTCCTCAAGCTTCAGGCTAAACTTCTTCAGGAACATAATCAGCAAGCCAAGCTGAAAGAAGAAAGGAAGAAAAGAACCTATGAGAGGTACATGTGGCATATGACAAAAACAAAGGGAGAAGGCAAAATAACCGACATAACCATTACCCCCCCCCCCCCCCCCCAAGCCTTTAAGCATAACAATACACAGAGGACCAAGAAAGTCTGAGGTTTACCAGCCTTTCAAATTCTCAGACTTCGGGCTAAGGGAATGGGATATGATGATGCCAATCCTGAGGAAGAAGACACAAAGCAAGACTGCCCCATCTATTATCAAGACCCTGAACTCCAAATATGAAGAACTCGAAAAGGTAGCAAAGAGTTTGGGTATTGATCATGAGAAGGAACTTGCTTCTCAGGGACTGGCAATCCCTAAACCTACTCAGAAGACCGGGAGGAAAAGAAAAGCTGTGGGTTAGGAACCTGAACAATTCATAGCTGCTCTTCACTGCAACAGGATTCCCCCTCCGGGAGTCAAGTTTGTACCTAACTGAGTCATCAAGGAGCATGAGTACGGTATCTTCTTTGTTGATGAATTTGATCAGCCAGCATTTCAAAGAGTGAGTGACATTAATCTAGTGGAAACGACAACTCTCCTTGCATACAAGCTAATGGCGCTTCGAGTAAAGAGTCCTGAAAATGATGAGGAGTTTGTCAGGCTGCTGGATAGAATGATGAATGAACGACCTGACAGGGAGGTGTTAGTGTCGAAGAAGGCGAAACTTGAACTCATGGGTTACTTTCAAGAACCCTGAGTATTAAGTATTAGATTAGGACCTTTGTAATGATATAAATAAAATGATGAATGTTTTGTTATATCAGTGTCCTTATTTACTTTCTAGTACATTCAGTATGAGCAGAAGTCATTAGCTCACTCATAACTGATCAAAACACTTAAGCATAATTTATATCCAAATAGGGGGAGATTGTTGGGTCCTTCAGTACCCAAGAGTCATTAAACAATATTTGAATACAAATTAAGCTACATGTAAATTAAACCGAAAATATTCTAAGTCACTGAGTGAACAGTCACTCAGTGAGTTACCTTCAAGATGCTCAGGACGAGTCTAAGAAGAAAGATTCACCACACAGTGAGGCGGTACTCACTGAAGTGTTAATTGAGACGAAGAAGAAGGTAATGGATTCGTGAGCGTTAGACAAGAGCTCACTGAACCCCAGTCTCCTCAACAAAAATAACTGAAGACTGAAGACAAATGCCTGAAGAACCTACAGCCTGAATAAAAGGCGGGATAAAGAGGGAAGGGTTTAAGAAGATAAGAACAAGTCTTATCGGGGTCAGACAAACCATCCCTCAAGTGGCTAAAAGTCGAAGAAGTGTAAGGTCTGACACTCGAAGAATTTTTGGCACAATCTCATTGGTTCTTGGAACTGAAAACTACTGTTGTAGTTGTCAGACACGCTTCCTATTTGTTTATCTAGTTTTAATCTTCAGTACCCTTGATCTGTTTGCCTATAAATAGCAAACAGATGGAGAAAAGTGGGTAAGGTATTCTTGTGCAATTAAAGCTTAGACTTTCACAAATACCGCTTTTCTCCTACAAAGAGTAACGTATCCCTGAGATAGCTCAGTGGGTCAAATTGTTACCACTTTAGCATAACTTAAGTTTAGATAGGAGATACCATACCTTGTCTATTCAATCCCAAGTGTTTGTTCCGCAAAACACTTGGGTAATAGATTCTTTGATTCATTTCTAATACGAATTTAAACGTTGAAAATACTTTGTGGTTTTAAATTAACGTTTCATTAACTGTTATAATTAATCAATATATTGTATTAGTCATAAACACAAATAGATTAACTTTATAGTTAATTCTAAGCGTGTTAAGGGAACAACACATTATGGGTTAGAATATGTAATGTTCTTCTAGAAGCATGGTCTGTTAAGGGGATTAGTTAGAGGTGGCAATTCTCAAAACGACACGAAGTTAAACAGGTTTGGGTTGAGGATAAACAGGTTTGGGTCAAAAACAGGTCAACCCGTTTAATAAACGGGTCGTGTTTGGGTTGAGTAAGTATTAAACAGGTCAACCCGTGAACCCGTTTAAGTATATAAGCCACTAAAATTAAAGTATATACCACTAAAATTAAAGTATGTAACTTTGATTTTATGTTGGATTTGGATTAATGACTTAATGTACTTTGTTATGTACTTAATATATGAGTGAATTACGATTATATTCAGATATCATTGAAATTGCCGTATAGTTATTTGTATGTTATTTTTATCATTGTTTTAAATCCTTATATCTTTTTTACATTTAAACTAGTTAAATCGACAAACCACTAACCCTAGTCACCGCTTGACCTATTTACTTAAACAGGTTAAACGGGTCAAAAATGGGTTACACGTGTTATGCAGGTCTAGGTTAGGGTTGAGTTTCTTGACACGATTAATAAATGGGTCATGTTTGGGTAGAGGTTATAATAACACGCCAACCCGCGAACCCGAATAGGTCAACCCGAACACGACTCAATTGCCACCCCTAGGATTAGTGCCTTAGCCAGCAGGATAGGTAAACCAATGATTATGGATAGTGTTACAGCTGCTATGTGTAAGTTGGGTATTGGTAGAGTTGGTTTTGCAAGAGTGTTGGTTGAGGTATCTGTAAAGAAGGATCTACCTGAGTTTATTGATGTTGTGTATAAGAATGAGGTTAATGATGTGGTCTGTAGGAAGTCTATTAAAGTGGAGTATGATTGGGTACCACCTAGGTGCTCAGGATGTTGTGTGTATGGGCATACAGATCAACAATGTGGTAAGAAGAAGGAATGTGATAAACCTAAGTGCAGCTCAAAGAGTGGTAAACCTGAGGATAACAAAGGCAATACTTGCACTAAAGGGGTTGATGAAGAAGGATTTATTGATGTAGGAAGTAACAAGAATGGAGGGTTTGGGGATAAGGTGAGAAAGCAAAACTTCAAGCCTAATAATCAGTTACCTAAGCAAGTTCCAAAGCAGGTTCCAAATAAGAATAAGCAGACTAATCAGTTTGTTTATCAACAAAAGAAACCCGTTGCTCAGAATGTGCAGGGTGGGAGTAGTGGTACATGAACAGGTAAAGGAAACAAGGATAGTCTACCAAGCCCACCTAAGAACATACCATCCCCTAAGAAACGTTAGAGTGTTCCTAGGGAGATTTTGGAAGCTAAGAAAAAATCAGCCAACAAATACTCTTTTCTTGAAATGTATGATGTTAATGAGCAAGGTGAATTGAATGAAATAAGAAACAAGGAAATTGTGGATGCATTTATTAGTCAGAATAAGTGCTTAACTAATAATGAATTACAAAAGTGGAATTTTGATATGGTTGCCTATTACAAAAAGAGAATTAAGCAGGTGGAGGATAATGGTAATAAGCAAACAAAAGGTAGTGGTAATGAGGTTAATGATGTGTATGATGATGAATCAGGTATAGCTCAGTGTATGGAAGGAGATGTTTTGAGGGGTTTGGATGGAGGAATCCTGGGTGATTAATTAGTTTTATGGATCTGAAAGACCTCAAAATAGGATGTTGGAATATCAGAGGTCTGAGTACCTCTGATAAACAAAGGGAAGTCAAGAATTTTATAGAGGATGAAGAATTGAATGTGTGTGCAGTTTTGGAAACTCCCTTAAAATCTAAAAAACTGAATAAGATAGTTGATGGTATATTTGGGAATTGGGAATGGATATCTAATATGCAACATTGTAACAAAGGATGTAGAATAGTTTTGGGATGGAATAGCTTGAATATCAGAATGAACATGGTGCATTGTGATAAACAGTCTATGCTATGCTGTGTGGAAACAATTGATAGCAAGATTAAGTTGTTCTGTACATTTGTGTATGCTGCTAATGGTGGTAATGAAAGGAAGGATTTATGGAAAGATTTGGAAATCTATAGAAGAATTGTAGGAAAAGAAGCATGGGTTTTGTTGGGTGATTTGAATGTTACTTTGCAGCCAACTTTGGTCTTTTCTTTACATGGACTAAAAATTTGCATAAGGTCAAAGCTGGTAATAGCAGTGGTACTCTCAAAAAACTTGATAGAATCATGGGAAGTGAATAATTTATTGATAAGTTCAGTCAAGCTCATGCAATTTTTTTACCTTATCTTATTTCTGATCATTGCCCTAACATGCTTGTTATTCCTAAAGTTATTCAGGTCAGAAGAAAGAGTTTTAAGTTTGCTAATTTTGTAGCAGATAAAAAAGAATTCTTTACTGTGGTAAAAGAGAATTGGAATGAGGAGGTGCAAGGATGTGAAATGTTTAAGATTGTGAAGAAAATAAGAGGGCTTAAAAGAAATATGAAGAAGCTTGCATGGAAAGATGGTAATGTGTTTGAAAAAGTCAAATTGTTAAGGGAAAAGCTTGAGGAAATTCAATTGAAAATTGATAAGGAGCCTGATATGAAGGAATATAGAGTTGAGGAAAGCTTGATTCTTAAAGATTATGCAGAGGCTGTGAAGGATAAGGAGAAACTTCTGTTTCAAAAGGCAAAGATAAAATGTCTTAGTTATGGGGATAGGAACAATGCCTTCTTTCACAAAATTTTAAAGAGCAGGAACCATAAGAGTAGAATAAACACAATTTATGATGATATGGGGAACTGTTATACTGGTAAAGATGTTGCAAGTCAATTTGTAAGGCATTTTCAAAAAAATTTGGGAGAAGAGGTGCCTGTTGCTAATTTAAGTCATGTAAGTGGTATGATTCAGAATAAGCTGACTACTGATGAAGCAAGCTTTATGGTGAGAGAGGTCAGTGATGAAGAGATTAAAGCTGCTATGTTTTAGATTGATGGAAACAAAGCACCTGGTCCTGATGGTTATTCCTCTGTGTTCTTTAAGAAGGCCTGGAGCATTGTGGGTAAGGATGTATGTAAAGCTGTAAAGGAGTTCTTTATCACTGGGAAGATGCTAAGAGAGATCAATTCAACATTGATATCATTAATCCCAAAGACCCAAACACCAGGTAAAGTAACAGATTACAGACCTATTGCTTGTTGCAATATATTATACAAGTGCATAAGTAAGATAATCACTGATAGAATGAAGGGCACTTTGGGAAAACTAGTAGGGCAAAATCAGTGTGCTTTTATTCCCAATAGGCATATTCAAGATACTACCTCCGTCCCAAAATAAATGTCCAGTTTGACTTTTCAGAGTCAAATTGGTTCAATGATGAGTGTGTAAATACTCATCATTTTATACCCATAATAGACACAAAAAATGACCTAAAACACTGAATTATACTGCAGATGTCCTTGGTTTGTGTTTTATGTGTTTCAGGTACTAAAGGATTGAAAACGGAACAAAAACGAGTATTTTTGGATCGACTCGACAACAATTGTGCATTTGATCAAGTGAAGACAAAAGTCAAAGACAAAGTCAAAGTCAACCCCAAAAATACCAAAATGACACAAATTGTCCCTGGAAATAATTTTCTGAATTGGCATGATTAGTCCTTGGATTTTCAGAATTGAACAACATTGGTCCTCAAAGTTTAACTAAAATCCAAATCTAATCCTAAACTACCTTAACCCATTTCTAACTAAATCCAACCCAATCCCTAAACTAAACCCAGCCCACTCACTAAATTTCCCAAGCCCAAACAATAACCCAAAACCCGACCCACCTTATTTCTTTTGAGATAACCCAAACCGTTTGACTTCGGTCAAACTTTCCCTCAAAACCATTTACCGCCCAAAACCATACCAGAAACCACCACCATCCACCGCCTTATCCCTGACACACCCACCCCCTCCTCCTATCCCACTCCACCTAACAAGCCACGAAGCATTAATTGCTTCTTCCCCATCACAAGTTACCAGGCCATGATGTTTATCCCACTATCCTATTTTTGGCGCCAAAATCCGTTTGGACGGCTGAGATCATAAAAAGACAATTGGAAGGTTGGGATTTGCTTAGAGATTGAAGACAAAGGAAACCCTAGATATTGTAGTATAAATAGAGCACCAATGTAGCCTTATATGGCAAGTAGTTAATTTCTTTAAATCGTATTGTAATTTTATTGTTTAAGTTGTATCAATTTCAATGTTCAGTTATCATTCCAAGTTAATTTAAGTCTGTTTATCATTAATCTTTTTACAATTTCCATTAGTTAATGTTAATTCCAAGTTTTTAAATTTCTATGTCGTACTGAGAATTCAAATTAAGTTAAGTAGTTATTGAAATAGCTTCTTTGCTGTTTCTATAAGCTTACATAAGCTTACTATAGCTTTTGATAAGTTTATGTTAGTCTAAATCAGTTCTAATCAAGAAATCCAAGAAAAGTCAATAAAAGTCAAAGAAGCTCAAGATAAGCAGTTCTGGATGATAAGCTGCTCATGGAAGAGCTTATTTGGTTTTCTAGTAGGCCTTGTTTTTAACAAGCTAGGTGTGTTTCTGATCTAGTTCACTGTTCTAGTAGGCCAAGTCAGTTGTAAGAATTTTCTAAATTTTTGCTATTTTTAGCTTATCACTGTTCCATAGCTTATTTTATTGCTTATTGTCATTTCCTCAGTTTATATGTTCTGCTTGAAGTAAATGTAGCCTAGTTTGATAATTAGTATAGCCTCAGTCTCATTTTCCCTTAATAACTCTACATCAATCAACTAAGTCAAATTAAGCTTTTAGCTTATTTAGTGCTTATCTTTATTTGAAATCTGCTTATTTCATCTTAGTTAAGTTAGTTATTCACTAAATAGTCAGAATCATAAGCTATTTTGGTCATCCCTAGTGTTAATCTTAAAATCAGTGACATAAAGTAGTGTTTGGCTTTAAAAGTCAAACGGGTAAAATTTTATCTCTACTGTTCATTGACACTCATCTTAAGTTTGATCTTGTATAACTCAACATTTAGGAGTTGTTAGTGTAAGCTTATTGTCTGTTTTTGAAGAATTTTAGGTTTTGAGTGAAATAGTAGAAACTTAGAACTTGAACTGATCTAATAAGCTTGTAATAAGCTTGTGCAGTTTAAGCACTTGATTTTGGTATTTCTAGAACCCATTTAGTCCACTTAAGTCTATTCTGAGTCCTTTGTTAAGTTCATTTAGGCCTAGGATCAGTTGTGCCCAACTCATGTCATTGCAGACTGCATTTTGGATTTTGCTAGTTTCAACAGTTTTCCATGATCTTTAATTTCTTATCTATGAGTTGATATAGGCTGTATCTTTGCACATTTATAGTTGGGTAGCTTATCTTGTTGATAGCATTTTTTTTATAATTTTAGAATTAGCATTTGAGTGCTTTTTAGTGATTTGAAAAGGCTCTAATTTGCCCTGAACCATCAGTAGATCAGCAGTCCTTAGGTGCCTTTTTGCTTATTTGATTTGCTTTTAGTGCTTATTTCTGAGTGCTTGTTGCCTTTTCATTATCATTCTAGCTTACTTTCTATTACTTAGCTCCTTTTCAGTTCCCTTAGCTTATTTCATATATTAATCAGACTTTTGAACCAAGTTTGAGCTTTTTAGCTCAAATAGCCCACTGATCATTTTTAATAAGCTATTTCTTAGCTTATTTGTGAGTTCCAAAAATATTCCCTTTTCAAAAGTTCCTTATTTTCATTAGCTTAATCAGTTTAAAAAAAAAATCAAAAAAATAATTAGTTTTCAAAAAGGGTTAAACCAGGTTCGAACCTGGGTTACCCAGTTCACAAAGCCAACACACAACCATTTCGCCCTAGGTTCTTTATCAGTTATCATTTGCAAAATTATATATTTAACATAGTTTTCATTTTAAGCTTTATTAAGTTGTTTTGCTTATAACAGCTTATTCCAATAAGATGTGACAGTTTTACTATTTTTCTTAGCTTCAGTACTCTTCAAAGAATTTTCCATAAAATTTCCAGATTTTTCCCATTAGTTTTAGTATTTTTTATAATTTAAATAGATTAAAATAGTTTTTAATTCATAATAAAAAATATAAAAGTCAGAAAAATATAAATCTTTTTTCTAAAATTTTCTTTTGCCATTTATAACTTAGGAAAAATAATTTTGCACTTGTAAGATTAGATTTCCATATATCTTAGTTTTTAGCCCGTTTTAATAATTCCCGTTACGCATTTTTAATATAATCTGTTTTAATTTTAATTTTATTTTGAGAATTTGTTTCTCATTATTTAATTAGAACATAATAAAATCAAAATTCCATATACCAAACATCAGTCACTCTAATTCCAAACCTCAAACGATTGCCCATTCACACCTCGTTGGGACACGACCCGGGTAATCACTTACCTGGTGTAACCTCTCGTAATTTTCCCCTATGAATAATAAATGCTAATAAATGATTAATAAATCATTTCGTTATCTAATAACCGTTTTTACCAGTAACAAAATTTCTTTTGTTATTTATGCTATACTATTTAAATCACAACGATACTTGTGATTACCGATTACCTAGAAACAATGCTTACACACGAGCCATGATAGTCTAAAAATCGCGAATTACTTAAAACAATTAACGTTTAATACTTAACGTTTATACGTTTCGTTAAATAACCGAACGTGATCAAATACATTCCCGAACTCCCGGAAATTATCACGAATACTCAGTAACTATATTGGGCCTCGACCCAACACCCTAATGGACTGTTAGATCATTGGGCCTTAGCCCAATAATTCGGCAAAACATACCAAACGGACCATTACTATTTTTCATTTCCTTTCTTTGGGCCTAGTCCACCAACGAGCCCAAACCATAACCCAATCCAACTTTATAAATTTTAACTTATAAAAACGCAACGAGGGACGTTTACTTTGCCACGATTTCTCCCAATTCGACTTAACAACCATGTAACTATTTTACATAACTCAATTTTTGACCTAGCTAAGAATCGAGTGCAATAAACACCTCACTCAAACTCGATCATTTAATTGCCTTAAATCTGTCAAAGTTCAACTCACACGACATGTGATGAACACCACCCAAATTCCACATTTTGGTCTAGATGATTTCGTATAACACCCAACTTGACACAACATGTTTTTGGCCAACAAGTGTATTCGTCCCAAACTCTTATCAACTGTACAAGCTATCAAACGCACCCTACCTTATATTTTTGTCACGTCAAAATGTGAGTAAACCTTTGAAATACACGAACAAATCACAAGACCAACTCTTAAAATCCATTTTGTCTCTTATATTTGTTCCTTAGCTGCCGACAACACAACCACAAGAAACCATTATGTAATGACACTGTCACACTCTATCATCATCACCACATTGTGAAATTATAATTGACTTTAGGATACACCAAATAGAGCCAAGACAAAGCACAATGATGCTTCCTTGTTTACTTGCTTCTCGGCTAGACATTAAGAGCCACATTCGTACGCCAACTTCCTTCTTTACTCTTGGACTTCAATGGCAATCATGATACACCGTGTATCATGTTATATTAAAAGGAATTGACCTTCGTACTCTCACAACAAGTGACAACGCAAAACATGAAACTTTCGACTCCTTCTTCTTGTACGAACTGCCACAAGGACGATTCCCTACTATTACCCTTCTATTCCTTATGCTTTATGCCATCATTGCCACCTTAGTCAAGTTGCAAAATCCTCCTATATATACCATGCATGCATTCGGTTAAACACATACACAAATATATATCACCACTCAAAAATACTAAGTCATTCATAGTTCCTGAGTTCGCTTAGCTTAGCTTAAATTTCGAGGCGTTCGAATCAAGCTAAGGTCCACGACTTACTTGCTTCTATATCTTTGGAGGACAAAGAATCGAGTCTCACATTTTCATCGGCCTAACGCAGTCTCGAATTCGTGATACGCCCCACCTTTTTAGGTGAAGTAAGCAAGTCTCGAACTTTTCTCATTTTATTATTTTCATCTCTATCGTGAATCATGCCTTGCTTCGATGCAATATTTCGTTATTTATATTTACAACATATATAATTTATTCGACATACTATATCTTTGTCGTGCTAACTATCGAGACCCACTTTCATTCGAACCTTATATTGACGTACCAACAATAAAAATTTACGCGTTTCATGTCACCTTGACCCTTTCAAGAATGTAACAAAACACTTAGAATATTTTTAAGGTTTTAAAACTGTTTTCAAATAAGCTAAGTCACGTTAGCTTTGGTCTCGTATCTTCTTAACTAGACGTACAAACCCTATATTCTATGTCTCGACCTAATAGATGGGCTACCAAACTAACAAACCATGTATTTCATTCGACCTATAAAACTCAATTCGCACCTTATTTAACTTCAAAGCAAAACGTGTTTGTAACATATTCATAAAACTCTTATACTTAGCGTACGGGCCTATAAGCCCACTAAGCTATTTATAAGCTTTTCGTATAAGCTGATCACATAAGCCCTCTCGTTATATTTTTGTAACCTTTAAACAAGTTCGTAACCAAGCCCAATACTCTCTTAAGCCCAACGGAACTAAAAACCTTAACGGGCCATAAATGGACTCGTTAAAAGCCCACAAGCTTAAAAATAAGCTCTCGACCAAATTAAGCTATTTCTATAAGTTACAAAAGTCATTTTAAACTTAGTTATGAAATAAAAATGATAAACTTTGATTTTTATAAATTTTGGATTTGTTTTGCAAAAAGTACTAACCGAAGGGACTAAAACTGCCACGTTTGGAAACTTACGGCAAAATATGCCATTTTGATAATATTGTGATAAAAACTGTAAATTCAGAAACTTTTGGGTATAATATGTAAATATTAAATGTGTTGGACCTAAAATGTAATAAAATTTAACCGAGGACTAACGGTGCAAATATTATGCCGTTAGGGTCAAAAGTGTAACTTTGTGAAACTTAAAGGTTATTTCAGAAATAATTATAAGTTTATATAATTATTTTATAAACTCGTCAATCGACGTTAACGACGTTATTTTCACTATAATTATATACATATATATATATATATATATTATATATATATATATATATATATATATATATATATATATATATATATATATATATATATATATATATATATAAATCGAAGTTAACGACGTTATTTTCACTATAATTATATATACATATATATATATATATATATATATATATATATATATATATATATATATATATATATATATATATATATATATATATAAACATAACCGCTTAACGAAACATTAAACCTATAACGTAACATAACATCAACCAACTTTGATTTACCAACGACGATTTCCTCATCGATCTTATATACTCCCGACAAACGAAAACTTACTCAAGAGTTATATATTATATATATATATATATATATATATATATATATATATATATATATATATATATATATATATATATATATATATATATATTATATATATATATATATTATATATATATATATATATATATATATATATATATATATATAACTTTAGTTTTGAACTTTAAACATTTAAACACATATGTTTTAAATGTCACGAATTAATCATCAAATCAATAAAACCCTAAACGTTATGGTTCGCGATAAACCAAACTTAGACTATCAAACCACTAAAACTTGCCATATATTATTTAGGTCGTGTGTTGAAGCCGTTTCCTTTCATCTTTTGAATAACGATACTACTACCACTACTGTACTACAAGGTGAGTTCATAGCCCACACTTAAACTTTAAATCTTTTGTGGGGAGATACATGCTACAAAACCTGAACACAAACTTTTTGTATGCTATGACTGTTATTATTATTGCTTAAGTAGCTATTGCCAAAAGTCCCTCAATCATGAACCTTAATCACTTGCGAGTGAACGTAAATAATTGTGAATAGATCTATTAGGGACTGACAATCCCCGTTTGGGTCTGCTAGGATGAGCCACCCAGGCGCACTTTATTTGAACAAACTTATGGGTTATTGGCAAATACCCATCTCGAGGGCCTATATTGTTTAATTGTAATTCGATGCAATTAACACTTATACTTGTGTTCAAACTATTAAACTTAAACCTATGAACATCACTCAACTTTTGTTGACTTTTAGCATGTTATCTCAGGTAACTAAAGGCTGGAACTCAAGGCACGGAGTGGGCATTAAACCCTGTACGGGTGGTTTAAATAAATGTTTTATCATTCAAATCTAAATAAACGTGTTAACTATAAAACATCTTTGTATTTTAAATACTTGTATTTTGAATGATAAACTTAAAACGTCTTTCTAAAGTCGTTTTCTATGATTATGACGAAAGATCCTCTACGTAACACCTAATTAAGTCTTCCGCTGTTGCTATCCGAAATTAGGGGTGTTACACCTGGTATCACACATATCACAAACGTGAGTTTTTGCAAGTTAGCCTTTTTCTTAAAGGGTTGATTTGTCTTTATTCACGTGTATCCGTCTGTATTTATTTATATACACACTTTAGCACGGATCATTCAACTTTGACCTTATCTATTTTTGTGGGTGTTATATAATACTTGATGCAAAATATATGAATGGATTGGGTTTTAAGTGTATTTTTCGTTGGTATAATTTTTCATCAAGTATTATATAACACAAAAAAATATATTTAAGGTCAAAGTTAAACCAGTTTGACTCTGAAAAGTCAAACTAGACACTTATTTTGGGACGGAGGGAGTAATATTCTCCTATCTCAAGAGCTACTGAAGGGGTATGAAAGGAAAGATGGTCCAAAGAGAATTGCTATGAAAATTGACATTCAAAAAGCTTATGACACTGTTAATTGGAAATTTTTAGAAGCTATTCTCACTGGATTTGGCTTTCATGAGACAATGGTCAATTGGATTCTTAAATGTGTGACTACAACTTCATTTTCAATCTGTGTGAATGGTGAGAGTTGTGACTATTTCAAAGGTGGAAGAGGCTTGAGGTAAGGGGATCCTATGTCTCCATACTTATTCACCCTTGTCATGGAAATTCTAAACATTATAGTGCAAAACAAAGTGGAGAACAACACTGACTTCAAGTTTCATTTTGGGTGTAGAAGACTAAAGTTGACTCATGTTTGTTTTGTTGATGACCTTCTCATGTTCTGCCATGGAGATTGTGAATCTGTAAGAGTTTTCAAAGATGCTATCTCTGAGTTTGGTGCTATTTCAGGATTGCTTCCCAACTATACTAAGAGTACTATTATCTTTGGGAATATGACTGAAGATGATAAACATCAAATACTAGTAGTGGTTCCTTTTAAGGTTGAAAAACTCCCAGTCAAATACTTAGGAGTTCCATTGACCTCAAAAAGGATTGGTGTCAAAGAATGTAAAGTACTAATTGATAAAATCAAAAGCAGAGTCCTTAATTGAAAAAACAGATGCCTTTCTTATGCTGGGAGGCTGTTATTGATTGCTTCTATTTTGGAATCCATTCATGTTTATTGGGCTTCAGTATTTCTTCTCCCACAAACTGTTATAAAAGACATTAATAAGGTTTTAAAAAGATTTCTTTGGAGTCAAGGTGAAGTGTCTAAAGGGCAAGCAAAAGTAGCTTGGAAAAATATTTGTAAATCTAAATGTCAAGGTGGTTTGGGACTCAAAGATCTTGGTGTTTGGAATAAGGCTATGATCATTAAGCACTTATGGCATGTAGCTACTGACAAAGAATCATTATGGGTCAAATGGATTAACACTGAAAAGCTTAAAGGGAGAAGTATATGGGTTGTAATTGAAGAGAATGTTGATAGTTAGGGTTGGAAGAATATTCTTAGACTCAGGAATGAGGCCAGAAAGTTCATGATAATGAAAGTTGGTGATGGTGCAAGTACCTCTGTGGTATATGATCATTGGTGTTCTATTGGTATATTACAAGATTTTATCACCAATAAAGATTTGTACAATGCTAGATTGGAGGCTAATATTGTGATTAGGGGAAATAACTGTTGATGGTGTGTTTAATTGGCCTACTAAATGGGTTACCAAATACCCTATTCTGGCTCAAGTACAAAGTATTGTTATTGATGATAATGTGAGGGATCAAATGATATGGAAAAGTGGTAATGGAAAAGAAGGGAAGTTTAGTGTGAAGCAGACTTATATTGATTTGAAAGGGGCAAAGGAGTATATTAAGTGGTGTAAACTAGTATGGTTTTCCCAAAACATACCAAAACATTCCTTTATTTTGTGGATGACAATTCTGAATAAATTAGCAACACAAGATAAAATTAGAAGGTGGAGATCATATGATTTGATGATTTGTCCCTTGTGTTGCTCTGATATGGATTCACATCAACACTTGTTCTTTCAATGTGCTTATGCCAAACAATTTTAGACCAAAGTTAAATTGAAGTTGGGAATTCAGTGTGCAGATATGGGCTAGAATGAGTTGGTAAGTTGGTTCACTGGTTTGTATACATGAAATTCTATTGGAAGTGTTATTAGAAGACTTGGGATGGCTGCAAGTGTATACCTTATCTGGCAAGAGAGAAATTGGAGATTGTTTAGAGATCAACAAAGGAGTTCAAGTGAGTTATATGAGCAGTTATGTGAAATAATCAGAATGAGGTTACTAAGTCTAAAAGTTAAATTGTCTGAGGCTGTTATCAAAGCTAAAAAAGATTGGGATGTTAGCCTGGACATAATTGGAAGATAATCCCTTGAAAACTGTCCTGATGGAGTGTTTGGATTAAGGAAGTATAGCAGATGGCTAGTACCAAGAGGTTGTGTGATTGATCATTTCTGACACCTCCTTGATTATGAGGTTGTAGCTATAATCTTGGGTGGTAAAAGAATGTGAATCATATGGGCCTCTTAATGTAGTTTCCTGCTAAAACACTCTATCTTGGGATTATGCAGACTGTGAATTGAATGAGCTGCAACAATTTGGTGGTTACCATTCCCCTCATACTCTGTAACACTTACAGAATGAGGATGATGTATTAGCTCCTCAAATAGATGGCCTTGTAACTTGATAGTTAGCCTATCTTGTCATGGTGTAACAAACTATTTTAGCATTTGGCCGTGGGAGGGAGTGCCTAAGCAGTTTGTAGCATTGTGATAATGTAGTGTTATACTATCATAAAGTAGGTTTCCTATTTGAAAGTGTATGTGAGCTATGGTGGGGTAGTGTATGAAGTATGGAATAGTGACGAGTGAAAGATGAACCTACTTGGTCCATTCTATACACTACCCATAGGAGGTTAGGTTGGTCATCTCTCAAGGTGTGTGTTCCCAACTGTGTGAAGCCATTGTAGTAGATGGAAATGTAGCACAATTGGTATAGCCCTTGACTTGGAGGGGTAATGGGTTCCTAGTGATGCCACTCATCTAGCTTGTCATGGTTATTGTGGTGGCAGGTTGAATGACCATGATGGGTAGATGTGGTGGAAATGTAGCTAGATGGTTATTGGTGCATATAAGGTGAATTGGAAAGCTGAAGAAAAGATTACAAACTGTTGATAGTTTGCCTATAGACTTGGGTGGAAGTGAAGGGTGAATGTAGCTATTCTGTATTGTTGAGATTCTTGGTTGTCTGAGATAACTTCATGTTATCTGATGTATGTTCTGTTTTGTTATGATCATGAGTATAGGCATGTCTATAGCTCTAATCAATTGATTGTATGAATCATTGTTATTAATAAAATATGTTCACCTTTTGCACCAAAAAACAAACAAAACACTATCGTAAAGGTTTGGGACCTAGTCTAGGCGAAACATTCTCACGGTCAAGAGAAAAAAAGATGATCAGTAAATGGCTTTGATGCCTTGACCGTTTCCAATTCAAGTGTCCCGAATTTATGATCGAGTGTTAACTTGTTGATACTGATAGTAGCGCATCCACTTTGGTCAAGCCCCACTATTAAAAAAAAAAAAAAAAAGAAAAAAAAAAAGAAGCCCATTTTCTAGTTTTAATGTTTGGCCCGTATCCCATCCCGAGACCATTCACAAAATAGTAGGTTTCTTCTTCACTTCCAACTCTTCAAACTAGAAAATGGGAGTAACACTTATAAGATTTTACAAAACTTATAAACCTTTGAAAACATTCTATAAAACACATTAACCCCTTTTTGATACAAGCAAAACCACGTCTGCAACTCTGCAAGCAGTAGCTCCACACCTGCTTTTTGATAACTGCGTTTTGGAGTATTTTGAGGCCACTGTTAAGGATAAACATCCTAAGTAATAGCAACCTGATACCTAAAACACTTGTACTTTATCCTAACTAAAGCAATTCAAATTAAGGATAAACATCCTAACTAAATCTGTAATTCCAATATTGCAGGACATGATTGTCGGGTACATCTTGGAATATTTTGAGGCCACTGTTAAGTCGCTCTTCTATTTGTGGCGTTTGACTGGTAATAAGACGTATCAAGAATGGGGATGGGACATATTTAAAGCATTTGAAAAGAACTCTCGTGTGGAGTGGGGATATGTTGGACTCAAGGATGTAAGTACTAATTTGGTTCCACACTTGGGGGTGTGTTTGGCATTGCATTACAAAAGTTACGCGATTTCAAATAATCAGTTTAGACAAAACAAATCATTTTCAATGAGATAATCACTTTTAATACGCAATGACAAACACCTCCTTTGTTTCTATCATAGTATTTTCAGGTTAACACAGGTGTGAAAGACAATATGATGCAAAGCTTCATTCTAGCAGAAACACTAAAATATCTATATCTTTTATTCAATGCGTAGTGGGTATTCAATGCGGAACCCATCCTCTAAAAATTGTTCCTCGTTCTGCTGGACAACATCTATATCTTTTATTCAATGGGTAGCGGGTATTCAATGCGGCATGGGCGGAGGTACATAGAGCCCAGGGGTAGCGGTCGCTACCCCTTAACTTTTATCCGGTAGTGAATTTTTTGGCGATTTTTGGCCATTTTTTGGCGATTTCGCTACCCCTGAAACAAATTTTCGCTACCCCTAAACAAATTTTCGCATTTCGCTACCCCTGAAACAAACTCCTAGCTCCGCCACTGCAATGCGGAACCCATCCTCTAAAAATTGTTCCTCGTTCTGCTCTAGGACAACAGAAACCTAAGTTTAGAGTACGTGCAGGAAAGAAGGCCGTTTTGGAGGCGTCTACGATCGAGTATTTTGGCAGAGCCCAACAAGTGTAGAAGGATTAATTCGGGTCTCATTCACCATGTGAAATAAGCTAAACTTGGTGGCGAATATCATTGTACTTGTTTTTATAATTATATACCAGATAGCGTAGTTATGTTACCTGTATTCCTTTTTGTCTAATTTTAGCTTTATACTAGTAAATGAATTGAAAGGATTTTGTTGTTTACTACTACGTATTTATCTGTGATTTGAGTTGGCTAATGTTTCTCCTTTAATCCACTCATTAACAATTTAGCATCCTCAATTTTGATAAGTGTGTTTAAGGTGGTTCTATTTTTGTATCATAAATTTAGAACCATAATGCTTGACCCATTGGGTTCTTCTAAATATAAATTCATATGAAATGATTGTTGAATATAGCTATGCAACTTCACTTTATATGGGTTAGGCTACAACCTTACTTAATTTCAAAGGTCAATTATTTATACACTATGATAAAACATATATATCTCGAAATCTCTTAACCTTCAAATTCATTCAAACATATCTTACATCAACTTTTTTCTTCTACCAAATGTGATACATTACTCTCTTCGCTATCTACTCCTATTCTGCTTCTTTTATATCATCTTCTTCGCTCACCGCCTAAAACCCCGCCAAAAATGAATATAACTGCTTGTCACCGCCGCTTTATGCGAATTCTACATAAGTGCTTTGATAAATGGTAAATTCTATAATAGATAAACATTCTACCTTTAGTGTGCCCATTGTTAGATTTTTTAGAACTAATAGAATCGACATTTCAACTTCTTTTGCCTCATTTATGATATTACCATTAATATTTTAATCATGACAATTGATGTACTTAATATCAATGATGAATGATTTATGGAATTTTCACTAACTAATATGGGTGATTTATGTAATTTACTCTTAAAAATGTTTAAGGTTAGCTTATCAATAAAAAGTTAAAAGCTACATCATTTTGAAATATTTGTGCTTAAACTTATACATGTACTATTCCTTTCTCCTAAAAAACATGTTTGAGATTAGCTTATTGTTAGCCATGTACTCATTGGTTTGTATGTCCTACTCATATATTCAGTAATCGTAAAAGAATTTTTATTTATCAAACTTTATATATCTAATATGACGGTTTGTGAAGTCTAGAATTCACATGTCGCGTCACCTAAAAAATTTTACTCAGATGTACACGACATCATATAAAATTTTAAAACTACATCATATAAAATTATTTGTCACTTAAACTCTAATAGATGCAATTTTTCTTTTTTAAGTTACTTGATGAGAGCGAGCTTTTTTACTCAGACTTAACTGAAGTATAACCACTTCACTTTTTATGAAGAGGTTACATCTCTACTGCATATAAAGCAAAAACAATTTTGTTTAAAACTTAAAAATCTTAAAATGAGTTTAAAACTTAAATTTCTCACTTAAAAATTCAAAAAACTTTGCCTTTAAACGGTTTTAAACCTCATATTATATACATGACAAGATTTTAAAATACTTACCTAAATAATGTCCCCGTTTAAAATTTTGACAACCACCAAAATGAATCGTGAGCTGACTATTAGGGTGTTGGCAATGGAGGAATATGAATATTCAGCAGAAGACTCGGTCACCCCGAGTACTTATTAGATCATCATTGCTCATAAGATTATCTGTAATATTATCAGTTGCTTAGTATAATTAGTATTAGTATTAGTAGTATCTATATTTGTGGAGTGGGTCGGGGCTTTCCCCTCTGTCAGCTCGCTCCACAGTCCACTAGGGACGTAATATGTAGTAGTATATATATCCCTTCCCACACATGGGAAGGGTTGGACCTTTTGAAGCTAATATTAC
This sequence comes from Artemisia tridentata subsp. tridentata, assembly GCA_021014915.2. NCBI lineage: Eukaryota > Viridiplantae > Streptophyta > Magnoliopsida > Asterales > Asteraceae > Artemisia > Artemisia tridentata. The sequence goes on from CP139508.1 coordinate 105,193,570, forward strand.
ACTAGTTACTTTCTCTCTCTAAAAGGCTCCCATTTCTCTCTCTAAAACATCTTCTATTCGATCCATACAAGCATCAAGATAGTGATTCATGCATTGTGAATACCCTACAATTGGTATCAAGAGCCATGGTTAGGTCCATGAGAGTTGGTATTCACGAATTTGTGTAGTTCTTGAGGTTTTCTTGTTGGATTCGACTTGTAGTTTTAGTTTTTTTTTTTATTTTGTTTGTTTAGTAGCATAAATCTCATTTTGTACTTTGTTTAGTGATTAGAAGTTGTTTTTCTTTGTACTTTCTTGATTAAGATTAGTATTAGAGTGGTATTTAGTGTTTGGATTCACAGATTTAAGGCTCGTGTGGTGTTTGTGGGTGATTCGAGGGTTTTTCTTTCAAGAGTTCTTGGATGCGGTTTGTGTTGTTTGGACGATTCTTGAATGCGGTTTGTGTAGCATCGTGTACTCGGTTTGTCTTTATACTAGTTTAGGCAAAAGGACAAACGGCATTGATAGTGACAGGTTTGGAAGTTTGAGCCAACGCGGTTTGTCTCTACGGTGCGTACGCGGTTTGTGTCTACGGTGTGAACTCGGTTTGTCTCTTTGACGCATACGCGGTTTGTGTCTACGCGGTTTGTATCTCAAGTGTGAACTCGGTTTGTCTCTAAGGTGCACACGCGGTTTGTGTCAACGCGGTTTGTATATCCGGTGTGAACTCGGTTTGTCTATTTGGCGCTTACGCGGTTTGTGTCAACGCGGTTTGTATCTTTGGTGTGAACTCGGTTTGTATCTCCATTGTGAACTCGGTTTGTCTCTTGGCACATACGCGGTTTGTATATCCGGTGTGAACTCGGTTTGTCTATTTGGCGTATACGCGGTTTGTGTCTTTGGTGTGAACTCGGTTTGTCTCTTTGGCGCACACGCGGTTTGTGTCTCCTGTGTGAACTCGGTTTGTCTCTTAGGCACATACGCGGTTTGTGTCTACGCTGTTTGCCTAGGCGGTTTGTGTCTTGGTGATTTTAGAAATTCCCGCGAAAGATTCGATTTCTCGGTTAAATCACAAGATCAGTATGACAACTAACTCAGACTCCATCATATCGGAGGTTCTCAAACTGTACGATGATACTAAGGATCATGGGAACTATGATTACACATCTCTAACAGAAACAAATGATACTGATTCTGCTGGAACTGATGTGTCACACTCGCAGTCACACATGAATGAATGCCTTGAGGATATGCAGTTGGCTAATGCAAAGGAAAGTAAAGTAGCATGCTTCCGTTCACTTCTATCACACATTAAGACTTTGTACGGTAACTCTGAATATGTGATGGGGTACAGACGGGCATTTGCTTCACTCTTTGGTCAGGAAATTAGCGATTTCACAGTCATGATGACATTATATCTGGATCAACTAGAACAGGAGCTGGTCAAGGAAGAATATTCTGAAGGTAAATCCAAAGACGCTCTCAATGTGATCAACAATCAATTCCAAATGTTCATCAACTCTCAATATACTGGGGACTATTATTGTGACTGTCAAGTGACTAAAGAGTGTTTCGCTAAATATACTGGGTCTGAAATAGAAACGTACAAAACGACACTGCTACTGCGGATAAGAGATGTCTATGGGTTCATTGAGGAAAAAGGTCAGCAGGGTAGGAATGGAACAAAATCAGACAAGAAGGATGATAGTGTTAGCACAGGAAGTGACCTCTCAAGATGTGAGAAGAAATCTCAAGAATCTGAAAATCATCAAGCACGGTCTACTGTGGTACATCTGTCTTATCTAGATAATATTGTTTCTAATGAACCTGTACATGTTAATTCGTCGAGTTCTCTGCCTACGACTGATTCTTTCAAATCACATTTTTTGAAAAACATGATATGATTGAAAAAGAGGTTTACAATGAACTTTTAAAAGAATTTTCAAAACTGGAAAAACATTGTGTTGATCTTGAAATTTCAATGCAACAATTAAAAGAAAAGTTCCAAATTAACCTTCCATCAAAAAATCCAGAATTACCTGACATTCGGGAATTTTTCATGATAAATGAGTTGAAAGATCAGCTGATGGCCAAGAACGCGACTATTAACATGTTAAGGACCAAACTAAGTGATTTGCAAGAAAAGGTCAATGAAGATAAAACCTCACATGACTCAAACACTGTTGAGTTACAGGCTGAACAAAATCTTAGGAAAAGTTTGTCATTAGCTTCTCGTAAGAATGACTTTAAGAAGTCGGCCAAGTACAGGGTGAATCTTAAGTCTGTCAAACAATCAGCCTTGGGAACACCTTCTCCAAGGTGTGCCCCCCAAGATGGTGAGACTAAGAGTTTGCCAAAATCAGTCACGTCACAACCTAGACATAAGGGAACATTAGCGAAGAGTCACTTTCAGGATAAGTCTCACATGACAATAACAAAGGAAGTTAATGTTCATATCATTGCATCCTCTACTTCGACAAACAATCACCATAGGCCTCTAAAATCTATGAAGCACCCTAGGAAGCCTAATAGATCTAGTGCTGAAAAACAAGAAACTTTCTCTCGTAAAAACACTAAGGTGCCTCAGAAACAGAGCATATTTAGAATGTGCCTAAGATGGTTGCCAACTGGTAGAATCTTTAAGCAAGACGGTCGTCAGTGGGTACCTACTGACACGAATAATGCTTCTAAGAATGGTTGCAAGAAATCACAGAAACAGGACCCCATAGTCACTAACCAATATCCATGCGTACAAAATCCTTATGATAGTGCAGGGAGACGGTTTCCGCGTGCAGCTACTCTCACAGAATGCATCATGAAAAAACTCAAGGTGTGGCTACCTAAGGGGACATCAACTCCCACAGAGGAGGTTTGGATAACCCACCGGTAATGTACGGGGACAATGACTTTTGAACAATTCAGTTCAAAACTCGTACAGATGTTACAAAGAAAATCTCAAGTATCCTTTTTCTTGGTGTATATAGTTTCTCCTATTTGATAGATACATGTTTCTTGTATATATATAGTATTATGTGTTCTTGGACAGCGAGAGGCATGTCTTCTGGATATCGATAACATTTACGACCCTAGAAATGTCATTCAATAATGACACGGGGTTTTAAATGAAGCTCGAACAGAAGTAGATCCCAATAAGTAAATCATGTCTCTGTGGTTTGCTATTACTTTAGATAGCAACCCGCGCTTCATTTTGGGGAAAGCACGTCGCCAAAAGGACGGCTGTCCCTCCAACAAGGTGATGTTCACCTGAGCATGGATTACTTCATATTCATGTTCATTCATACTGATGATTTCTGTTGGCCTAAAGACATTCACCGTTGATCTCATCCAGTGATAAATTGCTGTTCAATCAATGTCTAAATCTCTCTACTAAAGCTCAGTCATTGATTGAGGGGGAGAACAATAGCAATTTAAACTTGTCTATGAGTATTTATTGTGTAACTGACTGGGCTACTATTAAGTCCTTAGGGATTTAGTGTGTCGTAACTGGTTTGGAAGCCAATGAGTGTTAGAAAGTATGTTGATTGGAAAACCAGGGACCACAGGAGTCACTTTGTACAAAGAGGAGATCTAGGAATAGGGTGCTAGAATGGTAACCTATGCGGTTTGTCTAATCTACAATGACAGGGACCAAAAGTTAACCTATGCGGTTTGTCTAATCTACAACGACAGGGACCAAAAGTGTCATTAAGGTAAACTTTAAAATTAGGTGAGGATAGTTAATTATCTTATCACACGCGGTTTGTCCCTCAAACACTCTCTCTCTCCTCCACTATCATACCGATCTCTCCTCTCTATCTCTAAACAAACCCACGATCGCCAATTTTATTCATCCATCGAGACTTTCCTAGGTAATGATCGACCCTCATCCTTATCAGTAGGTAGTTAACTGTGCTATTCCTAGAATCTTAATGTTGGACTTGTTTTTTTTCTTAGGATTGATCCATTCGGCTCATCACTCGATCATAGGTGAGTTTGTTATTACTTGTTTTGATTGATGGGATTCTTAGTCATGAATGTGTTGATAAGTGTTACATGTTCATATTACTAAATCTTTCAAACTGTATGTTGGATTGGGGTGATTCGTCGAGCGATGTTTGACTCTAAAAGTCAAAATCGCTCATGGGGTCTAGGATTTGTTCAATCAGTGTGCGATCAATTAGTATCTAGGATAGAATGGGTGTCCTTTCCCACTAAGCAGATGAGAAATCTGAATTGATTAATTGATATGTCGATTGTTTGTTCTTTCAAGGTTTGATAAGATTAAGTCGATTGACAGATGGTATTTGGACTAAGATAGGGTTGTTTGTTTTAAGATCTCGTTGTGTTGTTGTCGTACGTACATACACTTGCATAGTTATGAATGTTTTTGACGATTAAGTGGTGTGATATTCTTCAATTCGGTTTGTCTAGCATATGTTGATAAGTTTGCAATGTGTGGAGATTTTACTCTGTGTGGAAATATGTGAGTCTATTGTTAAGTGATTGGCATGTCATGAGATGGTTGCATAATGTAATGTCTGTAATTAGTTCTCTCTACATAATCTAGGGTGTTGGTTGCTTTATGATTGGTTCATCGTTGCTTTTTGAGTGATCATTCTTGAATGCTATTTGAATATTCATCACAGACGCGGTTTGTCTGTTGTGTCTCAGACGCAGTTTGTTTGATTAGTCTCAGACGCGGTTTGTCTATTCATCACAGACGCGGTTTGTCTGTTGTGTCTCAGACGCGGTTTGTTTGATTAGTCTCAGACGCGGTTTGTATGTTTAGTCACAGACGCGGTTTGTATGTTTAGTCACAGACGCGGTTTGTATGTTTGATCACAGACGCGGTTTGTCTGTTTAGTCTCAGACGCGGTTTGTATGTTTAGTCACAGACGCGGTTTGTATGTTTAGTCACAGACGCGGTTTGTATGTTTAGTCACAGACGCGGTTTGTATGTTTAGTCACAGACGCGGTTTGTCTGTTTCATCACGAACGCGGTTTGTATAAACAATAACGAACGCGGTTTATCTAAATTATCACTTACGCGGTTTGTCTAAGTTGTCATGAATGCGGTTTGTCTACTTGGTCATGGATGCAATTTGTCTGTATTATCATGTTATGTCTATATGTTTGTCTACATGCTTACAAATGCAAGCTGTGGTTGCAATGCTTAAGTTAATGGGAATGATGGTTGCTACATTTTAGGTCTCTCACGATTGGGTGTTACTTGATCTACTGTAGTCTTGTGTTCTGTACACATAGTCTCTGTGCTAACCTCATGGATTGATTCACATCTAACTTGCATAGACATACTTTCGTTCTGTGAATGTGTGTGTAGATACAATGACAGATACAGGGATTACTACTTCCTCAGAACCAAACCCTGCAGTTCCAACACCTGTTCGCACAGATGAACAAATACTTCCTAAGAACAAATGGATCCCTATTGGTAGGAGCAACTGCTATATCGATGTGGCAAGACCTCAACCCAATCCTATTTACAAGATATCGGTTGATATCTTAAAGGATACCAACTTCTTCAGAGCATTCACTGCATGTGCAACCGTTCCGTCCATATACATTCAACAGTTCTGGAATACTATTGAACTCAACAAAGACACTGGTAATTACCATTGTCAGTTAGATGAACAATGGTACGAGCTGACATCAGACACCATCAGAGAGGCTCTTCAAATCTCACCTGTTGTCATTGATAAGCCCTTTACTCAACCTCCTACATCCGAGGCTCTCGTTCACTTTGTCAATGATCTGGGTTATCCATCAACCGTCCTCAAGGTGTCAGCGGTAGTCACCAGTGAAATGTATCAACCATGGAGAACACTCGCCACCATCCTCAATCTATGTCTTACTGGGAAGACTTCTGCTTATGAAAGACCTAGGGCTCCAGTGCTTCAAATTCTGTGGGGAATTATAAAACGTTCCAACATAGACTTCGCTGAAAGGATCTGGGAAGAATTCATTCACTCCATTCACACATTCCAAGAAGACAAAGCAAAACTGGAATCTAATCTGGCCAGCAGGAAGACAGTGAGGAAGATGTTAATTCCTAGCATCAGATTCACTAAAATGATAATCAATCACCTCTACTCTCTTCACAAGTTCCATCCTAGAACTGATTCTCCTCTCCATTTGTCCTCTGAAGAATTTGTTCTGGGAAATCTCAAATGGGCTGCTAAAGGGGTCAAACAAGAAGTCTTTGGAAAGCTTATTCCTGAGCCTCTTATTTCAGATAACATTCGTCAAGCTTCTTATTATAAGGAATATCTGAGCAAAGTAGAGGGATATCTAAAGTCTCTCTCGAAGAAGGTAAGAAGTGAAGCCGAAACCTCTGAACCAGAAACCCAGAAATCCATCAAACAAACCCAATCTAAATCAAAATCAAAGAAAAGAAAGGATGCACCCACAGAAATAGAGGGATCTAAGAAATATAAGAAAATCAAAAGGAAGGCTTCAAGCAAGAAGGTGAAATCTAAGAAAATCAAGTCAAAAGGTCGAGATGATGATGAAGAGATGGTGATTCCTGAACTAAGTCTAAGAGATGAAGAAGATCCGGATTTATTACAAGCCCTGGAGCTGAGTGCTAAAGAACACGCTGAATCAACGAAGAGTGCTACGAAAGGAGTTGTCATTAGAGAACCTGGTGTTGAGAGCAGTAAACCATTACCTGCAGTAGAGGGCAAAGGTAAAGGAGTAGCTACAGTGGAACAAGCGGCTAAGACTCTTCTTACCATATCATCTCCGGCATCCAAGACAACCACACGATTTGTGCTCAGGAAACGTGAGCAGGGATCATCTAGAGCACTTGACCTCTCAGAAGGACACCAAGACGAATCACCAAGCTTAGAAGCTGCTCAAGATTCCAGTGATACAGAAAGCGATGAACAGTTGTACAAGGACAAGAAGGTGGAAATGAAGATCGCACATGCAGAAGTAAAGGAACCACAAGATCAAAGTGAGAGTCGAAAAGAGGAAGTTCATAAGGAAGCTGAGTCTGGTAACGTTATTAATGAAAAGAAGGAGGAGGTGAAGGTCACACACACTGACATTAAGGATCCACAAGATCAAGGTGAGAGTCAAGGAGAGAAAGTTCAGAAAGAAGCTGAGTCTGATAACATCATCAAGGAAGCTCATGATCAGATAACAACAACAACTACAGAACCTCCACTAGAGATACAGCATGAAGAATTCGTGGCTTCTACATACCCGGGGATTCATGAGAATCTGAAAATGAAGGAGGATGAGCAAACTCTCCTGAATGAACCAACAGGGTCTACTGGCACTCTATCGTCTCTGAAGAACCTTGACACCGACTTCAACTATGGTGATCAATTCATTCTGGATAAAGCCAACGACAACACCACAGAGACTGACATACCACATGATGATAAGGAAGTGGAGTCAATGGTGTCTGTACCAATTAAACAAGACATGACTGGTATTAGACCTTTGACAACTCCAGTGTCCACAATAGCAACCATCATAGTAGAACCCTCACCAGAAGCAACACCAGCAACACCCATCCCACCAGAAGTACCATCTAATCTAGAATCAAAACTAACTGCTGCTACAAAGCTCATTGATGACATGTCACTAAAGATGAAGAATTATGAGCAGAGACTACTTAATGTGGAAAAGCTTAATATAGAACAAAAAGTGGCTCAAGCTGTGAATGATCAGGTGGAAGAAGCAGTCAGATGGGCAATGGAAGCTCCTATGAAGACACGATTCAGAGATCTTCCTACGGCTGATATGAAATCAATCCTATATGACCGAATGTTTGAATGTGGTCAGTATCAAGGTCACGAAGATCATCAACGGCTTTATGAAGCATTGGAAAAATCGATGCATCGTGATAATCAGGATTTCCTTATGGCTGAGCTTGAAGAACAAAGGAAGAAGAAGAAAAGGAGACAAGATAAACCTGGAACACCCCCTGGCTCTCCACCACATCCTCCTCCACCCCCTCCACCTAGTGGTGGATCTGGAGCAGCAAAGATGTCAGGAGCTTCAGAATCCACCCAAACTCAAGCTCATCATCATCCAACTGAATCTTCTGGTGGTAAAGATCAAACCACTACCTCTTCTGGCCCAAGCACATCTAAGGGTGTTTCAAAGGCAGGATCGCTTGCATGGACCACAGTTGATGACAGATACAAGCCCTCGTTCTCGCCAGTTCCTGAAGATTTTGTCATGAATGAGGAATCGGTTGCAGATGATTTGTCTACTCAAACTGATGAAGAAGATGTCTCTGCAAACACCAATATCCCAACAGTTGATCCTAATCAAAAGTGGTGGTTGGAATTCTTGCGCACAGACAAACCGGATGACTCAGAATCCTCGAGAAAGCGACCCACCAGGGAAGATAGGGAATCCTGGATAAAACCTTTATCTGATGAAGATCGAGAACCAATTCCTGAACCTAATTGGTCTATACCATCATCATCATCAGACAAAAGCATTCCTGTAAACAATTGGGCAGCTTACTATTGCTTCGCAACATAAATCTCCTTCAGAGAACTCATTGCTGGCAAAGTCTAATGACATGGGGGCATTTATTAGTTGGTTCTGTAAAAAGAAAGGCATTACAAATCTCACTCCCCAAGACTTGGAAGGTCCTGCATATGAAATCGTCAAAGTGTTTCATCCTGACGTGTATCATCTTCAATATCAAATGGAAGAATGTCATCGACTATTTACTGATCAAGTTGATGACCGGATTCTTTCCTACGACGTCAACCGACCTCTTCCCTTTGATGGTCCACCAGGTCAAAAGAACATTCAAGCAGATCTCTTCTTTAACAACGATCTGAGGTATCTCCGGTTCGGGAATAATGGTGATCGTCAGGCATTATCTATCTCCAAGATGAAAGCAGCTTACTACCCAGACGTTGGGCTGGAACAAATGGTGCCTGATCATGTATGGTCAGATGAAGAATACAAATTTGAACTTGCTGCATCTTATGGGGTCACACATTGGTGGTTCCACAAGAAGAGATTTTACATTGAACGGCACGCAGGAGAGGGTAGTCGTCAGGGTATACGCTCACATCTAAGAATCTGAAGTGTTATCAAAGTTGATATTCACCCAATGTATGGATATGAGTATCTTAAAAGGATAGTGCTTCGTCGTGCTGATCAAAAGGATTATATCATTTCTGAAAGCGACTTCAAATATCTATCTCCGAGTGACTTCGAGGATCTCTTCCTTTTGAATCTTCAAGGGCACCTGAATCATCTTCCACCTCGCGACAAGAAGGCGCTTGCTGCTGCTGTTAACTTATGGATCCGGGGTCTTGTCATCAGGCAAAGGGTGAGTGATTTTCAACTAGGGATGGAGAGCTATCAGACCAAACTCAATCTCACGAGGCCATATTGGGAACGTAAGGGTCTCGAGTACCTTCACGACTTCAAAGTTATCGAGTCTCCAAGAGCAGTCAAGTTCACTGACCAACATGGGACTCCAATGATGATGCAATTCAGTGAGATTCATAAATTCAGCGATGGTACCCTGAGGATGATCGATGAAGCACTGGATTTCAGGATTAAAGACTTCAAACTAAATCCCCACAACCCACAATTGAAGACTCAGTTCTGGACTGATCTGGATGTACAGAGGAGCAAAGAGTTTATGAAAGCCATAGAGCGTAGACTGAAAACAAGAAGGATCTTTCGCAGCTTGGAAAGCTTCGTTGGGGGAAGAGTTCGTGAAGGAGATTACAGATTGATGGAAAGAACGACATGAGCTGATCCGCTCCACAAGTGGTCTCTGTAGTAATAGTAGTCTTTTGTTGGACTCTTGTAATGCTACAATGTAATTTCCTATAATCATGTAATACTCTATGTGTGATCTGTGTATATTGACAAGTAATCCTCTGTCGTTAATTTATGAGGGAGCATAGTATGCTCCTACATCAGAATACATGTTAACCTGACCACATTTTCTCCCAAATTTTTCTAAACATATTTAAATCAATTGGGATCACAAATCTCAAATGGTTTGAAATTTTTGATCGGGGGAGAGAATGTGATTTAAATAGGAAATTCTGATAAAATGTGATGATTTGGAAGTTAATGTATGCTCTCCCGTATGTGCTAAACCATTTCGTAAATCATGGCACATATTGAGGGGGAGTAAAATGTTTTGGTCATAAACGCAAGCTCCTCCATATGTACGAAAATCTTTCTTATATCAATGCATATATTGAGGGGGAGCAAATGGTTTTACAAAACAATGGATTATGGCATCATGTGGCTGGGACTCAGAATTAACCAATGAATTGACGAAACTTGAACTGCCATCAATCGAAAGGATTTGTCTTGGCCGGGTAATAATTTCAAGCTGGTCTAACCAGTGATGTAAGCGTGTCTCGAAAAGATGAATCTGAGTAGAGTGTACCATTTCGAGAAACTTTCTATGGACTTGACCGGGACGGGTAATAATTTCAAGCTGGTCTAACCAGTGATGTAAGCGTGTCTCGAATCGGTCATGTTCACTGAAAGTGGATCAATTCAAAAAAGTGCGAGCTCTACTTAACATGTGCAAATTTATAAAACAATCAACCGAGCACATGTTGAGGGGGAGCATTTGAAAAATCATAAAACTCTCAAGTGTTTGCAAAAATGTGTTTCAGATTCAGGAACACTTTGAGAGATTTTTTTTCAAAGATTTGGTTTGGCAATTGTGGATGAATACCAAAGACCGACCATTTTACTTAATGCAAGGAGTTATAAGGATGGTTAGGTTAGGCTCAAGTTCCCACGATCCCGCCAGAGCCGGAGGGATCTACCCAGGGACAATCCACTAGTTAGTGTAGAAGTCCTTAGGTATGATTAAAAAAAAAGGAGAAATGTGCATAAGGGAATAGTGCCGACTGAGATGGAGCTAACACTGGAACAAACCCAACAAGGTGTTAGTTATGAAGTCTCGGTAAGCACTGAAGGGGTTGAAGAATCAAAAAGAATTGTAAAGAGAAAGGGTGAAAAGAAATAGCCCTCCTTACAACTTAGGCAGAAACCGGGTCAATACATATGCTGTCAGAATCACCTAGTTGATTGCTGGCATTGAAGACAAAGTATCATGGACCCAGTGATACGCTGCACAACCCTCCCTAGCCACTCAAGGTCCCTCAAAGGATTCTTGTTTCAATTGTCACGGAGTTCAATACGTTCCTATCATCTCTCTCACTCCGAGTTAGATGATATTGAAAAGGTGGCAGTCCTCTCCAGCCTCCGATCACTAAATCAAAACGCACAATTGGGTCTAGAGCCACGAGATACATAATAAGATCTCATAGGGACACGAATCATTTCTACACTGGTTGTTCAACAGTAAGGACGCCAGTTGTAATCTCATGAGTCCTACGCAGATCTTAGCAATCTGCCAGAACATTTATGAGGGAATTTACTTATGTAATTCTCAATGATTGAATGGAAATTCCTGCCAGGGTCAACATCAAACAGCCCTGAAAGCAGGTCACTTCGGTAATTCCTCGTGGATTACGCTTAGTGGTCGCGGCGGTTTCAACCGGTCTACAGTCGTGGAGTGATCTCCAGCGACTCACCTAATCGCTGATTTACTACGGTAAAATCTTAAAAAGCTCTCTGTGAGTTTTCGATTAGGAACGGTCTTGGTAAGGATTAGAGATAGTTTTCACAATATGCTGTTGACTATCTCGAAGTCCAAACTTGTAAGTACCGGTCGAATTATTGCTAACTGTCGTATGCAGGAACTTCTGGCGATTGTAGCAGTGGAATGCTGTAGCTGGTTGCTGTCGTAGCTGGTTGCAGAAAAGATGCCAATCCATCACCACATGTTCACACTACATCATCATCAAAGAAGTCATGATCACTCTAAAAGACCTTCGACACAGCTTCTGCTAACTCTGATGCTGAAGATCATGACCCCATATCGTGTGAGCATGTCGGCTCTAAGTATATTTCATCACATGGAGTATTACTACTGAAAGATGACGTGGAGACTCAAGTGGGATGATACGTTCAGAGATTATTCAAAGTTCATCCAAGACAAAAGAGAAGTCATCTTCAGATCGCTGACGTTTGCACAGCAATCTATGACATTGAAGATGCAATGAATACGAGCTATGATGTCAAGATCCAAGGAAGAAGTGCTGAATTTCAGAACATTACTTCTGGGGTGACCTCCCTTAGGGGGAGATTGTTAGGAATATGAATATTCAGCAGAAGACTCGGTCACCCCGAGTACTTATTAGATCATCATTGCTCATAAGATTATCTGTAATATTATCAGTTGCTTAGTATAATTAGTATTAGTATTAGTAGTATCTATATTTGTGGAGTGGGTCGGGGCTTTCCCCTCTGTCAGCTCGCTCCACAGTCCACTAGGGACGTAATATGTAGTAGTATATATATCCCTTCCCACACATGGGAAGGGTTGGACCTTTTGAAGCTAATATTACACTAGTTACTTTCTCTCTCTAAAAGGCTCCCATTTCTCTCTCTAAAACATCTTCTATTCGATCCATACAAGCATCAAGATAGTGATTCATGCATTGTGAATACCCTACATAGGGTGATGGCAATGGGGGACTCGGAGTCTTAGGAGGATTTTCACCGACCAATCACAGAGTGCCATGTGGCAGGAGGATTCTGAAGGATTCTGAAGCTAAAACTGTTGGCAGTGGGAGGATTCAGGAGGATTCGGAATCATGCTTTTTTTTTCTTTTTTTTTTAATAATAAAAATTATATTTAAACAATTTATTATTTATATAAAAAAGATAAATAAAAATATATATATTTATTATTTTTTTTATAAATAATAAAAATTATATTTAAACAATTTATTATTTATATAAAAAAGATAAATAAAAAATATATATTTAAACAATTTATTATTTATATATAAAAGATAAATAAAAAAAAGTTACTGTATTTACAAAAAAAAAAAAAAAAAAAAAAAAAAACCTACAAATATCAAAGGGAGGCAAGGACTAAATTGCAAAACCATCATCTTCCCCAACTGAAACAAATAGGTACCAGGAAAAAAAATGCTTCCTCATTTCCTTCTCTTATTGTCTGCTAGGTATATATACATATTAATATATATGCATATATATATATATATATATATATATATATATATATATATATATATATATATATATATATAGGGGGACTTTCTTACGAGAACCATTTTATCTGCGAGAACTGAGAGAACCACAAAAAACATACATGCACGCCTTTTAAAATAAAATAAAAATACATGCAAATCATCAATAATCGTAAGTATCCACCTATGTTCTTCAATATCATCATGAACTCATCCTCTTTTTTCACAAAAACCTTACACAAGGCCGCAATATTGTCGTTGCACGCCTTATAAGAACATACATGCACACCTTCAAAGAAAAATGTTGTATTTCCAATTTCTTATCAAATTCTTTAGAACAACTATGTTTTTTTAAAAACATATATGTTGTTTTTAGAACATATGTGCAAAAATACAATTATTGAAGGCGTGCATGTATGTTTTTGGTGGTTCTCTCAGTTCTCGCAGATATATATATATATATATATATATATATATATATATATATATATATATATATAGGGAAGGGTTCTTTTCAGAACCAAATAAAGGTACAGAACTGCGAGAACCAGCATCAACCAATCAGATTTTTTTGAATATTTATTTTTATTATTTAATTCAAAAGGGCATAATAGTAAAATTACATTTTTTAATTTCTTTTTGTTTTTTTTTTAATAAAAAACGTTTTTAGTTCCTAAATTTTAGGATTTTTTTTTTTTTTTTTTTTTTTTTTTTTTTTGAAATAATTTTTATTTTCAGTATGAATGATTTCAAAAGTGAGGTGCACATGTGTTTTTTAATATAATGTATGTTTACGTATATTTGTAGTGTTCAATTTACGTGTATTTGGTAAGGTGCATATGTGTTTTTTTAGATAATGTAAATTTACGTGTGTTTGTAGTGCATAGAATGGCAAACAAAAAGTATTTTACATGTATTGTTTACAATTTAAAACAAAAACATTATATACAAATTTAAAATCATGTGATAATACACTTCAAATACAAATTTCTAAAAGCAAAAATGTTGTCATATATGCACATGTATTTTCCCTCGTTGGACACTTTGTATTTCTTTGTATGTATATGTGCACTTGTATCTGCGGCTGCACTTGTGTCTTTAATCTTTAAATCTTTAGCTTAACTATCTTATCGCTAGATAGTATGTACAAAACACATGTGCACTCTTCATATTGCTCATCATACTCGTACCTGTAACCACAAAACACAAGTGTACACTTAAAATAGAACTAAACACAAAAAATCTTTATATCATAACTACAAACATATATGCATTCATTTCAAACACGCATGTTCATGACATAAACACATGTGCATTCTTTGTAAATTCATCGTTTTTATTACGTAAATACATGTGCATTTGTTTCAAATTCTCTTGTTCATGACGTAAACACATGTGCATTATTTAAAAAAAATAACAAATATGCAAAAATAAAATACAAGTGCACCCTTAAATTTGAACTAGACACAAAACTAAAAACATATATGCACTTTCAATACATTTAAAGTCCGAAACTATAAAAACACATATGCACTAAAAGCATCAAATTCAACAGAAACAGTAAAAACACATATGCATTCTCACCAACACCCTCACCAACACATATGCACTACCAAATAAGTAACAGCAAAGAATGTGCACTCATTAAGATTCAATTAGAAAAACCAAACGGTATTATACAGTTATAATTAAGACATATATGACAACTATTTGACTTTGAATATTACAACTACATTAAAAATTATTTGGTCCATCACATAACTTCGTCTATTAATCTTGCTCCAATACATATGTTGTTAATTAACATATTGCATGAGATAATATTTGCACTTCAAACCCAATTTAAAGTTTAATCCACCCATAACTTTAATTGAGTATGAGATAATATTTGCACTTCAAACCATTATTAAAGAATCACATACCCCACAAACCGAATAAAATAAGCTTGTTACTCAACAATCAGATCCAATGTTTGACCATCGACACCCATATTCACAAATAAGATAACCAATAATTAAATATTTAGATAGAAATGCGATTAAATTATTGTAAAATTTACCAATCAAAACATACAAATCAAATATATATATGATGCTGAGTAATCATTAATTAAAACCCAATAATCAACATTAAAATCCCAAATCATAAACTAAATTAACCACACTAAAAACCATCGAACTTCTAATAACTAGCAGGAAACAATAGAACCATAAAAATCTCAACTCATAATAAACAAACATTACTTAAAAAAAATAATATCATTAAAATTGACACTAGAACAGAAGCTTGATAAATCACTTTACCATCACTAGCATCACTTGCATTGTTGTCCCCCACATCAGCATCTAGACCATAGGTTTCACGTCGACACACAAAAACACGACACACCATGGATACCAAAACGTTTTTCATCATTTTTATTAATCAAAAACCTTAAACCCGTTTGTTTTTAAACCCGAAAAATCAAGAAACCACGAGTTGACTCTGTGGTGAGTCAACCCACGCGTAAAACGCGTTTCCTTACCGTATCTTCAATCGATCTATAGATTTAGATCATAAAAATGATGGTGGGTAGGTTTTTGGTGGCGGCGGAGTAAAAATAACGGAGAGGTGGTGATGTTTGATGGCGCGTGTGCTATAGTAGAAGAGAGAGGAGAGTGAGAGGGTTACGTTGGTGGTGGTGGTGTGGTTGTAGGAGTGGCGGTGGTGGTGCTGTGGGGTGTGGCCGGCGGCGGCAAAGAGAGGGAGAGGAGTGAGGTTAGGTTTTTGGTTGAGGAAGAGAGAGATATAAATAACCATCTCTCCAAAGATCACGTATAATACGGTTTTAAATGTATAATTTTGATATACCCAAAATGCCCCTCTTTCTTTTACAATAAATCACATATTATTTCAGTTAATTACCATCATGCCACTTGTATTTATATCCATTGATCAAATATCTAACGGTGCAGATCGGTTCTCGCAGTTCTGTACCTTTTTTTGGTTCTGAAAATAACCCTACACTATATATATATATATATAATATATATATATATATATATATATATATATATATATATATATATATATATATATATATATATATAATAAACACTTGAATTTAAAAGAAGAAGAAGAAGAAAAAAAAAAAAAAAACTGATAAAACCCTTCAACGGTCGAATTTTTGATTCCCACAACCCATGCTTCAGCGTCTGAATCTTGCTTCCGAATCACACGACGCCAGCGTCTTGGGGGTTGGCGGCGGTGTTCACCGGCGTCTTCCCCCAAGGACGCTGGGAAGACGCAACCATTGCCATCACCCTTACAATGTCATATTTGAACTTGCGGATGGTTTTCGATTGTGCGTTGACCTCATAAAAAATATATGTTATTATGGATATAATACTCCTTTAACAAGTAAGGTGCTGTTTGTTTTGCTTCATTCAGATCTGAATACGTCTGAAGTCTGATTCGGTCAGACGTAATCAGATTCAGACTGTTTTTTTTTTCCTGATCTGAAGTCTGAATACATCTGAATAGGGTCTGATTCATTCAGACATTTGAATATGTCTGATTACATCTGAAAAGTCTAAACTTTACACCTACTTCTTTTCAATTCTTATATCCTCATCTTGGTCTTGATTTTTTATTAATAATCATGAATGGAGGGTCTTTTGGTTTGTTTTATAACGAAAGGATTGTTTTTTATTTATTCAGAAATTTTATAAAAACAAACAGTCTAAAATAATTCAGATTCAGACTTTTGGACCACTAATTCAGATTCAGAAGTGGTATTCAGATTCAGACATAAAATGTCTGAATAAACAAACAGCACCTAAGTCATCTTCATGTGATAAAAAAAGATGCATTAGTTTGTTAGACCTTATCGATATTCGGCAACTTTAAAACCATGTCAAAATGATATTTAATCGTAATTTTTACCTATATATAAAGAGAAAATGTTTTCTCTTAAAACTTAAAAAACTTTAAAGTGAATAATGTGTTATGCCCAAAATACCACTTTAATCTTAATGGTTTTAAGTTTCAAATTTTTGTTAATATCCTAAAAAAATGGTTGACTTATATTAAAAAAAATTGCATTGTGTCGAATAAAAGAAGTTGCTTTCAGTATCACTAAATGTTCTTTGATAAACTTTAAAAGTTGTTATTTTAGTTGAATTATCGTATGTTACAACACTTATTACTTAGATTTTGATTATGTTACGTTATATGCATAAATGTTACACGAAATAATTAAACAAAATATCACGAGTATAAATTATTTGCACTATCAAATCCTATCGCTATACTACCAGTTTTAATACCCGTGCACGCACGAGGTTTGGACATAAAATTTTAATATAATACTCTTCGTTACTGTAATTAAATTTTTAAAGTTCATTCATCGGTTGTTAATAACTTGTTTGATTCCTTTACAGAATAACAACAAATTCATTCTTTAGCATTGTTTGTTTCATGCCATTTTGTATGTAAATAGTTGCACTGATACACTACAAGATAGAGTCACATTGTTTCTTAATTATTACTTTGTTTCTAATAATCTTAGAAACAAAGTAATAATTAAGAAACAATGTGACTCTATCTTGTAGTGAATCAAGGTCCTATTGCTGATGATTGATGAAGTTTCTACATGGATTGAGGTATTCTGTGTCATATATTGAGGTTCCAGTTTCAATAAGGAATGTTTTAAGTTGAAGGATCTGATGCCTGTATACTTCACAGTTTGTTTTTTCATCTGGAAATTACAAACTGTTTTATATTGCAAACCATAACAATGTCTTGTCTTAGTGCTTGGAGTTCTAATGGTAAGACTGTAGTCATTGGATCCTCATTCTCCTATCTCTATTTGGCCTTGGGAGGAAATAGTGTAGGCTTTGATGGATCCAGTGAGAGGTCTAATTCATAAGAATGTACCATAATATAAGATGAGCATTGTGAAGGGTATATGGTTTGGGTGTGTAGTGTATGATGGGTGGAATAGCGAGGAGTGAAAGATGAACCTGCTTGGTCCACCCAATACACTACTAAAGGAGGTAATGGTTGGTCTTCCCTCAAGGTATGTGTTTCCAAGAAGCTGAAGCCTTTTTTAAGAGAAGGAAATGTAGGTTTCTTGGAAGAGCTCTTGACTGGAAGGGTTACGGGTGCCTAGTGATGCCTTTTGTCTTCATTTTTTGATTACTGTGGATGTGGGTTGAGTGATCATGGAATGGAGTTGAAAGGAAATGTAGCTAGATGGTATTTTGGTGCATAAAGGTAAAGGATGAAATCATGGTTTGATAAAGCAGGATGATGGTCTCTGTTTCTCCATTAAAACAGAGTGTGGTTTATCATAGTTTTTCTTGCTATCAAATTTAGGTTGTATAGCTTGTTCTTGTTATCTGTATTGAGCTTCTGATATAAGGGCATGTCCTTATCAGTTTTCTTTATGTTGTACAGTTTGGTTGAGTTAATATAAGTTTACCTTTGCACCAAAAAAAATGAAACAATGTGACTAATTGTTAATTTTACGAAGCTCTTTTAGAGCAGCCATGGCAGTCAGTCTACCAGTACCTTCTTTAGAAAGTTATCAACCTGTCATGTTTCACACTTTTCTTGCGAGAACAACGACTCAATCACCAAAACATTGTGTAATAAATTCTGTCAATAAAGGAAATTTTGGACAAATTTATTCGTGAATAAAGGCAAATTCTTGAAGACAACTTCCATATTGATCGAAGGTACAAAAAGCCAATCGATCTAAAGGTTCTAATTTCAACATGTTTACTTATAGATGGGCCGACTTGGGTTACACTTAGTATCTTATAGGTGAAATGGGTAGTATGTACGAAATTAGCTAAACAGGAAACATGCAAATGGGTTGAAAATTGGTAAATAGTGTAACTTGAGTGAATGAAAAAAGGTACTAAATCAATTTATTGAACAAATTATATTATTTGTTCTAAGAAAAAAAAAATGAGAATTGTATTATTTTGTGAAATAATAGGGTTTTTCGTAAGCACATATGGATTTTTTTAGATACAGTGTTTCGGGTCAACCCTATTTGTTTTAAATCGAAAAAATTATCCATTTTGACCAAAACCCGTTTTTAAGATGCTTAGAAAACCTAAAGATTATCTTTTACTGATAAATGCACATAATGATTAAGAATAATGCATGAAGATTTTCGACCATCGATTGGCAAATGATTTTTCAAAGAAGAAATCTTATTTGTAGGCTCTTCTTTTTTCGTTACAGCAGCCACTTCACTTTTCATACCACGCTTCACAATAAATGAATTTGTAGAATCACCTTTTTCCAACGAACCCTTGTCCCGTTTGTACCATAAGCCATTAGGCACCTGAAAGAAGGTTAGCCAAACACCTTCTGGATATAGGATCCTTCAAAGTGTATTCGAATTAAAAATTAGAATTTGAACTTCCTACAATCACTTTTTGAGCATATGGCCTTTTAATATTTTAAATAATGTATGATCACAACACTGATATCGGAATAAAAAGGTTAGGAATTAGGAGTTAAGTAAGAAAACTGATGACTGTTAATAGCCTTTTAATCAACAAAAACTACTATGTGAACCTATTGTTACCAAAGACAAACATTGTTCACGAAGACAAACAACTATGGACGGAGCAAATTACCTAGAGATGAATCCAACTTTAGCTCATAAACATCATATGAATTTACAATTTGACTAAAAATATGATCTTTTATTTGGTAGTTCTGTTTGGATGACGGGAACTCATTGGTGTACCATTGCTTATATTCAGTAGGTTTATGTGGTTTGGCATTTAATACACTCTCACTTTTTTACTAATGCCAAATGCATACCCAAAGAGATACCAGGTCACCTCATGAGTAGATATGACTTCAGCCTAAACTGGACTCAAGTCAAAGGAGATGACTTTGAAAAATTAAAAACATGTCAAACGGGCTAGGTTTAATGTTTAACTTTTAATATACGTATGTCCGGTTTCGAACCCGAGACTCGGGATTGCACACGATGCGTGAGAGTTTCAATAGTATGAATAAATTAAATATATTTATATATTTTATTTATTCATTTCACAAACAAGCACTTAACGACAGTTAGTATTTAACGGTGTTAGAGATAACGACCGTTAAAGGACTAAATATGAAAAGAAGGATCTAGAAACCCATAAATGGGTTGGGTCGGCTGGAAATCCAACTTGGGTTGGGTTTGGCCGGTTTTGAGGAAGAGTAGGGAGCAAGATTGGTGCCCTAGGGATAGCCTATAAATACAATTCATTGTGTTTAGGTTTTCCACTAATCTAGAATCCCTAATCTTGCCAAACTTCTCTTCTTTATCCCTCTTGCTAGAAGCTAGTCGACATTTTTATTTCCACTAGGAAATTCGGCTCAAGCTAATAGCAATTAAAGTGTTTGGTTATTAGTGATCAAGAACCTAGCTTTTCCTACTGAAACGCTATCATCACGTGTGTACAAGAACGAGTGACTAGTTTATTTTAACTAGTGTTTTTCCTTGTGTTTGGATCGACATACCCTATATTTATTTAGGGTTCATACTTGTTCTTGGTGATTGCAAAAGGTACGTGTCTATTTAGTTTTAATTAATTACTAGTTCTTGTAGATCTTCCGCTGCGTGTGCTTTGATGTTTTTATATGTTTATAGTTTTTTATGATTCATATAATCCAACAGTGGCATCATGAGCCTCGTTTAGAACTATGTAATTAATTACTAAAACCTAAAAAATTGGATCTTGATTAGATACATGCATTCTAATGTTCTAGGGTTTTATTTGAAACCCTAATTTTTTAATAAGTGGATCGATCCACAAAATTTTTTTTAGGGTTTATGTTAGTTTTTTTTATTAAAAACTTGTTAGAAACCCTAGATTATGCATGCAAAATTTTTAGGGATTAATTTGTGAATACTATGTGATGTCACCAATTAATTAGATACGTACAAGGAATTAACATATTAATATGGATTTCATGATTATGTGTTAATATGGTATCCATGACAAAATCTTGCATGTTTTGTCATGGTATGATATATGGTTCGATTATATGTATGTATTTGCTACATGTTCTGTTTAATAAATCTTAAATTGGGGAAGACCTCAATATATTAATTAATAAATTATGTGCAATGTGGTATTAAATTAACTAAAACTTACGCGGCCAAGTTATTTGGTGTCTGTGGTCCATTGGGCACAATGAGCTCGAAAACCAATGGGAGTTTTGTTAGTTAAATACATATTTAATTACACATAGAATTAATAATAGGATTTATTGGAAAAGGTTTGCATGTGGCTATATGATATCGTGGATGATCATATAATTGTTATTATGTGTTTATTTATTTTTGTGATTACTTGATCTTTTGTGTTTTATATTATGATGGATTGTAAACAACAAAAGAGGGTAATTTTCATAATAAAAATAAATAAGACTAATAACTATGAAACCTTTGTAGTAATTTTATTTATTGCCAAGTCTTATGTGCCGACAGTGGTTCGCTTCGCACGGTAATTTGCTCCCAGGCGAGACTAGCAATAATAAATTTACTACATTAATTGTTTTAGCAAGAAAATCATATTCTTTTAGTTGATTGATTGCGACTGTACTAAGTGGTCGAAGCGGCGGACCTAAAATTGACAAACTATAAAGTGGGTTCTAGTTGGTACGCATTAAATTGTGACCTTAGAGGGGCACGGTTTTAACCGCTTCGGCGGCTGTCGTCCCTACGCCCGCCTGTGCGTCAATTTTAGACTTACCAAGTACACCACGATAAATACGAAGCATCTTAAGGCAATGTTGTAATTTATTCAACGCCTCAATTAAAAGATTTGATGATTTGAGCTACGAATGAGTAAATGGTTTTGTTTTGAAAATATATATATATGATACAAAGATGAATGCATGACATCTTTGTACATATTTTTTGATTTAACACATCAAAATTTTATTACCCTATAAATTTAAGTTATATGCCGACCAATTAACACGGAAACACCTAAGATGACATTCTATCATTACTAGCAGCCTCAGCTGATGTGATGATTCAAAGAATGAAGTCAATAGGGGTAAATTGAGCACTTCCATTACTAGCAGCCTCAGCTGATGTGGTGGAACGGCGTCAATTTACATGTCTCTAAATTGGTTAACTTGATTGAGCACTTTTATTACTAGCAGCCTCAGCTGATGTAATAAAACGGCGTCAAGGCATAAAAGAATTGGGGATGAAACATGCTTACAATTTGCAACTGATGTTGGCAATATATATTGTAAGTCCCAAGATTTCTAGGAATTGCAATTTGAAATTGGCAATTGGGTGATCCCGTACCTTGTTGAGTACTTTCATTGCTAGCAGCCTCAGCTGATGTAATGAAACGACGTCAATTAGGATCCTAGATTTCAGTGAAAATTAAATGGTTTTTAACCAATGGGTGTTTAATTTTCATGAAATGTTTAAATTATCGAAAGTACTAACTTTTGAACTTTTTCTGTAGAAATGGCCCAACCCGGAAACTCGTCAAACTTAACTTCCTGTTTCAAGATGATGCTTGAAAAGGAAAAATTGACCGGGACTAAGAACTTCAATGCTTGGCATCGAAATCTAAGGCTTGTTCTTAGAATTGCCAAACGTTCTGAATGTCTTACTGAGGCTCTTCCAGAAGCTCCTCCTGCAAACTCGTCTAATGAAATACTTAGGCAGTACAATGAAACCTATGACAAGCACAATGATGCGGCTTGTCTCATGCTATCGGGGATGGATGATCAACTGGTTAAACAGTTTGAGAAATATAGCCCGAAAAACATGATTGATGAACTGACACGTATGTTTCAGAAATCACCAATGGCTGAATTGTATGATGTACTTGACAACTTGGGCAAGTGCAAGCAGGATGAGACAACACCCGTAAGTGATCATGCACTTAAAGTGAAAGGTTATCTTGACCAACTTGATGCACTTAATTGCGGGTTTGTGGAAGACGTTAAAGTTGGCCTCATCAACAAATCCCTCAATGAGGAATTATATGGTGATTTTGTGCGCAACTTTAACATGCATTGCAAGGGGAAGACATTTTCTGAATTGCATGCAATGCTTATAGAGCATGAGAAGGCCCTCACTAAGAAAGCTCCTACACCTGCTGTCATGGCAATAAAAGGTGGTAGGGTAGCTAAGCCCGGTAAACCGAAACATGTGAACAAGAAAGGAAAGGGCAAAGCTGACAAGGGCAAGCAGATTGTGACCTATCAGCAAAAGCCAAAGAAGCAGAATCCTCCTCCCAAGAAGGATTATCCCAAAAAGGATGCGGCTGCTTGTCACCACTGCCATACTCCTGGACACTGGAAGCGTGACTGTCCATTGTTACTAGAGGAGTGTCGCAAGAATAAGAATGCCAAGGCTGGGCAGGGCGCCAGCACTTCAGGTATTTTTATGGTTGAATTATTTTCTTTTCCTCGTAAGCAAAATGCCTGGATATATGATACAGGATGTGGTACTCACATTTGTAATACATCGCAGGGGCTTAGAGGAGCAAAGAAGCTGAACTATGGAGAATGCTACTTGTACGTGGGAAATGGAATACGTGCAGCAGTAGAAGCCATAGGGACTTTTGAGCTAGTTTTACCATCTGGTTTAATTTTAGTTTTAGACAATTGTCATTACGCACCTTCTATTGTAAGAGGTGTCGTTTCAGTTTCTTTGTTATTGGATTTGGGTTTTAAGCATACTTTTAATGATAATGGAATTTCTGTTTCTTTAAATTCTGTTTTCTATTTTAATGCTATTTCATTAAATGGTGTGTTTGAAATTGACATGGATAACCATGTATCCAATAGAAATAATTCTATGTATAGCATCGGGAATAAGAGAACCAAGTCTAACTTGGATTCGTCTTATTTATGGCATTGTCGCCTTGCCCACATAGGCAAGAAACGCATGGAAAAGCTGCTAAGTGATGGGCTTTTACCTAATATCAATGATGATTCAGTTGATAAATGCGAATCTTGCATATCTGGGAAGATGACAAAGAAACCTTTCCATAGCAATATGGAGAAGGCTTCAGATCTACTTGGATTGATACACACGGATGTGTGTGGTCCACTTAGACATGTGTCAAAACGCGGTGCTACCTACTTCCTAACCTTTACGGATGACTATAGTCGTTATGGTTGTGTTTATTTACTTAAACACAAACATGAAGTCTTTGAGACATTCAAGGTTTTCAAAAATGAAGTAGAATTACAACTCGGAAAGAAGATTAAGGCCCTTCGATCCGATCGTGGTGGTGAGTATTTGAGCCAAGAGTTCAAAGATTATCTAGCTGAGTGTGGCATTGTCCAACAACTCACTTCTCCTTATACTCCACAACAAAATGGTGTATCTGAAAGGAGAAATCGTACCTTGCTTGACATGGTACGATCTATGTTTAATCTTACAACTCTTCCTTTATCCTTTTGGGACTATGCTCTTGAAAGTGCTGTTCGCATACTAAATATGGTTCCAACTAAGAAGGTTGATAAGACTCCATATGAATTATGGACTGGAAAAGCTCCCAACTTGTCTTACTTAAAGATCTGGGGTTGTGAGGCGTTTGTTAAACGTGACTCACCTGACAAGCTCCAACAAAGATCTGTTAAGTGCATCTTCGTAGGATACCCTAAGGAAACAAGGGGTTACTACTTTTACTTCCCACCAGAAAATAAAGTCATTGTGGCTAGATATGGTGAATTCCTTGAGGAGAATTTCTTGACTCAAGAATTCAGTGGGAGAGTATATGATCTTGAAAATGATCAAGAAGATGTGTCACCTTCTGAGAACACTAACACACTTCCTGTGGAACCTGAAAGCTTAGGTCCTCCACCTGAAGTAGAAGTGGTACCCGTCCGTAGGTCTTCAAGATCTACAAAGGCTCCTGAACGTCTATGTTTAAACATAGATGATGAGGAAACTATGCTATTGGATCACATTGATGAGCCAACTAGTTATAAGGCTGCCATTAATAGTCCTGAAAAGGATAAATGGCAGGTAGCCATGGATGGGGAAATGCAATCCATGAAAGACAATAAAGTCTGGATTGAAGTAGACCTTCCACCCAATGCTAAGGTAGTTGGGTGTAAATGGCTCTTCAAGAAAAAGACTGACATGGATGGCAATGTACACACCTACAAAGCTCGTTTGGTGGCGAAAGGCTTTACCCAAACATATGGTGTTGACTATGAGGAGACCTTTTCTCCTGTGGCCGACATTAGAGCTATTAGGATTCTTATAGCCATAGCTGCCTACTATGACTATGAGATTTGGCAAATGGATGTCAAAACCGCTTTTCTAAATGGTCGCCTAGATGAAGATATCTATATGGCGCAACCTGAGGGGTTTGTGAATCCACAATTTCCTGAGCGTGTATGCAAACTTCAAAGATCCATTTATGGATTGAAGCAAGCATCCAGGCAATGGAATAAGAAATTTGATGAGGAAATCAAGAAGTTTGGATTTACTCAAAATTTCGATGAGCCATGTGTATACCACAAAGTTAGTGGGAGTAACACTACTTTTCTTGTCCTATATGTCGATGACATATTAATCATGGGAAATGATATACCAAGCCTTAATGAAGTTAAGGATTATCTTGGTAATTGCTTTGCCATGAAGGATTTAGGAGAAGCAGCGTATATCCTTGGAATCAAGATCTATAGAGACAGATCTAAACGGTTAATCGGATTAAGCCAAAGTGCTTACATGGATAAAATATTGAAGAGATTCAATATGCAAAATTCCAAGAAGGGATATTTGCCCATGCAAGTGGAACACGGCTTATGCAGCGAAATGTGTGCTTCTACACCTGAAGAGGTGGCATACATGAAGAAAGTTCCGTATGCTTCGGCAGTAGGATCTATCATGTATGCAGTTAGATGCACAAGGCCTGATGTGGCATTCGCTCAAAATTTGACGAGTCGATATCAGCAAAATCCAGGGAAAGATCACTGGCATGCTGTTAAAAACATTCTTAAGTATTTAAGGAATACCAAAGATATGTTTTTAGTTTTCGGGGGAAATCCAGACGCAGAACTGAATGTTACAGGTTTCTGCGATGCGTCCTTTCAGACTGATAAAGATGATACGAAGTCTCAGACGGGTTACGTTTTTGTCGTAAATGGAGGAGCTGTGGACTGGAAGAGTAAGAAGCAGAGTACAACGGCCATGTCTGCTACAGAATCTGAGTACATTGCTGCATCGGAAGCAGCACAAGAAGCTGTTTGGATAAGGAAATTCGTTAAGGATCTTGGAGTGATGCCTTCAATAAAATTACCTATAAATGTGTATTGCGACAACTCTGCTGCAATCACATTCGCCAATGAACCTGGAGTTATGAAAGGCGCCAGACACTTTAAAAGAAAGTATCACTATGTTCGAGAACAAGTCGATGATGGTGAAATAAAAGTACTCAAAGTTCACACAGATGACAATCTGGCTGATCCTTTCACGAAGGCATTACCTAAGGAGACGTTTAATCGTCATGCTCAGGGTATTGGTCTTCGTTTAGCAGATAGTTTCATGTAAATCTGTTGGATTAGTATTTCGATAGGGACGTGTAAACAATTATTATTTTAATGAAATAAAGTGCGGATAACGTTTATTATCATTATTAATATTTGTGTCCCATATTTGCATGTTTAAATCCGTGAATAATTTATTTATTCTAAATAGTCCATTGTCAATTAATAATATGGGAATATTATTGAACTAAGACAAATGTGAGGATTGGTAGAATGAACTGTAAGGTTAAGACACCAATGTCACATGATATTCAATATTGGATAAATTGAATATAGGACTTATCCCAACTACATGATTATACTTTATGGATCATAGTCATTAAGTATATCATGAATATTTATCCTCTGACTTGAGATGCCAGATAATTGCCGAGGATGTAGCTCATTTTCTGTGAGATAGTCTAACGTTATCCGTAAAAGGTAGTTATAAGGGCTATTTTCAGAAATGATGCAAAGTTCAAGGGTTATGCTCGCAGTCAATAAGGGATTTGTTCCTTCAACTTTGTGTTGAAGTTTAATACTGCTAGGCCACTCGTATGATTAACAAGATGTTTGCGTGCGCACGCCCAAAGTCTATCTGGAAGACGTTCAGATGTTTTGGTAATCTTGTTCAATTATGTATAAACGAGAAACTGATGATAATTGTGGAATGACAAGATCCATATCCAAATTAACGCGGTATTAGTAACAAAATGATAAGTATGATGATTTAATTCATCACGTGGTTTTTCCAGGAAAACCATACTCGGATCGAGCTGGGGGCATTGGGATCTGTTAAGCTAGACTAGCCCATGTCATTACTATATTAATAGTTATCCAAGTGGGAGCTGTTAGAGTTTAATGTTTAACTTTTAATATACGTATGTCCGGTTTCGAACCCGAGACTCGGGATTGCACACGATGCGTGAGAGTTTCAATAGTATGAATAAATTAAATATATTTATATATTTTATTTATTCATTTCACAAACAAGCACTTAACGACAGTTAGTATTTAACGGTGTTAGAGATAACGACCGTTAAAGGACTAAATATGAAAAGAAGGATCTAGAAACCCATAAATGGGTTGGGTCGGCTGGAAATCCAACTTGGGTTGGGTTTGGCCGGTTTTGAGGAAGAGTAGGGAGCAAGATTGGTGCCCTAGGGATAGCCTATAAATACAATTCATTGTGTTTAGGTTTTCCACTAATCTAGAATCCCTAATCTTGCCAAACTTCTCTTCTTTATCCCTCTTGCTAGAAGCTAGTCGACATTTTTATTTCCACTAGGAAATTCGGCTCAAGCTAATAGCAATTAAAGTGTTTGGTTATTAGTGATCAAGAACCTAGCTTTTCCTACTGAAACGCTATCATCACGTGTGTACAAGAACGAGTGACTAGTTTATTTTAACTAGTGTTTTTCCTTGTGTTTGGATCGACATACCCTATATTTATTTAGGGTTCATACTTGTTCTTGGTGATTGCAAAAGGTACGTGTCTATTTAGTTTTAATTAATTACTAGTTCTTGTAGATCTTCCGCTGCGTGTGCTTTGATGTTTTTATATGTTTATAGTTTTTTATGATTCATATAATCCAACATGTCAAACGGGCTAGGTCGGATCGTGTTGGGTTGATCCGTAACACGAAAATCCCACTCCATGACTCGGTCTTTCACCTTTTGAAGCGTACTAAAAATGACTCATTTAAGGTTAAGTACGTTTTGATATGTCATACGACCCGTCCATCTTGACACTTACTGAAAGATATGGATTCCTCGTTACACATATAATTTAACTATAGGATAATTGTTGCATCTGTGTTGTAATAAAACATCATAAACCCCTAATGCTAATATAACACGAACAAAGTGTGTACCACGTATGAGCTTGGATTCTAAGCTAGGAGTTCAGCATTGTGACTTGTGAGCAAGGTCCTAAGGTTTTCAATTTCCATACACTCACTTCTTTCATTATGTGGCTTCGGGCTCCGTAACATCATATCTAATGAAGTCATTAATAATATATTTGCCAATAATACAACGACTTTCCTTTACTGAAGCATGTTGTGTCTATGTATTATTGTAAGGGTAGATGCATGTACACACCAATACACATATGAGCATGCTACTATTTGCAGCTACTATATAATTAGTGGATAATAAATCAATACGTTACCATCATCGTACATGAAATGTAAATCTTGAGACTCTTCTTATCTTCTAACAATAAAACATCAATAGACTTGAATATATATTTTACGACAATGCACTAATTTAGGGCGGTGAAGGTGTAACTTAGAACGATATCACATATTGGCCAATCTTTTATAATCTGACCTTAGAACGATATCACATATTGGCCAATATTTTATAATCTGACCTCAGGAATATGTCGTAAAACGCTACGTTATTCACTACTACACAAAAGCTTATATAGATCGGTGGAAAACCCACATATAGATCGGTTTTGAACCGCTCTATACAAAAGTGATCTTTATGAGCGAGTCACATATAGATCGGTTGAGAACCGATCTATATGAACTACATATAGATCGGTTGATACCCAATAACTGATCTATATGACACCACATATAGATCGGTTGATACCCAATAACCGATCTATATGATAACACATAGAGATCGGTTGATACCAAATAACCGATCTATTAAGTCCATTTTCAAAAAAAAAAAAAATAATAAAACAAATGATATCTGTCGAATGAAAATTATACATTTCATTAGCTAATCAACAGCCATTTTTTACATGTGCTTCCAATGTCTCATCACTCGAATGTGCTTCTGCAACGTCACATAGCTTGCCACTGATGTAAGAAGCAGAATATTTACCATCTGCAGTTCCATATTCACCCAACACCCAAATGTTTTATGTCCCATCAGTCTCTTAACAGCAATGTAATTCTGCATCATTTTACCAAAAGCCGTTAAGTTAATAAGTCTTATATCCCACAATGAAAGTATATCATTTTCTGGACACCCATGTAATTAGCTAAACATGTAGTGTAATCACACAAGTAGAAATCAGAAACCTGCAATAAACAAAAAAGTGG
This sequence comes from Artemisia tridentata subsp. tridentata, assembly GCA_021014915.2. Lineage (NCBI taxonomy): Eukaryota > Viridiplantae > Streptophyta > Magnoliopsida > Asterales > Asteraceae > Artemisia > Artemisia tridentata. The sequence continues at coordinate 105,223,253 of CP139508.1, forward strand.
GTTGTTTAAAAGGGTAATTCACCTTAGCATAGCAGTCAGCTCTTCGTAGTCTAGCTTTGCTGTAAGATGGACGGATGTTCAAGGCCATGTCGCAGTCGTCAATGGCTTTCTCAAACTGACCAAGCTTGGTTCGACAATCCGCACGATTACAAAGCAGCACGGAGTTGAAAGAGTCATTGTAAAGTCCCTCCCCATAAGCAACACACGCCTCAGAGTATTTGGCAGCCTTGAAAAGTTCATTTCCCTTGGACCTTGAATCCATCACTGCCTTTATTCTTAGCAGCATCGTGTTCACATCTTTATTATTTGAGTCCATCTTTTCTGCCATTTGAGAAGCCTCCAGTGCCTCATCAATCCTATAATAGTAGCAAAATATAATCAACAACCAAACATCTTTAAAAACCAATGATTTAATTTATGAAGATAACTTCTAAACAAAGTATACATTAATTTTCTTCAACTTAAAAACCAGCAAATTAGCATGGCAAACTGGACCATAAAGCTGATATTATAATGTTATTACATCCATAACACATTATTATTGTTATTAAACGCATATCAGCAATTACACATACAAATTATTAACAGAAAAAAACAGTAACAGTACCTCTATCCATTTATAGCTAACAATATGTCTTTTAGACATTATAGCATCAACTACATCGGCATTCAGTGATACATTATCATCAAGAAGAGCATGTGTGCACTTTACGCTCCACTTTTTAATCATAGATGCACCTGCAGACGATAATGTACCATTGTTTAACCAAAAAACATGGATCACCTAAAGATAACAGCCTAAGTAATTAATATGACGCAACTACTAACCTATGGATGGTATCTTCCCTTGAAGCTCTTTTAACTGAGCAGCCTTCAACCCACAAACAAAAAACACGAGTGGGACATAACTAAACCTGCACATATCATTCCCGACAATTACAATTCTATCAACATACTATAAACAAATACAGTACGTTTTTTTCTAATTATACTCGGTATACCTGTAGGTAGCATTACTAGTTCCAAACGAAACAAGGTCCGACTCATTCAACATCATCTCCTTATTCGGAAACTCATGAACTTTTTCTTTCACCCCGACAGGCTTCTTAACAAAAGTTCCATACTTTGAACAATCTCTTATCCTAACTCCAGACGATTTCTTCTTGGTGTCGTCTAACGCAACCATTGCATCAACGACTATTTCAGCATGGACCCGCGAAATGCCTTTATCTTTATTAACAATTATATCACACCCTATACATAAAAACAACTTAATAAGCAGTCACACTTAGGCCATCAATATCAAAAAATGTAACAACGAATACGGAATACCTTTCCGTCCGACTTTATACGTGCCTTTGTTAAAGATATAATAAGTTTCTTCCCCTGCAAATAAACGTAACCTCAGTACAAACTATGTCACACATTTAAAATATGAAATTATCATACGGGTCTCATTTGTTGTTGGCATAAACAAAGGACACATTCAGCAGGTGTTTAGGATTTTTCTGCTTAATTAAACTATGTCACCAACACGCGCGTCATCCATTTATCCTACAAGAGACTTTCTGCTTTTCCAACTATTTCTTAAACTAAGAATCCACCCACTTATCAAGATGCATCAATAAGAAATCAGGAAAAGTGTCACTCAATGAATGTTGAGGCATCAAGTCATTTTACAATCCTGTTCTAAAAAAAATCATTTTACAATAAATTGTACTAATGCAGTCCTAATTACTTCCAACAATCTAAAAAATATATGGAGTATTCGATATTTTTAAACTAAAATAAATCTTATAGCCATTGCAAATATTTAGTTCAACTTTGTGATCCATTCGATCCAACAGCCATTTGCATAGCAAATGTTCAACCTCAATTCACATAGTTTACCTTACTTATATTATGACTTGAGTAATTTAATAACAGTTATCGATTAAGTCTACAGGGGTATTTGTCTTTACTTATACCGTGCGCTGAACCTTGTTTTCATTAGGCAGCTTATGACAGAACTTATGATGAATACGCTCATATATACGCACATGCTAAGTGTTTGGATTAGCTTATAATAATGAACTGATAAAGAGCTTATCAACACTACATGATCTTATTTGATAAAGAGCTTATCAACACTACTGTAATATAGAATTCATATATAAGAATATTAAGACTGCCAGCTTTTGTAATTAAAACAATTAGATATATAAGCATCAAATGTTATTACTACACATTTATAACTAACTGCATTTTATACCAATCATAAATAATAAAAAAGTTTTTAAAAAAGACAAGTATGACACTTACATCAGTAGCAGCAATTAACGGTGGTGGTGGTGGGTCGGACAGCAGCAACGGCGGCAGTGGTGGTGGGTCGGACAGAAGCAACGGTGGTGAGTTGAGTACTACACAAAACACAAACAAAAATTAAACAAAATCATAAACACAAACATAACAAACAAGTAAACCACAAACACAAACATAAAGAGAGGAAGAAAGAAAGAAAAGAAGAGTGATGGTGTGGGAGGTTGGCGGTGTGGCAGTGGTGCTGTGGTCGACGGTGTGGCGGTGATGGTGTGGGATGTGGTTGGTTTTTGTAGTGAATGAGATTTAATGAGATAAATGTGTTAGTCAATGTGTATAGATCTTGTTTTGGTGAAATAAATGGCGGGGTTATTCAACTTTTGGTGAAATAAATGGGGGGATTTATCTCCGCTAAAATATTTGGTGAATTTTGAGTATATATAGATCGGTTTTTTCGTTAATAACCGATCTATTAAATTTTGAAACTATATAGATCGGTTATTAACCAAAAAACCGATCTATTTATTATATTTTCCCCTATTTTCTCTTACATAGATCAGTTTTTGACATAACCGATCTATATGAAGTGATCTATATAACCTTTTGTGTAGTAGTGCGCTACGTTATTCACTCTAGTCTCTCTATTTTCTTCTGACATCAAAGTTCAATTTAATATTAATATAAACAAATGTGTTGCACTGTTTGTAGTACCCTTCAGTTCATCATACTGTATACATATCACCCATTAGATGTAAAAGAGTGTATGGGATCGCATATATCCATGTTATGCTTATGGGAGTTTTGAAAAAAAATATTCATCAACCACTAAGTATTTATTTCGAGGTGTTAGGATTTGCATTCTGAAATTGATTATTGCAAAACCTGAAAAACCATAACCACCAACAAATTATGTGATTAAATTAGTGATAGTTACTGATCCTTAAATTGATCGTGTATAGTATCCCCGGACCCAGCATACTGGGCCGGGCATGGTCATACAGTAACCGCGGAAGATTGAATACATAACTATTGACTCCGGTCTTGCCACGCCAAGACAAGAACGCACCCTGGCCTCTCTAGGCCGGGGCAGAGCATATATTCAGCCGCCGTAATCCCGTCGAAAGCCAGATCTCGTGGGATTGTATCTCCCACTTGATCAGACATTCAACTACTATGGTAAGGTGAAGGTTGACTTCCGCTCTGACATTTACCTACTCGGTAAGGCGGGTGTCAGCTCGCTCATTCCCGAGGCATCTACAGTAAGTATAGGGGTAGTATAAATACCCCCATCTCATTTATTACTCAACCTAACTGCAACTACTTTCACCTAGTCCGCACTTAAACTTATCTCTCTCAAACAATATACTTACTCTCACGCCGGAGGCTAACCGCGGAACCCCCCTTCCGCGGTAAGACTAACGGTGCTATTTTTCTTAGCAGCTCCAGGAGTTACTTAGTGCAAGATCTACACTTCCCAAGAACTAGTCTAACCTAGGCTTGGTAAGTGTGTTCCAGATTTGTACTAACAAGTTGGCGCCATCCGTGGGACCAGTTACATAACTGCGTTTCAAAGAAAAAAAAAAGACCTTTACCATGAGCAATCAAGAGAACAACCCTTCCCCTTCCCAAGAACCTTCCACGGTATGGAATACCCATGAGAAGCTGAAGGACAAAGAAGGAGAACACGCAAATTCTCTCCCAAATGAGGCAATAAGGGCGTTCTGCGACAAGCACTACGACCAACTATTGCCCTTAATGGCTGAAAAAGTCCATATGGAGAAAATGGGACAATTAAAAACCCGTCTCGACTTCGAGAACGAGTCACGGGAGGATTCATACTCTCGGGAGCCATCCCGACATGTTGAATCAAGAAGTAGAAGAAAGCGGAAGACAAGCCCCAGTGCGAGGCCTGACCCTTCCGGAAGTTCCTACTCCCGGAGTGTTTTCTCCAGACTTAGTAAAGAACCCGAAGATAACGAGGAAAGGCCCAGGTACCCCGGTCGGCCGTATTCACTCGTTTAGGGGCACAGAGAGAAGGTGTTAAGTCACGTTTAGGGGAAAGAAAACCGGACGTGTTTTCCCGCCTGAAGTCCAAAAGCCGCGCTCGAAGGGAGCGTAGAGGTGAGTCTAGACGCTATAGACGAGATGGGCGACCTTCCGTGGAAGGAAGTCCGGATAGCCTAAGAAGAAGTCCAAGCCCGACCTATAGCTACGCCCCCCGTTCAAGGGAGAAAGGCGGCGGATCTGGATCAGCTAACTCTGGGTCTAGGCGTCGAAGTGAACGGATACCGGAGGAAAACGGAGAATATGACGGAGGATATTGGGAGGCCGGGTCAGAGAAGAACAAAGGAAACGCGGACGATCTCTATCGCCCGTACGACATTGATGACAAGGATCCTTTTACGCAAAGGGTCAGAAACTTTGAATTCCCAAAAAGGACCCGAATGCCCTCCAATGTAAAAACTTATGATGGAACAGGAGACCCGGAAGACCACCTGAAAAATTTCTGTACCGCAGCAAAAGTTGAACGATGGGCTATGCCCACTTGGTGCCACATGTTTAACTCCACTTTGATGGGTCATGCTCGAATGTGGTTTGATGAACTACCGGCCGAGAGCATAGACAGCTTTGAAGACCTCCGCAGAAGTTTCTTATCCCACTTCCTCCAGCAGAAGAAATACACCAAAGATCCGGTGGAACTCCACCTCATTAAGCAAAAAGAAGGAGAATCCACGGCAACATTTGTCGACCGCTTCAAAACAGAAAGTATGCACGTGAAGGGCGCCCCCGAGTGCATGAAGGTTTCGGGATTCATACACGGGATTAACAACCCAGAGCTAATCAGGAGACTCAGTGATAAAATCCCCAAGACGGTCGACGAAATGTGGAAGGTCACTACGGCCTTCATCCGTGGGGAAACAGCCGCGGCAAATGTGTCAAGAAAGAAACAAGACCGCCCTTCATGGAAATCTCACGAGGGGGGATCCCGGACGCCCCACAACCAGAATTTTGAAAGGAAAACAGAATTCAAAGGGAACTCAAGGCCGGACCGGAGAAAGAATGACCGCTTCACACCCCTAACAAAAACACCAAAGGAGATTCTAGCAATGGACGCGGTAAAGTTCACAGCTCCAACACCTATGGCAAGCCCGGTTGAATCAAGAAATAAAGACAAATACTGTGAATTCCACAGAGAAAAAGGACATCACACGGACGAATGTTTCCAATTAAAAAGGCAAATTGAGGACGCGGTCAGATCTGGCCAGTTGGCACACTTGGTAAAAGAAATCAAGAACGGAAGCCAAAAAGCGGGGCTGCTAAAAGTGCTAAGAAGGAAGCCGCGACCAAGGACAAAGGCCCAACGATATTCATGATACAACCTTGGAAACGAACTGTGAAGTAGAAGGTACTTCCTTGCTCCGGGCCTAATTTGGAGATATCCGTCCCTCCAATAAAGGAGGACGACTGGGAAGACCATCCATTGGTGATACAGGCTGAGGTGGGCGGACACCACGTACATCGGATGTACGTGGACAACAGAAGCGCCTCCGAAGTCCTATATGAACATTGCTTCAACCGACTAAGTCCAGAAATCAAGAAAAGGATGATCCCCGCTACTGCCCCACTTCTCGGTTTTAGTGGTGAATTGTCATGGCCCTTTGGTCAGATCCTATTAGAAGTTACCCTAAGTGATGAAGAAAACTCAGCAAGCGCCTGGATGAATTTCATGGTGGTTAGATCGTCCTCTCAATACAATGGTATAATCGGAAGGCCGGGGATAAGACAACTAAAATTGATCCCTTCCACGGCCCACGGAATGATTAAATTCCCTACCAAGGGCGGAGTGGTCACGTTATGCAGTGACAAAATTATCCCGTCATAATGTCAAATGGTCGTGGAACCCCAGCCGCAGCAAGACCCTGAAGAAACCCCGGCAAAGGACGGGATTCAAGTAGCAATACACCCAGAATTTCCGGATCAGACAGTCACCATCGGAGGAAGCTTGACGCACCCGGGGAAGAAAGATCTGTGTGAATTACTAAAGAGAAATCTGGATATCTTCGCCTGGCGACCATCCGACATGACCGGAGTACCGCGGAGCATAGCAGAACACAAACTCAACATCCGGGAAGGGTATGCCCCGGTGAGGCAAAAAAAGCGCGGGCAAGCTCCGGAGCGGAACAAGGCGATTAATGAAGATGTTGCAAAGTTAGTTGAAACCGGCATAATGAAAGAAGTTCACTACCACGACTGGCTGTCAAACCCAGTCTTGGTGAAAAAAAGTGACGGGAGCTGGAGAATGTGTGTAGATTTCAAAGATCTAAACAAGGCCTGCCCTAAAGACTGCTACCCCCTTGATGCGCGTGATGTGTCGTTGCGGTTTAGCAGTTTTAATGCCTACTCAAGTTTTAAATTTATATTTAGCCGACTTATCAATAACACACACACTTAACGAGCAGTGTACCCGGTCAGTATGAAGATAATGGTAAGTAGAGTGTCGATCACTAAGAGTGGAACGTATTATCTAGTTAATCTAATCAGTATTTTAATATCCTAACGCAAGGGGGTTTCAGCCTGAGAGACTGGCACAGTTTTGTTTGCAATTAAATAATAAAATAAACAAATAGGCACGAATCAGCAAGTAGCACACACGTACACAGATAGATACTCGAGACAATAAGAGGGCTGTCCTTATAATTAAGTAGATTGTCACTTGTTTTATTGATAGCTTTATATGAAGTGTATGTAGTTAACCCTTTCTCGTTGGTCCTATTCTTATCAACGAGTAAACCCTTAATGATTACTTATGTCTAAAAGTTATTCCTAAGTGATCAATTTAGAAACAACCGTGGGAGCCACATTATGTCCCGCAGTCAAATGCCCGCAAGCCACTAATAAACACAGAGGTTATCAATGCACTAATAAGTAGTAACCAAAGACATCAACATATAAACTTTAATTGATGGGAAAGCAAGTATTAAAGGGAGTGCAATCTTTCGTTGTCACATTACACAAGCCACCAATCCTGATGAATTAAAGTTTGCTAACACAATAAAACAAAACTACTTAATGAATTAAATACATGCAGCACCTTCTTACAGCTCTTGTATCTTCGATTTGGGTGTGTCTTGTGCTGCCTCCTTGACTGAATTCGTCCTCCTGTTCTGCTGTCCGAACTTCGGTCTTAGGGTTTCGAACACTCTTAATTCGTCTGGTCTACGGGGTATTTATAGTTTCTGTCTGAGGGAAGATGCGGCGCATCTACTAAGTAGATGCGGCGTATGTACTTAACTTCGCGTGGGGTCCAAGATTATAATATTCAGGAATATTCGTACACCGCCAGAAGATGCGGCGTAACTCTTGATTAGGATGCGGCGCATGTACTCTTGTATCTTGGATCGTATCTGGTGATATCTTGATAGAGATGCGGCGCATTTCGAGAGTGAGATGCGGCGCATCTGGAGCAGAATTGACTTGATCTTGTCCATGTCAGTAGACTTCCACTTTATGCACGTTTTGCTCCATTATTAGTCCATAATCGCTAAGTTTCACCAAATGCTTGTTTTTACCTGAGAATTACAAAAGTAAACAATTAAGTATCAATCCTCATACATAATATAGTAAAACAAGTCAAATTAATAGGATAAATGATAGTAATAAAATGTACTTATTTGAGTTCATCAAATATCCCCCCACTTGAACTTTACTTGTCCCCAAGTAAACCTTAGAATTTCATTTATGAAAATGTATCCTAAAAGATGTTAGGATTTATTTTTATATTTAAGCATGTATTCGTTTATTTCATAATCACACAACTAAACACTTAACGAATTAGAAGTAAAATAAAATAAGTCGATAAAAGCAAATCTAATCGTTTAACTGTCCAGTCGCGACGAATATTCTATCATAAGCTTGGCAAGTATACACATCTCCACCACTAAAGCTAAGGAATAACAAGTCTAAAGCGGTAAAAAGGGTTTTTTAGGCTTAAGGGTTAATTATTCTTAATCACTATCGATCTCAAATTCCAGAAAAGGCGACAAAATCACAAATACATGATCGAATCCACGAACACGATACTTGCAATTGCTCAAATCCTTAACTCGAATAGGCTAAAGATAGGTCCAAACTTCACCAATAATAATATATCAAAAAGGGCGACAAAATCATAAATACATAGCCGAATCCACGACTACGATACTTAAGATTGCTCAAATCCCTAATCTCAATAAATCAAAGGTTCGGTTGGATAAAGAATAATAAAGGGTATGGATAACATTTGGGATATAAATTGGTGTAAAAATAAAAATAAACAAAACAAATAAATTAAAATCCTAAGTGTGGTTAATCACTATCCCAACTATCCCATGAATAAGACTCATATCATTGAATAACTCACGCTTTAACACTTGAAACACACGCTTTAGGTAGACACGAATTATACTCAACAAAATCTTAATCAAAGAATAAACCTTAATTGGCGTTCCCATAACTGCCAATTCCCATTCAATCCATATATATAATACAACAAATAGTGGTGATATCGACCACTTACATAATTCTACATCATTGGCTTAAAATAAACATCCAACTCTTTTTTCTTTCTTTTTCTTTTCTCATTTTTTCGATTTTTTTTTTTTTTTTTTTTTTTTTTTTTTTTTTTTTTTTTTTTTTTTTTTTTTAACTTGAAATAGATGTGTAAAATTTCACCACATCACTACAACTTTCTTTCCGGATAATTTTTTTCATACTTTTCATACTTTCAGAAATAACGGTAATAGTGAAAGTAGTAAACACACGAAAAATAAACTCAAAAATATACAATATTTACTTTCACTCCAATTTGCATTGTGCAATTTCCCGACCTAACCATAGATAATGAATTACGCACGCGAACACAGGTAATGTAAGGAAACACACTCTGCCTATAGCAATTAACCAACCACGGATTCTAATCTACAGGGTAGGCTAAGGTGTAAGGGTGTAACGAAACATTTTAAACATAGGTGTAAGAAACGAAAGGAATGGCTCTGAGTGTTTTTCTAGGGGTATCTTACTCTAAAAATGAGAGTAACAAAAGGGTTTATACGGGGGTTAACTAACCAGTGTAGTTAGTTAATAACACATAACATATAAAGGCTATTTGGTGTAATCCTAGAATTTTACCAAGTTAGACAAGTCATTCCAATTATATAAATAATACTCATTATGGTGGTCTCGAATAGTATACAAGCCAAGTTCTAAAGTTTACAAGTCACCGGCACACTCATAGATTTGTAAATTTTGAAAAATCACAATTTTTGAAAATAATGTCATGTGTGCAGTTATGCAACTTAGATCTTAAACAAAAACATGCTTAAAAAATTTTAAATTTGATATATTAAGCACATTTTAAGCATAATTTTTGAAAAAGTAGGACAAGTAATTGTTAAGTGTTCTAATTCTCCAATCCCCCCACTTAAGTTAAACAACGTCCTCGTTGTTTGTATAAAAGGTTAAAAACTGGAAAATAAAAGAATTAGAACAGAAAAACTCCCCTGAGATTTGCTCGGTATGATCCTCCATTAGTATAAGAGCAAAAATCATCTTCTTGTGGATTAGAACCTTAAAACTTCATACTTTATGTATCCACAGGAAATCCAGGAAACTATAATACCACCAACACTTTAAAACACACCTAAGATAAGAAAGGTTCAACTTGCATAACACATTAGTAGTTAGGGAAAATAAAACTTAAAAATTAAAACTGAAAATCATCAGGTCAGTCGATGCGCCGTATCTTATTGAAGAAGATACGCCGTATTGAGCCTGGAATAATACGGATCAGAATAAAGATGCGCCGCATCCTTAACCAGGGATGCGCCGCATTAAAATAAACTGATAAATAGTTTTAAAGTCGAAAATAAAAATGCAGAAAAATAAAATAAGATATGACCATTGCAGAGGATGCGTCGTATCTCAATACTGAGATGCGCCGTATCTTCGTGCGGCCTGGACTGAAAATAAAACAAAGTAAAGGATAGGATGCGTCGCATCTGTTTAAGCAGATACGGCGCATGTAGTAACCAAACAGACTGTTAACAGTCTGTTGCAAAAATGGCTCGTTCCACGGTTTAATCTTGTATGTCCTCTCGTACTCTCATGCTGAACTTAATGCCAGTCTTCACCAAACATAACAAGAAATATAAACTGAAACATTAAACATAAGAATAGTGATTAGTACAATCCAAAAGGTAATAATAATGTGTGGAACAATGTCTATGAAATCAAGAGAGTAAGGTCATGGGTGAGTGTGGTCGTCTGGATGGGTCCCGGAAGTGCTGGCTCCATCAGTCCTCTGGCGGACTCTGCGCTCGTATGCACGTGTCACTCCCGCAACCTCAGTACCATCTGGACGAACGTGTGTAACACCCTGCTGCTCTAGTAATCTGCTCACACTCATGACCACCCACTCTAAGTCTCTCCTCAGTACCATCACCTCTCCCTCGACTGCGTCGAGTCTCTGAATCACGGTGCGTGGGGGTACTGGTGCCTGTGGTACCTCCTCGTCGGCAGGAGCAGCAGCCGGAGGATCCTGAGGTCCTCCCTGCTCCGCCTCTGGCCCTGCAGCTCTGGCGGGCCCTAATGCTGCCCAAAAGTGACCTCCCGCAGCAGCCTGGCAGATCCCGAGTCTAACCAAATAATCTCTATCGATAACTGGGAGACGGGCCACAATAACCTCCAGCCCAGCTGGGATCTCTGCTCCAATAACTCCAAAATGGCGGGCCAGCCTCGAAACAAAATGCCCGCCAGTCATCTGGCTCCTCCGATCTCTCCCCGCAGTAGATCGGTGGAGGTAGTGCGCTAAAAAGTGGGGGATGTTCACCGACATCCCCTCATCCATACTCCTCAAAAGGAAGAGGTCCAGAGTGGTCACCTTCTCAGGTGACTGACCCCTCCCAGCAATGGTGAGTGCAATCAAACGGTGACATAGCCGCCTCATCGGCTCCCTGATCAATGTGTAGGATGGGGTCGAAGTAACAATGTCACCCATCGAAGAAATCCTAACCCAGTAATCACTGAATGCCCCTCTGTCAGGGACAACCCGTAAACTCTCAGCCCAATACCTGGCAAACCCAGCAGATCCAAGCTCCTCCTCAATGTGTAGTCCCATGGCCAAAATAAACTGCCTCATCGACATCTGCCTATGCACACCTCCTAACCTAAACACCAGTGTGTCAGCTGTATCAATCTCCACATCCGTCTCCCTGTAATGAATCGTGCTAAAGAACTCCAGCATAAGCTCCCTAATCAGAGGCTCGTCAACCCTGAATAGCCTCTCCCAAGCACTAGACCTAAACACAGCCTCCTCATCATCTCCAACAACTACCATCTCCATCCGACGCTGTAAGCTAGCAGCTGCATGTCCACCACCGATCAACCCCACATCGTCAAAATTCAAAACCTGGACTCTGAATATTTTCTTGAAGTAGATCGAATCGAGCCTATGCAAGTAATCCTCAAGAGTGGCAGGAGTAAGTCCCATGTTCTCGAACTGTAGCCACTGATGCCTCAGTGTGACCTCTGGTAATGTCATCTGAAATAGAAATTCACAGTAAGTTAACAGTCTGCAAAATAGGTAGATACGGCGCATTTGATTTAATCAATGCGTCGTATCTGTATAAAGTACAAGAGATGCGGTGCAAGACAACAGATACGGTGTATTGAGATGCGTCGTATCTAGATTAATCAATACGGCGTATCTAAAATTTTATCAATTTTGAAATAGGTCGTTACGCCGCATTAATCAACCCAGATGCGCCGCATCTAAAAGCATATCAGTATAAAATAAAGGGGCAGGCACGTTTATCGAGAATCCGTATCCGTGACGTAAACTACCACTAAATATCACAGTATTATATACTCTTTATATCAGTTCAAATATCGCATTCCACCACTACTAATTCGCCTTCCCGCTAGATATTCAAAATCAAACTCAAAACCTAAATTTTCGTTCGATTCAATTAGTGTCAAATTCGATGTCTTATTCTAAAATTAACTTAGGGGAAATAATTAATGCCAAGTTCTAATCATATCCCTATATCGTTTAAGCGCGAATCGATTCAATCCTATAAACCCTAATTTTCGTATTAATCAAAATTAAATCGAAATGTAACAATTACCTTAGTATTTGTGATTAGGAGAAGGATTAATGCTCGGATTAAAGGCGGATTAAAGAAGATGATCGGATTTTGAGTATAATTTTAGTGCGTGTTCTTAACTGTGTGTATTTATGCGGCGTATTCCCGTCGTATTTATAGGGCGACACGATGCGCCGTATTAGAAAATTGGGATGCGCCGTATCTATTTAATTCCGTTGACTAGTCAATAAGTCCTAGTTGGTCAGGGATACGGCGCTTTGGATATTTAGATCCGCCGTATCTCTATGTTAGTTAACGAAATTTAAATGAAGAACGTACCTTGGCCTCCGCAACACAGTTCCTTATACATCAAATTTGGGTAAAAACGGCACACCATATAGATGAATTCAAAATAAGAGTAATAGGCATAAACGTTTCATTAATAATTGTAATCTTATTGTTTAGTGGATAAGGATTTATTCCGAGGTTAGGAACAAATATCGTTTTTGAGCATACAAAATTAAGATTACAAATTGAATCAGACGTATAATAAGGATAATAAAACTGAGATCATAGTGTAGAGAACTTTCCTTTGGGCAGTTGAATTATCGTAAGATTTACCTGGGATTCAATTTCAAGAATTAAGGAAGTTCAATGTTACCAATACTGAGTTTTCCTCCACTCTTGTCGTCTTAGGTTCGGTCACTTCAGCTAGCGTCTCTTAGTTTGGTTCAGAATGTAATCCTTCTTGGTGATGCTTGAGTCATCATTTATCCTGAAAATAAACAACTTGCACACGAGAGTAGCGGACCGATCAAGGTAAATATCAAAAATCAACTATATTTATCAAATTATATTCGTCGTATTAACAAAAGTTAATGCGCCGTATTTTCGTTACGTTTAAAAATAAAAGATTTTTGATTCAGTAATATGCGCCGTATCGACAGAGATCGATACGCCGTATCTGTTTAATAATTCGCAAACTGTTTTTAATCAAAATAATAGATACGCCGTATCTGCTAAAGCAGATGCGTCGTATGGCGTTAATGTTTTAGAAAAAATTTTTATCAAAAACAGATACGCCGTATCTGCAAAGGCAGATGCGTCGTATTACTTTATCGCTTAGAAAAAATTTTCTTATTAAAAACAGATACGCCGTATCTTGGGGAAAAGATGCGTCGTATCGAATTAATTAAACGCGTTGTATTAAAAAAAATTAAACGCAATACGCCGTATCTGAGAGATCAGATGCGCCGTATCGTTTGATTTAGCACAGTACAACGATAGCAGAACAGAAAAATACGAAAAATAAAAACAAAAATTAAACACACAAACAAAAATAAACACACAAAAATAAAAGAAAACAATTAACACACAATACAACAAATATGCAAAATAGTACAATGATGCAATTAATCTAATAAAAAGAAAAAACTAATTAAAATACTAATCAAATTAACAGAAAATAACAATTCACTCCCCGGCAACGGCGCCAAAAACTTGATGCGCGTGATGTGTCGTTGCGGTTTAGCAGTTTTAATGCCTACTCAAGTTTTAAATTTATATTTAGCCGACTTATCAATAACACACACACTTAACGAGCAGTGTACCCGGTCAGTATGAAGATAATGGTAAGTAGAGTGTCGATCACTAAGAGTGGAACGTATTATCTAGTTAATCTAATCAGTATTTTAATATCCTAACGCAAGGGGGTTTCAGCCTGAGAGACTGGCACAGTTTTGTTTGCAATTAAATAATAAAATAAACAAATAGGCACGAATCAGCAAGTAGCACACACGTACACAGATAGATACTCGAGACAATAAGAGGGCTGTCCTTATAATTAAGTAGATTGTCACTTGTTTTATTGATAGCTTTATATGAAGTGTATGTAGTTAACCCTTTCTCGTTGGTCCTATTCTTATCGGCGAGTAAACCCTTAATGATTACTTATGTCTAAAAGTTATTCCTAAGTGATCAATTTAGAAACAACCGTGGGAGCCACATTATGTCCCGCAGTCAAATGCCCGCAAGCCACTAATAAACACAGAGGTTATCAATGCACTAATAAGTAGTAACCAAAGACATCAACATATAAACTTTAATTGATGGGAAAGCAAGTATTATAGGGAGTGCAATCTTTCGTTGTCACATTACACAAGCCACCAATCCTGATGAATTAAAGTTTGCTAACACAATAAAACAAAACTACTTAATGAATTAAATACATGCAGCACCTTCTTACAGCTCTTGTATCTTCGATTTGGGTGTGTCTTGTGCTGCCTCCTTGACTGAATTCGTCCTCCTGTTCTGCTGTCCGAACTTCGGTCTTAGGGTTTCGAACACTCTTAATTCGTCTGGTCTACGGGGTATTTATAGTTTCTGTCTGAGGGAAGATGCGGCGCATCTACTAAGTAGATGCGGCGTATGTACTTAACTTCGCGTGGGGTCCAAGATTATAATATTCAGGAATATTCGTACACCGCCAGAAGATGCGGCGTAACTCTTGATTAGGATGCGGCGCATGTACTCTTGTATCTTGGATCGTATCTGGTGATATCTTGATAGAGATGCGGCGCATTTCGAGAGTGAGATGCGGCGCATCTGGAGCAGAATTGACTTGATCTTGTCCATGTCAGTAGACTTCCACTTTATGCACGTTTTGCTCCATTATTAGTCCATAATCGCTAAGTTTCACCAAATGCTTGTTTTTACCTGAGAATTACAAAAGTAAACAATTAAGTATCAATCCTCATACATAATATAGTAAAACAAGTCAAATTAATAGGATAAATGATAGTAATAAAATGTACTTATTTGAGTTCATCAAGACTGCTACCCCCTTCCGGAGATTGACTGGAAGGTTGACTCACTCTGCGGATATACCTTCAAGTGCTTCTTGGACGCATACAAAGGATACCACCAGATTCAGATGGCTGCGGAAGATGAGAAAAAAATCGCCTTCCACACAAACCAAGGTATTTTTTGCTATAAGAAAATGCCCTTTGGACTGAAAAATGCAGGGGCCACATACCAACGGCTAGTGGACAAAGCGTTCAAAAGACAGATCGGAAGGAACCTTGAGGTGTATGTTGACGACACTACAAAAAAATAGGCTTTCAGAGACTGAATTTCTAGGGACTGATATATCAGTCGCGGATACATAGCATCGGTAACTGAAACATCAGTTACTGATACTTTTAAGGACTGACCTTTTGTTGACTGATTGTGGCGACTAAAAATCAGTCCTCAATTCAGTGACCCCATATCTGAGACTAAATTTCAGTTACTAATATGCCTGTACGGGAAAAAAATTTGGAGGCAAATTTGTTAGTGACTGAATAAAGGTGACAATTCAGTCCCTAGTACATGTACATCATATCTAAGACTAAATTTCAGTTACAAATATATTTGCACAATAAAAAATTTTGGCGGAAAATTTGTTAGTGACTGAATTATAGTCACGGTTCTGTCTCTAATACATGGAGATCATAGCTAAGACTAAGTTTCAGTTACAAATATGTCTAGACAATACAAAGGTTTGGAGGGAAAGTTTTTAGTGACTGAATTTCAGTCACAGCTGCATCCCTATTACATGGACATCATACCTAAGACTAAAAGTCAGTTACAAATATGTTTGCGCAATAAAAAAAGTTTGGATGGAAATTTGTTAGTGACTGAATTTGAATCACAACTCAGTCCCTAATACATGGACATCATAGCTAAGACTAAAGTTCAGTTACAAATACGTATGCAAAATAAAAAAACTTTTGAGAGAAAATTGTTTATGACCGAATTTTATTCCCACATAAACCTCTTATACATGGGCAACATATTTAAGACTAAAATTCAGTTACAAATATGTCTACATAATAAAAAGGCTTGTAGGGAAAATTTGTAGTGACTGAATTTCAGTCACAGCTGAGTCCCTATTACATAGACATCATACCTAAGACTAAAATTCAGTTACAAATACGTCTGCGCAATAAAAAAGGTTTGGAGGGAAATTTGTTAGTGACTGAATTTCAATCATGACTCAGTCCCTAATACATGGACATCATAGCTATGACTAAATTTCAGTTACAAATACGTATGCAAAATAAAAAGGTTTGGAGAGACAATTATTTGTGACTGAATTTCAGTCCCACATAAACGTCTTATACATGGGCAACATATTTAAGATGAACATTCAGTTATTCATTGGAAACGTGGACTTATATTGTGACTGGTATATATTTAACTCCGTTCATTAGCAAGGTTATTGACTTTTACCTATTATCACGAGTAACTAATTCACAAATTTCAAAATAAAAGTGACATATACATACAATAATAAGTTAATTATGTCTATTACTTTTAGATTTTTGACTTTATTTTTTTTAACTTCAAAATACTAATCTAGTTATATATTTTATCGAACACACTAGATAATTATATTAAAGATTATTTGACTTTTAATTTATATATATATATATATATATATATATATATATATATATATATATATATATATATATATATATATATATATATATATATATATATATATAAAATATATATATATGAAACTACTATGTAACAATAGCAAACTACATATTATAAAAGACAATAGAAAATAGACGGCTGAAAGATACTGATGGTGGTTGGTGCCGATGGAACAGACGGCGGATGGTGGTTGCTGCCGGTGATGAGAAAATACAACATCCTTTTCTTTTCTTTTTTTATTTATAACGGCAATGATGAGAATAATAGTTTTAAATAAACCATAGTTTTTTTTTTTTTTTTTTTTTTTTTTAATTAATAAATTATAGTGTTTTTAATGGTTTTAATAAACATGTTTAGTCTAATGACTAAATTGTTTTTAGAGTAAACTCCAAAATACATCCCTGTGGTTTACCTCATTTCGCACCATACATCCATTTCGAGAAGTTGCAACATATACATCCCTTCGTTAGTAAAAGTTAACCTATATACATTCCTCCGTTAAAATGAGGACAAACGGCGCAAATCAATTCTCCTTTATCTCCTAACGAGATAGAAAATGTTTACACCGTTAGTCCTCTGGGTTAACTGTATTTGCACCGTTAGTCATTTTTTACATTTTCATATATTTTTTACATTTTCGTATGTTTTTTCCGTTTTTTAACGTTTTCGTCTGTTTTGTCCCTTTTTTACGTTTTCGTTCGATTTTTTTGTTTTTGTCCCTTTTTTTACGTTTTCATCCGATTTTTTACGTTTACATCCGCTTTTTTATGTTGTCATCCGTTTTATTACGTTTTCGTTCTATTTTTTCCGTTTTTGTTCGTTTTTTACGTTTTCGTCCATTTTTTTTACGTTTTCATCCGCTTTATTACATTTTCGTCCATTTTTTTCTGCTTTCGTCCGTTTTTTAGGTTTTTGTCCGCTTTTTAATGTTTTTGCCCGTTTTTGTCCGCTTTCTTATGTTTTTATCCATTTTTTTACGTTTTCGCCCATTTTTATCTGCTTTTTTATGTAAAAGAATGGAAGAAAACGTTAAAAAGCGGACAAAAACGTAAAAAGTGGACGAAAACGTAAAAAAATGGACGAAAACGTACAAAAAACAGACGAAAACGTAAAAAAGCGGACGAAAACGTAAAAAAATGGACGAAAACTTAAAAAACGGACAAAAACGAAAAAAAAAACCGAACAAAAACGTAAAAAGATGAACAAAAACGTTAAAAAGCGGACTAAAACGTAAAAATATGGATGAAAACGTAAAAAAAACGGACGAAAACGTACAAAAAGGGACAAAAACAAAAAAAATAGAACGAAAACGTAAAAAAGCGAACCAAAACGTAAAAAAAGGGACAAAAACGAAAAAAATCGAACGAAAACGTAAAAAAAATGACAAAAACGTAAAAAAACGGGCGAAAACGTTAAAAAGTAGACGAAAACGTTAAAAAGTGGACGAAAACGAAAAAAATCGAATGAAAACGTAAAAAAATGACAAAAACGTAAAAAAAGGGGCGAAAACGTTAAAAAGTGGACGAAAACGTTAAAAAGTGGACGAAAACGTAAAAAAGCGGACAAAAACGAAAAAAATGAATGAAAACGTAAAAAAACAGACGAAAACGTAAAAAAATGAAGAAAACGGAAAAAAATAGACGAAAACGTAATAACATTTTCCCCATTTGCTCCCAAATCAAAACCCTAATCCCTTTTCACCCTAATTCAACTATGTCTTCTTCTTCATCTTACTTTCTTTCTAATTGCACTCGCGATTGTGATCTCCCTTTAAAGGTTTTAACTGCATGGACCCCCAATAAAGGTTATGGTTTGATCCATAGATACGGATTGGTCCAGAGATCACTTGTATAAGATGTATATCCTTTTCAATCACGACTCAGTCCCTAATACATGGACATCCCATGTATAACGATATCATCTCGACTCATTCATTTAACATCTCATTTATAACAATATCATCC
The DNA here is from genome assembly GCA_021014915.2 of Artemisia tridentata subsp. tridentata. NCBI lineage: Eukaryota > Viridiplantae > Streptophyta > Magnoliopsida > Asterales > Asteraceae > Artemisia > Artemisia tridentata. The sequence goes on from CP139508.1 coordinate 105,242,121, forward strand.
CTACTCGTTCGTTTACCATCTCATGTATAACGATATTATCTGGACTCATTCGTTTAACATCTCATTTATAACGATATCATCTCGACTCGTTCGTTTAACATCTCATGTATAACAATATCATGTCGACTCATTCGTTTAACATCTCAATTATCACTAGTACAAAAATGAGATTTAGTCACACATGCTGTTTTTCGAACAGCCACACAGTCGCTTTTTTGTGTGACTAAATGTACCAGAATAAAATAAACAACCACACTTGATCCGACTTGTGTGACCATTTCGGAATTACATCTGAGGCTACAACCACACATTTGAATATTTTCGTGACTATACGTATCTGGTAAAAAAAATTTTGATTTTTTAGTCACTTGTAATTTGGGACGTGTGATGGATACAAATAAGTTTGAAACATTAGTCACACTATATATATACATATGTGACAAATATATGTCACACAATTGAAAAGTGTGACCAAAATCCATATATGGTCACACGAAATAATTGTGTATATGGCTAAATCATATACTCAAGTTTGTCACACATTATTTAAACGTGACTGCTAGTTTATGTTGAAAATTTAGCCACATATGAATTTGAAATATGTGACAACTGAAAAGTAAGTTTGAAGCATTAGTCACGATATGCATTTAAAAGTGACAAATATATGTCACACACTTGAACAGTGTGACCAAATGTTATATATCGTCACACTAAACATTTTGTCACACATCATTATTTAAAAGTGACCACTATTTTTTAGTGTCCCAGCACTTAGTTTCCCAAAATAAAATTTTCCACTCAAATTTTCGCTCAACTTTTCACTCAATTATTTTTCAGTAGCCCCGCCTAAAATTTTCTCCAAAATCAAATTAACCCTCCACCCATGTCTATCTTTTTTTCTCAGATCTCACACTTCATCTCACCATCTCTGATCTCACACTTCATCTTCATCCCCAAACTAATTTTCTTAATCTATCTAACAGCCTCTTTCGTCTCTGTGGTCAACCGAAAACCATCACTAGTTACCATCCACTAGTCGCCGGTCGAGCCATCGACACCAATTTCAAGTTCCTTTATCCATAAATTAGGTACTTTATTGTATTATATCTTCAGTTAGGGAATCAATTTGAAGTGTTTATGCGTTTGTTATCATGTATTTATCTTTGGATTATAGTATAGAGCAAGTGATCATATGTTCGAGCAACACCAAGAAGCCTCAAACTTCATTCTGGAGGCTAGTCAATAATATTAAGATGTTCAAATTCGTCTACTAGTCGAAAGCCACATTACCACCTTCTTACCTCTGTCCTTAAACAAAACAGTGGTTGGAGAAAGCTGAAAGCTGCTGGTGGTCAGCATATTTCAAGGGCGTCGCTCCTGTTTTGGAGGTATGGTTTCCATTCACTTAAAACGAGCTTTGTGTTTATGAGTATTATGTATTGGTGGGCTTGTATATTTACATTGTCATTTTTTTTTAATAATGTGTTAGGCAATGGTATATGGAGCTGCTTAATAATGTGGTCAGCATCCCGTGTATATTACTCGTATTTTTTCTGCTTATCGTATGATGCTGCTTATAAAAAAAACATGACTTTTATGATTTTACGAGATGTGTTGAATTGCAAATATTTCCTCATTTGATAGAATTTAGTTCTTGTTAATCATATCACTAGGGCGAGCTTGTGCACCGGGGTGGATCTACGCCATACATACGTACTCTAATTTTCAGTTTCGTATTGCCAAAAAAATGTTAAGAATACTTTTTGTTCTAGTTTCCTTATGCATATTGCATACACTGTTTGGAAATCAAGTCTATACTCGTTTTATGGCGCATTTGATGGTTATATTATTATGATTGTTTTTTTTATTGGATCCTCGAGTCACTGATAAGCCTCAATTGCAGATACAATGGCATCAAAACTAAAGCAGTTGCAATCAAAGGCAACCCAGGCTTCAGAGTTCTTATCCAAGCACGGAACCACTTACTACAAGCAATTGTTGGAGGAGAACAAACAATATATTCAGCAACCAGCCACTGTCGAGAAATGCAATGAGTTGTCCAAACAGTTGTTCTACACTCGTCTTGCCAGGTTAACTATCTCAGGCCTTTTTTGATACTTGTGGTTTCTTAGCATCCCATGTTGAAAACTTTTGGTAAAGGGGACGGGTTGGTTACACCGCAAACGCTTATGTTGTTTTCTTTCTTATGTCAAATAAATAGTTCGATTTCAGCTGTGATTAAGAAAACTATTTATGAAGAGGGTGATCCAAAGAAAAACCATTTTGATCAAAACTATGAAAACTGATTATTTTATGACTTCCCTGTACCCGATAATGAGTTCTGTAACACAGTACCAATCACCCCTTAATTCCTCTATTGTTTTTGCAGTCTCCCTGCCCGTAAGGAGGCATTCTGGAAGGAAGTTGGTCACGTGAAGGAACTGTGGAAGAACAAGCAAGATTTGAAAGTTAAACAGTTAGGGATTGCAGCTCTATTTGGGATTGAATGTTTTGTGTGGTTTTGTGCTGGTGAGATCGTTGGAAGGGGTTTCACATTTACAGGTTATTATGTCTGAATTCGCAACCAGCTTGGTTCATAAAAGCTTGTCTCGAAAGAGAATATTGTAAGGCCTTTTTTCCGCATGATTAAGGTAACGAGTTTCTATAATGATGACATTTTTATTTGGAAATTTTGGAGCTGAGAAACAGTTGAAAGTTGGATCAATAATCTGCATATTTGGAACAATTTGATGACATAATCTGTGTAATGACTTGTTAGTTTTTATAAGATTCGATGGTTGTTTTGCTTTGTTTGAGGGCAATTATGTCATTTGAGTTTTTGTTAATAGTTAAGAGGGTATTTGGGGATTGCTTATATAAGTATTTTTACCGTTTATTATTAGAAGTACATAAGCAGTCTTTAAGTCTCGAGTACTGCATAGGAGTTAACAGTTTAAAATTAGCAATCTCAATCACCCCGCTAAGCTAGGATAGCCATTTCGTTCACTATATTATCTTTTTATTGTCAAGGAACAAAATTGCAGAAAACTTCTACTCTAGGATTTTATTGATCTATTCATATTGGTGTTGAAGTATACCATACAAAGATCAATAATATTTTACAAAAATACAAAAAATACAAAGATCAATAACATTTAGCTTCTGGTTGAATAAATGTATGGTATACTTCATGGTAATTTTATTCAAAATGTTGTTGAAGTCCTCAGATATGAATAGATGATTGCTAGGGTGTTTGGATGTGCGTGCAAACTTGTGGTTGTAATAATCGGTTTTGAGGGTAAAAGGGATATGAGCACAATTTTTTTATTATTGAGGCTCAGAATATAATTTCGGCAAATGGTTAAGAAGTACAAAGTAAGAAAACTGACTACTAGTTTACGTATAAAGTTACATGCTAATCACTGGCTTTTGAATAACCTATGATTAGTTGATCATGAGATGGCAGTAAACATTTTTAAAATGCATGTCCAATCGTCCCCTGAAAGTCATGAATCGCTAAGTACTTCATTCCGTTGTAGCTGACACTACTACAACATATGTTTCTAATGTAGTTGATGAGAAAGTATAAAAGCACGATTTAATATGCGTTGTTATTATTGTAAACTATTACTTTGAACTATTTTATCTTGCTGTATCAGTTTTCTGATATTATGATTTTTGTTTGCAGTATATAAGATATCAGTCGACAGCATATGGTAGTGATTTAAGAGGATGTGGAAGTGTGGCACCAGCTTGTATGTCATGGGAGGACAATGGGTATTGTCAGCGATTAGGTTCAAGATTGACGGGACCTCAAAATGGACAACGGTTTTCACTTCCTCGAGCCAGGTAGGTATTATACATACAAAAGAGGGTCGCAAATGCATCGCCACTCTAGTTAACAGACCTGTGAAACGGCTGAATAGATGTGACTATTGACATGCCTGCATTTATATATCTGCTTGCCTTTGATAGCTGCCACTTTTTTCGTATCTTCTATATAAAATTTGTTCATTTGGTACCATTGCGTGATAGGTAATGATGCATAGACCTTAGAACATCCACATCAATGATGTTGTAAGTCAAGCTGCAATTGATGCTGTAAGTATTTTTTATCCAACTGAGTTTTTAATCCCACATATATGCATAATTTTTATAATTTGCTCTGTTTGCTAGTTTTTTTATGTATAAAATTTCACACCCAACTTGTGACTTGAAGATATCTCTACTAAAGGTAGTAACTGTGTATGACTTGTATGTTTCAGCATGTTGCTAGACTGGACAGTGAGATTATCTATGATTGAGACTTTGACTATGATTATTTTGGATTTAAAACCCTTGAGAGATCTTATCTCTTGAAGATCGAAGGGAAGGTTGTTGAAAGGCCTCAGCATATGCTAATGAGGGTTGCTGTTGGGATTCACAAGGATGATATTGCTCCTCTTCATGACGATGTTGTTCACATAGTTGTAATGTATAACATTTCTATCTATGTTGTTTTGTATAAACGCGTAATTTTCTTCCGGATTGTTGTGCTTGTTATCGTCTATATAAAATGTTAAGGTTTTTAAACATTGTTTGGGTTTGGTGTAAATAAAATTGTTTCGGTTCATCGGTGTATTTTTTAATATGGACTGAAATCGTCCGAATTCTGGGACTATTAATTAGTCTTTAAATCTTATTATTGCAGACTGATTTAAAACTAAATTTTAGTCTCTAAAAAGATAAAATTAAGGACTAAAATTGCCAAGTTTTTGGGACTAATTATCAGTTACCAAAGCCTTTTAATGGAGAATGATTTGGTGATGATTTGAAACTAATTTTCAGTCACCAAAAGTAGCAATCATAGACTGAAATCGTATGTATTCTGTGACTAACAATCAGTCTTTAAAGCCTTTCATCGGAGACTAATCACTTTTTAAATCCTATTATTAAAGACTGATTTTGTACGGTGATCTACGAAACAACGAAACGTATTAGGGACTATAAACAATGTTCATGGACTAATTTTCAGTCCCTAAATCCATGTGTTAGTAACAGATCAAACATAGTATTGGCGACTGACTTTTCAGTCGCCGATAATATGCATCGGGGACTGAAATAACATGATACCAACCCATAGAAATAAGGACTGACTTTTTTATTTTAGAGACTGATCTCTGGTCCTCGTTGGTTCGATACAACAAGGACTGAATTTCAGTTGATAACGTCACTTTTCGTAACTAAGCTTCTACCACTAATTTGTGACTAGCAAAATCAGTCCTTGATAGACCATTCATAACTGATCATGGTGTATCGGAGACTGATTTTTCAGTCTCTGAAAGCCTTTTTTTTGTAGTGCGACTTGGTAATCAAGAGCCATTCAGAGGCGGAAATGCTAAGAGACGTGGAAGAAACGTTTGTGACACTCAGAAAGATAAACATGAAGCTAAACCCAAAGAAATGCACCTTTGGAGCAGAAGAAGGAGTGTTCTTAGGCCACGTAATTAGCAAGAAATGAATCAGAGCTTGCCCGGAGAAATCCGAGATAATTGCCCGGCTACCCTCACCGCGGACTCTTAAAGAAGTGCAAAGCTTAAACGGAAAATTGGCAAGCCTAAACCGTTTCTTGTCAAAGTCCGCGGAAAAGTCCTTACCTTTTTTCAAAACATTGAAAAAGTGCATCAAGAAAAGCGACTTTCACTGGGTACCTGAAGCGGAACAAGCATTCAAAGAAATGAAGCAACACATCGCCAATCTTCCCACCCTAACGGCTCCCCAACCAAGAGAAGAATTGATCATGTATTTATCAGCGGCTAAAGAAGCCATCAGCGCAGTCCTTTTAGCAGAAAGAGGATCGCGTCAGGAGCCCATCTACTTCATCAGCCGCACATTGCAAAGCCCGGAAATAAACTACAGCCCTATGGAGAAGTTGGTTCTGTCACTAGTACACGCGGCCAGAAGACTCAAGAGATATTTCCAAGCACACCCAATAGTGGTCATTACGGACCAACCAATCAAACAGATGCTGGCAAAAACAGAAAATACTGGTCGAATGGCTAAATGGGCTATAGAACTAAACGGACATGACATCAATTTTAGACCCCGGACCGCCATAAGGGGACAAGTGTTGGCTGATTTCATCGCAGAGGTTCCAGAAGAAGAAACCCCGGAGACAGAAGCAACCGCGGAATCCTTGCCGTATGTTGAGCCGTGGAACTTATACACTGATGGGTCATCTTGTCAAGAAGGATCCGGGGCAGGCCTAATCCTTACAAATCCTGAAGGTACATAATTCACTTATGCTTTAAGATTTGAATTTAATGCATCCAATAATGAAGCAGAGTACGAAGCATTGCTGGCGGGCTTAAGGATAGCAGAACAGATGGGAGTAAAGGACCTATCTGCGAATGTGGATTCAAGATTGGTCGCGAACCAGATAAATGGTGCATACGAAGCTAAAGAAGAAAGCATGGCGCGATACCTTGCAAAAGCCAAAGCTTTGATCAAGAACTTCCGCACGTTCTCCATAAAGCAGATTCCGCGGAGTCAGAACAAACAAGCGGACGCACTTAGCAAAATAGCCTCCACCAGCTTCGCCCACCTAACAAAGCATGTTCTCGTTGAAGTCTTAAAAGAAAAATCAATAGAGAAAAGAGAAGTTATGGCGGTAGTAGAAGAAGAAGAAACCACCTGGATGACCCCGCTCCTCGAATATTTGAAGGAAAGAGTACTTCCCGCGGATCAGAAACAAGCAAGAAAGCTGAAGATCAAAGCAAGACAATACTCCATCATCAACGGAGTACTGTTCCGCAAATCATTCCTGGAACCATGGTTAGGATGTGTAGGTCCGACACAGGCAAACTATGTAATCAGAGAAATTCATGAAGGTTCATGCAGCATGCATTCCGGACCACGGTCTGTCGTGGCAAAGGCGCTAAGGTCCGGATATTATTGGCCCACAATGTACAGAGACGCAAGAGAGGTAATAAACAAGTGCCAAGACTGTCAAGTGCACCGGCCGGTTCCCAAGAATCCCCAACACAACTTGACTCCTATTACTTCCCCGTGGCCGTTTTACAAATGGGGTATAGACATCTGTGGTCCATTCCCGGAAGCCCCAGGAAGATTTAAGTACTTGATAGTCGCAATTGATTACTTCACGAAATGGATCGAAGCCAAAGCTCTCGTAAACATCATCGGCAATCAGGTCAAAAAGTTCGTATGGGATAACATCGTATTTAGATTCGGCTTGCCGGGGGAAATTGTCGCGGATAATGCCAAGCAGTTCAGGGAAAACCCCTTCAAAGACTGGTGTGAAAAGCTTAACATCAAACAGTGGTTCGCATCAGTAAGACATCCGCAGGCAAACGGTTTAGTTGAAAGAGCCAATAGAAGCTTGGGGGAAGGAATCAAGGCAAGAATCGACCAAGGAAGCCGGGATTCGCTAGAAGAGCTGCCGCATGTCCTCTGGGCACATAGAACAATGATAAAATCCAGCAACGGGGACACGCCATTCTCACTAACCTACGGAACGGAGGCCGTGATCCCTGTGGAAATTGGCATGCCATCTCTCCGATGTGCCCTATTTGACCCAATAGCGAACGAGGAAGCCTTACAGGTGAACCTAGATCTCCTGGAAGAAAGGCGAGAAGTCGCGGCTATTGAGGAGGCAAGAAGCAAGTCCAGAATGGAGAAGTATTACAACGCCAAGGTCCGTGGCAACACATTCAAGCCGGGAGACTTTGTGTACCGCAACAACGATGCCAGCCTAGTTGAGAGCACCGGAAAGCTAGGCCCCAAGTGGGAGGGTCCGTACGAAGTTGTTGAAGCATAGGGAAAAGGAGCATACAAACTCCGGAACCAAAACGGACAAGATCTACCCCGGACATGGAACATCCGGAATCTCAAAAAATGTTACTTGTAATCTAATGTAAGTATTCCCACTTTTTGTGGCTGTCCGCGGTTCAATCCGGCAGCGGGAATTCAGTTTACCACTAGTCATCTTGTATTCATATAATTTCCTATCTAATGATATGTGGAGTCCGATCAACTCCACAAATTTTCTAAAAATATACTTGTCATTTCTTATTATTACTTGTCATAAACATACGTAAGTCGGAAAACAACTCCGCAGTTCTGAAAATGCGTAAGAGGTATTGCAAGCCCGGCATGAGGACATTGTACCTCCAATTAACAAAGGCATATAAGTGGTATTGCAAACCCATTGACCTACCAAGCTATCCCCGGAAATCCTAAGTACGGACACACAGAGATAGTCAATTAAGTCCGGCCATATAAGCCCCGGCAAAAACAAATATGTAACATAAAAAACCAAGTGATAAGATACATCAAAAAGGTTTAAGTTATATTCATCGAAGGTTACAAAAATACACGGATGCATTCATCCGGAGTACAGTTCAAAAAGATTACAAAATACACGGATGCATTCATCCGGAGTACACTTCCAAAGAGTCAAGATTAAAAAGCTTCACAAGATCGCGGTAGGGCAGATATAGTCAAAATATCCCCCATGAAACAGCCGCAGAAAACTAATCCTCAATATTTTGGGATTGAAGAACGGAGGGATCAAACATGTCATCATGTTTAACACCACCATCCCCGGATAAATTGGTCTCTGGCACAGAAGAAGCAGCAATGTTCAAAGGATCAATAGCGGAAGTTGGCTCAACAACGGAGGAAGGCTGAGAAGTAACCGGGGTAGGAAGCACAATGGCGAGACCTTTGTCGGTATTATCAAACTCCACCCCATACTTCTTATTTTTGAACTCCTTATAAGCCGCGATAGCCTTGGGACGACGTGTAACAAACCGGAGCACAGACTCCGGAAGAACGTGTTGGCTTTTATGAATCATATAAATACTATAAACATATAACCAAATAGATCACGCAGCGGAATGGATCATAAACATATAATTAATTAACTTAAAAGAAAACGTACCTTATTGATTCCTAGTAAGAACAAGGAATCGGATCTCCAAGAACAAGTTATATAAACCCTAATAGGGATTATATACCAATCGAACACAAGGCAACACACAACCTAAAATAAGGTTGTTACTCGTTCTTGTACACACGAGATAATAGCGTTTCAATGGAAAAGCTAGGTTCTTAATCACTAACAACCAAACACTTAATTTGCTACACTTGATTCGCCAATACCTAGTGGTATTAAAAAATGGGTCGAACAAGGTTTAGCAAGAGGGAGAGAAAGAAGAGAAGTTTGGCTATTAGGGATTCAAGATTAGGGAAAAACCTAAATACAATGAATTGTATTTATAGGCAAAACCTAAATCCCAAAACTTGTTCCCTAAGCTACCAAAATCCGGCCCCCCTAGCCCATAAGGGTTTCGGCCGACCCAACCCACACCATGGGTTTCTAGATCCTTCTTTCTTCCTTTTGCACATTTAGTCCTTTAACGGTCGTTATCTCTAACCCCGTTAAGTCCTAACCGTCGTTAAGTGTTTTGTTCGTGAAATGAATAAATAAAATACATAAATATATTTAATTTATTCAATCATTGAAACTCTCACGTTATTGTGTGCAATCCCGAGTCTCGGGTTCGAAACCGGACATACGTATATTAATATTTATACATTAACTCTAACAGCTCCCACTTGGATAAACATTAATATAGTAATGACATGGGCTAGTCTAGCTTAACAGATCCCAATGCCCCCAGCTCGATCCGAGTATGGTTTTCCTGGAAAAACCACGTGATGATTTAATCATCATACTTATCCTTTTGTTACTAATACCGCGTTAATTTGGATATGGATCTTTGTCATTCCATTAATTAACATTAGTTTCTCGTTTATTCATAATTGAACAAGATTACCAAAACATCTGAACGTCTTCCAGATAGACTTTGGGCGTGCGCACGCAAACATCTTGTTAATCATACGAGTGGCCAAGCAGTATTAAACTTCAACACAAAGTTGAAGGAACAAATCCCTTATTGACTGCGAGCATAACCCTCGAACTTCGCATCATTTCTGAAAATAGCCCTTATAACTACCTTTTACGGATAGCGTTAGACTATCTCACAGAAAATGAGCTACATCCTCGGCAATTATCTGGCATCTCAAGTCTGAGGATAAATATTCATGATATACTTGATGACTATGATCCATAAAGTATAATCATGTGGTTGAGATAAGTCCTATATTCAATTTATCCAATATTGAATATCATGTGACATTGGTGTCTCAACCTTACAGTACATTCTACCAATCATCACATTTGTCTTAGTTCAATAATATTCCCATATTATTAATTGACAACGGACTATTTAGAATAAATAAATTATTCACGAATTTAAACATGCAAATATAGGACACAAATATTAATAATGATAATAAACGTTATCCGCACTTTATTTCATTAAAATAATAATTGTTTACACGTCCCTATCGAAATACTAATCCAACAGATTTACATGAAACTATCTGCTAAACGAAGACCAATACCCTGAGCATGACGATTAAACGTTTCCTTAGGTAATGCCTTCGTGAAAGGATCAGCCAGATTGTCATCTGTGTGAACTTTGAGTACTTTTATTTCACCATCATCGACTTGTTCTCGAACATAGTGATACTTTCTTTTAAAGTGTCTGGCACCTTTCATAACTCCAGGTTCATTGGCGAATGTGATTGCAGCAGAGTTGTCGCAATACACATTTATAGGTAATTCTATTGAAGGCATCATTCCAAGATCCTTAATGAATTTCCTTATCCAAACAGCTTCTTATGCTGCTTCCGATGCAGCAATGTACTCAGCTTCTATAGCAGACATGGCAGTTGTACTCTGCTTCTTACTCTTCCAGTCCACAGCTCCTCCATTTATGACAAAAACGTAACCCGTCTTAGACTTCGTATCATCTTTATCAGTCTGAAAGGACGCATTGCAGAAACCTGTAACATTCAGTTCTGCATCTAGATTTCCCCCGAAAACAAGAAACATGTCGTTAGTATTCCTTAAATACTTAAGAATGTTCTTTACAGCATGCCAGTGATCTTTTCCTAGATTCTGCTGATAACGACTGGTCAAATTTTGAGCGAACGCCACATCTGGCCTTGTACATCTAACTGCATACATGATAGATCCTACTGCCGAAGCATACGGAACTTTCTTCATGTATGCCACCTCTTCAGGTGTAGAAGCACACATTTCGCTGCATAAGCCGTGTTCAACTTGCATGGGCAAATATCCCTTCTTGGAATTTTGCATATTGAATCTCTTCAATATTTTATCCATGTAAGCACTTTGACTTAATCCGATTAACCGTTTAGATCTGTCTCTATAGATCTTGATTCCAAGGATGTAAGCTGCTTCTCCTAAATCCTTCATGGCAAAACAACTACCAAGATAATCCCTAACTTCATTAAGGCTTGGTATATGACTTCCCATGATTAATATGTCATCGACATATAGGACAAGAAAAGTAGTGTTACTCCTACTAACTTTGTGGTATACACATGGCTCATCGAAATTTTGAGTAAATCCAAACTTCTTGATTTCCTCATCAAATTTCTTATTCCATTGCCTGGATGCTTGCTTCAATCCATAAATGGATCTTTGAAGTTTGTATACACGCTTAGGAAATTGTGGATTCACAAACCCCTCAGGTTGCGCCATATAGATGTCTTCATCTAGGTGACCTGTAACACCCCGACCCGACAAGGGTATAGATATCACAACAATGGATCCATATCAGATCAAAACAAAGCATACTAATACAGTAATTCAAAAATTCAAGGATTACAAATGAAATATTGAGTCTAAATGGTTACAATTAAAACTTCCAAAACTAATTCTAAAACATAATGTCTTCAATCCAACTCTAACCCAGCATAGCTATCCAATCTTCTAAGTCCAAGGTACACTCTTCACACATTCCCAGCTTCCTACTAATACCTGCCGCGTGAAAAAGAAAACGCGGCTGAGCTACGAGAGCTCAGTGAACAGATATATAGATAACAAGAAACGATAATGTATAGCAGTACAAGGGAAATCAGGAATACAGATCATACCGATACGAAATCAAAATGAAAGGAATGAGAAATGGATCATGAATAAAAGAAAAGCACAAAAGTGAATAAGATTTAAGAAAAACAGGAACACAGGAATCTATCACGAGCCCAGATGACTGACAATACCATAGCATTACTAATACAATAAAACAAACCTGTGTAGAGTGATCAGCTCTCAGACAAAGTGAAAGACGTATATCGCACACACAATCAGTCACCAGATATAATAATCATAATCATACAACATATACAGATAACAGGTCAAATCTAGGATGCACCCATACGCCCCACAGACAAATCAATAATCATAATTATAATGGCCATAGCAATTAATAAATAAGGGACGGAACAGGTCATCACTCTCCTGCCCTAGAGTCATGTCAAAGGTGCGTCAATGACATGGACATGAAACCCTCATGCCTAGTGATTGGCTCGAATATCAAACTGTCAGGTCAAAGGTCAAATGTACTAGCATAATTAGAAAGTCAAATCTTAAGGGTTCATGGCATAAGGTTCATATCAAGAAATTTTTAGGATTTAATATCAAAGGTTTTAGTCGGAGTTTATCAGATTAAGTTTTTATATCAAAGTTTAAGTTCAGTTCCAAAAGGGCAATATCAAAAGGTTTTCAGAAAAGAGTTTTCACCAGTTCATAATTAGAGGTCATAGCAAAAGTTCATTTAAAAAGATTTCCATTTAAAAGTCCATTTAAACAATCCTTCACAAACGGTTTCATGACACTGATCTTACAAAATAGTTTTCATAAAAAAGGTCTTCCAAAACTTTTATTAACTTCCATTAAAATAGTGTTGCTTCTTGTAAAATAGCTTTTCTCAAACGGTTTCATATGTATTTTAAAGATAGTTCCAAAATCAATTATGTTCCAATAAGGATTTAACAGATTAAGATTTATATCAAAAATCAAATCAAGTTTTACTACAAGTATATCAGATTAAGTTTCAAAACAAGATTTACAGATCAAGATTCAGGACAATAGGTCAAAACAAAGAGATTCAAGAAGTTTCAGAACAAGGAAAACACATCCAGGATTCACAAATAAAAGATCACATGAACGGTGCACCAACAGGAGGGAACATAGCAATGGTATAGGGAATCCTAAACGAATCAAAATACGAAATCAAAAGAAAACGAAGGCACCTTACTAGAGAAGGGCAGAATATCTGTACCTTAACGAAATACGCAAGAAAAGAATGAAAAGCAAATCAATTAGGAGATCACTCCCTCTTCACCCGATCTACAAATGATCGTCATGGTTCTTATAAGTCTCATAGTCATAAGGTTCCATTTTAATTGCCTTTCTATTTCAGGTAACTTTCCATATTTAGTAACTTAGTTATTAACATTCCCGTATGTCAATTCAAAGTATTAAAGATGACCATATTCGTAGTTTAAGGTGCATAATGTCGCTTACATAAGTTTAGGGTTTATAATGTAGTTCTCATAATTTTGGGGTTCATTATACAATTATCACAAGTTAAAGGACCAAAGTGTCATTGTGGTAAGATTAGGGTCTGGAATGTAAATATTATCAAGTTACATGTTTTCATCAGCTAAGTCCCTTAGTTTTAGAAAAATACCCATTTACACCCTTTTGTTTATAAGATAGACACATAACACTCTTTTAACAACTTTTACACTTCTCACAGATTTTACACTCAATTTAGTACTGTTTCCCCAGATTTTTAATCCTTATAAGAACTCTGAGATAAAATTCCCAAACTTTCATACAGGTGCCTAGATGTCTTAAGAATCTACCCTAATTTTTCCAGAATTTATTATTAAGTATAACTATAGTTTAAAAATCCTTTATTCCAAGTCGTCCAGATCACTGATAAATTTTAACATACGAAAAGTAAGCAGTTCAAAGACCCATCAAATTAACTTATAAAAATCCACAAAAATCACAACAACTAACTTATATTCCAAATATTATTCTTCCATAATTTTAGATCATAACTCGTTATAGATTTCAAATTAAAAATCATAAACTACAGGTGAATTTTCATAATCCGAAATATAGTTTTGACACTCGATTTCATAAATTCAAAAAAAGTGACTTCCAGACCTCTAAAAATTATGAGGTTAATTTCTACAGAAATATATTTCAATGAAATTAATTTTAGACTCTTAAAACACCCAAATACACGCTCACATCATATAGATATAGCCGATTAAAGTCGAACAAGTTTTTAGGACAGTAGCAGTTTCATGATTTCATGTAAATAATTAAGGTTTCGCTTCATAATTCGAATGGATTAAATCATGATGTGTATTGGTTACCTTATGTGTGATACTAAAAGAGCAGGAACACAAGATCAAAGCCTCCTCTTGGTTGGTTTGGGTCGACAGCAGCAGCAGCAAGAGAGGAGCCGAAGTTTTGGTTTTAGGGTTTGCTAGTTTTTTTATTTTTTTGATATTCGGTTATGCTAAAAAGAAAAGAAACCGTGTGTTATTATTAGGAGGGATTGGGTTTATTTTTGGGCTAGGATCAATCATAATTATGGACCAATGAATGCACGTTTATCTCTTGGTTTTGGGCCGAAAGTTTTGTGTATAAAACACATCAAATGGGTCGACTAACTTGTGCTAGATGAAGAGATTTTATTTGTAGATATTATTTACATATTGCATAGTTTATATCATCTTAATTTGTTTTGTAACTTAGGTTAAGCTTAAATGAGATTACTTATATGTTTTCGTAAGTTCTTAAAAGTTCAAATTCAGAAGGTATTTTAGTCATCTCATATTATGTTAAGATTTCGGGTTTTACAACTCTTCCCCTCTTAAAAAGAAATTTTCGTCCTCGAAAATTGAAGTGAAACGAAACGGAAAACATAACGGACCGGGAACGGAAATGCGAACGACTTAATTCTCATAGCTCTATCCTATTGATCAACACAGCTTCGACTTTTCCAGAAAGTACATACAATACCGAATTCAAATCAAAAGAATAAAATATCAAGCGTAACAGATGATAATCGTATTCTCTCCGGAGAGATACCAAAAATTCGTAGGATTTCGACGGATACGTCGTCCAAAGTATTTGATTAGACAAATCAGATGAGAACGTACGGGAAAACAGATTGTCGATAACATCAACCAGTAGAAAGCTATACAATTGTATCTAAGATTCTTATCGGGAGTTCGGAGGTCAGCCAAACGCGTGTCGAGAATCCAAACATATCAATTCGTATAACGGTGAAAGCAGATTAATCGCATAGGTAGAATGAACTTAAGATCTCATTAACACAGATAATCTCAAACAGCTATCAGAATTTCTAGAGTTCTAAGGCACTTCTCGAAATATCCGATGCCCACAACAAGTGCACGTTATATGATGTAAGTATTATCACGTTGGCCAGACGTCATAATACTGGCATCATATAAATATGCCCTCATGATGGTCATACTTTATCTCAAGTCGTGAACAGAACAACTTATCTTAATCCACCTAGTCTTCCTACGGTCTCAGAGGTCACAAAAATCAAATACCTTAACTAAGAGGAGAACGAATCACTCGAAGGAGTTAACGGAACCGATCTAGAATGTTTATCAGAATTTGGGCACATCTTCAAAAGCATCAGGTCATCCATCATTCGTCAAATTTGACATATCAAAGCCATCGTCCTACATACGCGGAATGAACACAAAGCGGAATTACTAATAGAGAACCTAAACCATTCAAAGGATTTTATCATCAGGTAACCGAAATTTAAATAGGTCAAACGGAAGTGAACTACGTCATCCATTCAATACATGGTCTTAAATCTCTCTCGATTCCAGGCAGTTTGTCTATGTATGTCCATATGATCATCGGGTGAAAAGGATTTATAACTTGAGTCTGATCCCCCAAGCCTTCGGCACTTCTTCTTGGAACTGTGGTGTGGTAACATGAATCTCTGACCTAGTCGCTGAGTATTACCCATTCACGAGCCTGCTTCTACCCTCAATTCATCTTAGTACCACTAAAATGAATAGAGAAGTAAGGTTGTGTGTCTTTGACAGGTCTCCTAGCACAAATCGAAATTCGCCAACTCTGATTGCTGTCGTCACCGGATGCCTGGTAGTATTGTCTGCTACAATCTCTGAAAGCCAAGCAAATTTACTCGTCCAGAACAAAGGGTCATTCTTTAATACAAAAATGGTCTACAAGTTCCTCGTTCGTCTCAGAGCACAAACATGTTGTCATACTATGACAATTGTCCAATTGCTCGTGCAAACATAATTCTTATTAACCAATACTATTGGCATTATTTAAGACTCACAATGGTCACAATGAGTACGAAAACAGTTTTCATGAATCATTTCAGGGAAAACTTCATATCTAATTCACATCACCCATCTTTACAAATAAAACTGAAATACTTTACGAAAGTTGCTCTCAGTTAGCCATCTCCCATCTTAGGAGTTCTCGTGGTTGCTTCTTCAGTCCTTCAAACATTAAATGAGGTTGTCTGATACAGGGTTTCAAGGTAGAACAATTTAATCAGTGACACGTAGAATTGAAAAGTGATTACGGTTAGGTTTACGATAGTTGATATGCAGACGCAAAAAAATTTTCTCCTTCTTCTTCATGAATTAATAGAGTATTTAAAAGGAAACATCGAGGTGGACAAAAACATATTACATCAGCTTCTTCAATCTCTCAATTTCAACAGTATCATGGTTCGTCAGCTGATATCGGTTCAAAGCCAATTTTACTTCTCAATCAGGAGAGCTACCCAAAAGTTTCATCAGAAGCACCAGAAAATTTGTACAACAAAACTTCCAATGCCAAAACTTTCTAATGGTGGATACTAATAGGTGTCAGGAGAATTTGACGATCAAATGAGATCAGGGTAAGTATTTCCCTAGCAGTTTTAAGCTTAACATATCTGAGCGGTTAAAGGTTATCATAGCAAAAGTAGGGTGGAGCAGATTTAAGGATCACATTTCAATTACGGTAGTCTTATGGTAGCTCTTACGAAGAGCCAGCCAATCAATACTCAAAAGATCTCCAAAATCAGGTATATCAATAGTAAACAAATACGCAGGACGAATATGGTTATTAAACCAGATGGATAGTTCATATGTCAAAGTCGAGTACATGGTTCAGTATAGTGTGGAGATTTATAGGTGAACAATTTAAGGTGTTGAAACCTTATTAGCTATTTAGCACAAATGGTAGGTAGGTTGCGAATAATCGGTAATACGAACATCGTATACTGTCAAAGTGAGACGTATAGAAATATCAGTTATCAGCATCATCATGCTCTTTTAACAATTTCCTACGGAGATAGTATTTGCATCAAATCCTTCCAAAGGAAAACTGATTGGCAATAAGATTCGTCATTCAAGGAATAAACTTCCTAAATTCATGGTTAATATTCATTTGAGTTCTCATAGGAGTAGTGTGGAATTTGCCAGACAGAATAGTATCGGATGATACATTTATATCCAGCATGGAAAATGATTTATAGAAGGTGTCAACCACATTAGGGTTAAACGGCCCTCAAAATGGTCGAAAAAATATTAACTGTTTATCAAACGGATTGGAAGTGAAAGTCAAAATCAGGTAGTGGTAGCAAGATTTAACAATCGGTAATCATGGTAGGGGTTTCAAAATTGTTTTAAACGCCAAAGGTGAGACATAAGAGGATAGTCGTCAATATTAGATGATCAGTCAATCAATCCCTAAAAGAACACTAGACTTCTTATGGAAACAGGGATGGTTAAGACGAAATTAAGTAGTGTCAAAAGTTTCGTAGATGATCATCGGAAGTAAGAAACAACTGACGGAATGTATCAGGTACATCATTGTCAAGGAAAATCTCAGAATGCCCGAAGAGACATCAGGATGATTAACAAAAGGTTCGGAGGTTGGATTCGGAATCTGAAAGCAAGGATCAAATAGTGTCGGATGACTACTATGCAATTTTCAATGCTTCAGGTTTTATTTAGGTTCAATTCTTAGGTGGTGCAAGGCATAAGCTCTAAATTTCCCAGTGTGATTTCAATAGGCTTTAACCAAAAGCAAGGCACGAATCAGAGTGATGCGGAAGCAATACTACTTAAACAAAAAGCCTTATAATCTATTCATTCCTCACTGGTCAGGATTTAAGTTCCTATAGGGAAATCCTAAAGCAAATTCTCAAAGGTTGTCCTACGAGCGCCTACAGTGGAAACTTAGTGGTCCAGGATTCACAGGTCAAGGGTAAGTGTATTACGAGTCGCAGCCTGTTAGCTCTGATACCATAAATTGTAACACCCCGACCCGACAAGGGTAAAGATATCACAACAATGGATCCATATCAGATCAAAACAAAGCATACTAATACAGTAATACAAAAATTCAAGGATTACAAATGAAATATTGAGTCTAAATGGTTACAATTAAAACTTCCAAAACTAATTCTAAAACATAATGTCTTCAATCCAACTCTAACCCAGCATAACTATCCAATCTTCTAAGTCCAAGGTACACTCTTCACACATTCCCAGCTTCCTACTAATACCTGCCGCGTGAAAAAGAAAACGCGGCTGAGCTACGAGAGCTCAGTGAACAGATATATAGATAACAAGAAACGATAATGTATAGCAGTACAAGGGAAATCAGGAATACAGATCATACTGATACGAAATCAAAATGAAAGGAATGAGAAATGGATCATGAATAAAAGAAAAGCACAAAAGTGAATAAGATTTAAGAAAAACAGGAACACAGGAATCTATCACGAGCCCAGATGACTGACAATACCATAGCATTACTAATATAATAAAACAAACCTGTGTAGAGTGATCAGCTCTCAGACAAAGTGAAAGACGTGTATCGCACACACAATCAGTCACCAGATATAATAATCATAATCATACAACATATATAGATAACAGGTCAAATCTAGGATACACCCATACGCCCCACAGACAAATCAATAATCATAATTATAATGGCCATAGCAATTAATAAATAAGGGACGGAACAGGTCATCACTCTCCTGCCCTAGAGTCATGTCAAAGGTGCGTCAATGACATGGACATGAAACCCTCATGCCTAGTGATTGGCTCGAATATCAAACTGTCAGGTCAAAGGTCAAATGTACTAGCATAATTAGAAAGTCAAATCTTAAGGGTTCATGGCATAAGGTTCATATCAAGAAATTTTTAGGATTTAATATCAAAGGTTTTAGTCGGAGTTTATCAGATTAAGTTTTTATATCAAAGTTTAAGTTCAGTTCCAAAAGGGCAATATCAAAAGGTTTTCAGAAAAGAGTTTTCACCAGTTCATAATTAGAGGTCATAGCAAAAGTTCATTTAAAAAGATTTCCATTTAAAAGTCCATTTAAACAATCCTTCACAAACGGTTTCATGACACTGATCTTACAAAATAGTTTTCATAAAAAAGGTCTTCCAAAACTTTTATTAACTTCCATTAAAATAGTGTTGCTTCTTGTAAAATAGCTTTTCTCAAACGGTTTCATATGTATTTTAAAGATAGTTCCAAAATCAATTATGTTCCAATAAGGATTTAACAGATTAAGATTTATATCAAAAATCAAATCAAGTTTTACTACAAGTATATCAGATTAAGTTTCAAAACAAGATTTACAGATCAAGATTCAGGACAATAGGTCAAAACAAAGAGATTCAAGAAGTTTCAGAACAAGGAAAACACATCCAGGATTCACAAATAAAAGATCACATGAACGGTGCACCAACAGGAGGGAACATAGCAATGGTATAGGGAATCCTAAACGAATCAAAATACGAAATCAAAAAAAAACGAAGGCACCTTACTAGAGAAGGGCAGAATATCTGTACCTTAACGAAATACGCAAGAAAAGAATGAAAAGCAAATCAATTAGGAGATCACTCCCTCTTCACCCGATCTACAAATGATCATCATGGTTCTTATAAGTCTCATAGTCATAAGGTTCCATTTTAATTGCCTTTCTATTTCAGGTAACTTTCCATATTTAGTAACTTAGTTATTAACATTCCCGTATGTCAATTCAAAGTATTAAAGATGACCATATTCGTAGTTTAAGGTGCATAATGTCGCTTACATAAGTTTAGGGTTTGTAATGTAGTTCTCATAATTTTTGGGTTCATTATACAATTATTACAAGTTAAAGGACCAAAGTGTCATTGTGGTAAGATTAGGGTCTGGAATGTAAATATTATCAAGTTACATATTTTCATCAGCTAAATCCCTTAGTTTTAGAAAAATACCCATTTACTGTAAAACCCTAAAATCCGAAACATGTAAAATGACCAAATTGCCCCTACAAGTTTAAAAATTTATTTAAAGGATATTTAAAGTACCAAAGTGATTCCAAAATTCAAGTAACAATTTACACATGAAATGAAATAATTTCTACATGTCCAAAAATTATTATTACACCTTAATATATATATATATATATATATATATATATATATATATATATATATATATATGTACCGAAATTATATTTACTTAATTATTTATATTTAAAACAAATTAAACTAAAGATAATTATCATTTAAAAAGGGAAATAATCACAAGATTTGAAAACCTTGATTTGCCAACTAAGGAAAATGTGTGATTTGGTCCTCCCCCTCCTCCTAACTCGGCCATTACCTTTTTTATATAACAAACACATTTATTTCCTCTATAAACCCTAAACCGAAAACAATTACACACACATAAATTCCAAACGCATGGATCCGGCCATCTAAAATTCGTGGGTGATTTTTATGGGATTCTTCATCAATTAAGGGAGCTAAGAAAATTGGTTTCAAGGTTTGAGGTGCTTTCGTTTGGGCGTGAGGTTTATTTCTTGTCGCAAATCCATCCGAGAAGCCTAAATTCGTTTTGGCTCATACACACGTTCAACAATTGATTTGGTATTTTTCTTACACTTATTATATCATATATGATCTAGGAAAAATGCAGGTTTCGAATCATGCAAAGCTTAATGGGTCGTTTGAATTATAATTGTGTAAAATGGGTTAAATATGTAAAACGGGTTATACGATTTTTTTGGGTTGCCTTATTAATTTTTATGAGTTCCTTGGTCATCATATAAGCTGGGAAAAATATTATTTCGAATTTTAGAAGCCTAGGTTAATCGTAGTGAATTTAGAGTATTAAAAAGTGTGTAAATTCTAATATATGATAAACGAATTTTCTGGGCATGGAGATTATTTTTCTTAGACTCTATATAATTAGTATGAACCAGGAAAAATAGTGGTTTGATTTTTAGAAGCTTAAAATGGTCATGATTGAATTTAGTCCAAATCGGGTTTATTGTTTTCGAATGAAAAATTTAAGAAAAACCCTAACGAGCTAATTAGGGTTTGTGTAATCTGATTAAATCTGGTCCAATTAAGGTGTTAATGATGTAGTAATGATGGCCTAATGATTGGGAAAGATTAGGGTTAAGAATTGTATTTTAAAATGGTATACGATTTGAAATTAAATGATAAGGGGGTGTTTTGTAATTAAATAAACTTGTGGGCCATTTTTATAATTTTAATTGGATCAGTACTAAAGTGTAAAAATTATAACATGAGGGTCTTATGTGTAAATTTGCAAGATTTGGAATTAAATGGGAAATTAGGGTTTCGTATTACATTATTTTAAATGGAAGGACTAAAAATGTAATTATGTGAAACTAAGGGGTTTGAATTCGTACCACACTTATATTTGAGGGTATAATCTGTAATTTAGTAAATGTGAGGGTCAATTGTGTAATTATGGATATTATATGGGTTAAATTGTAAATTATGTAATTATAAGGTTTATTTTGTAATTTTTGATAATTAAAGGGTGTAAATTGTAAATTATGAAACTTAAAGGGACTAAAAGGTGATTCTGAATAAAATATGTGTTCTAATCAGTAACTTGCAATATTTTCATTTAAAACCCTTGACTTTGAAATATTTACAATTAAAACCCTAATTTATGAAAACTTGTCACATTTAACCCTGAACTATCTAAACTTATTAAAATATACCCTATGTCCATAATATGATTAATTACGACTTAACTTAAGTTAAAATACTTTAATCTCCTAATTATGGGACCTTACTAAATATGGAAACCTGCTAAAGATGGAAAGTTACTAAAACTGGAAAAGCCGACTAAAATAAGTAATCTGAATTAGATACGTTTTAATAAGTCAGTCATGAATTCGTGTAGATTCGCTGGAGATGGAGTCTGCTTCCGACCTTTGTGTTTTCTGTTGTGTTTTCGGTTGCGGTATGAGGTACAGATATTCTGACCTTCTCTGTAAGGTTTCCTATGATCTCTTTCATGTTCTGATCTGTTTAGCCTCTGATTGGATACCTTGCTATGATTCACTTCGTTATGACCTATGATATGAACCTAAACTGTGAAACCTTTTAATTCTGACCTGGAAATGATTTGAGGAAAAGCTATTTTAAAATGATGTCTGCAAATTTTGATACAATACTCTTTAATTGGGATTTTATTAACCCTTATAAAAACTAGTTTAAAAGACTATCTTTACGAAAAACCTTTTGAAATATCATTTTATGAAAACTACTCTGAAGGATCATTTTTATGAAAACCGTCATCTAAAAGATAGTTTTAAATGGACTCTTAATTAGAAACCTTTTTAAATGAACTGTTACCATGGAACTTTGATTTTGACCTTCTGATATTGGCCTTGATGTTGACCTTCTGATATTGACTTCTGATATTGAAACTTGTGATATGACCCTCTGATCTGATATGATATCTGACTCTTAGTTTGATACCCGAGCCAAAATTTGTGACCCTAGCCATGAAGGTAACATGGCCGTGTCTGTGATGCACCACTGGCATGACTAGTGTGTAGCCCTAGTGATTTGGTTACACCGTCCCTTTGATTTGGTCTGCATGTGATTGGGTAGGGGCGTATGGATGCATCCTAGATCTGTTCTGTTTAGTGGATTTAACTATATATGATATGATTTCTGTTCTGGTGACTGGTACTGTGTGCAATACATGCCTTTCACATATTTTCTGGGAGCTGATCACTCCATTTGAAGAATGAGGACACCCCTCATATTATCTGATTATCTGAGAGGTCTCCCCTCTATATGATTATGAAGATTTATGGTTACGATATGATATGATCTGTTTCTGGGCTCGTGGTGGATGACTATCCCTTTCCTTTTCCCTTATACTTATTCTTTGACTTATCCCTTAAAACATATTACATCTGTTTGCCCTTTGTTTCTGTTATTCTGTACTTTTCGCTATTTCTGTTTATTATCGTTATATCTGTTCACTGGCTTTTTAAGCTCAGCCGCACGTTTTCTTTTCGTGTGCGGCAGGTTATAAGCAGGACGACGGGTTTGGGTATGAGTGAAGAGACTTTTGGACGTAGAAGACCTTGATACTTATTCTGAAGTAGAAGTCATTAGAAGGATTGCCTTTGCAGACTTAGTATTTAGTTTTGTTTCATTCTTAACTTTGTTAATGTAGTATTTCATTTGTAACCTTTGAATTTATTGTATTACTATTGAAGTATGCTTTGTTTGATCTGATATGAAACCATTGACGTGACATCTTTACCCTTGCCGGGTTGGGGTGTTACAATTATGGTATCAGAGCGACAGGCTGCGACTTGTAATACATTTACCCTTGACCTGTGAAGTTTGGACCATTAAGTTTCCACTGTAGGCGCTCATAAGATAACCGTTGAGGAATTGCTTTAGGATCTTCCCATAGGAACTTAAGTATTACCGGTGAGGAATGGGTAGACTAGGACATCTATGTAAGTAGCATTGCTTCCGCATCACTCTGATTCGTGCCTTACTTTTGGTTAAAGCTTGTTGAGATCACTTATGGAGATTGAAAGCTTATGCCTTGCATCACCTAGGATTTGAAACCTAAATAAATCTTGAAGCCATTGGAAATTTCATAGTAATTGCCTGGCACCATTTGATCCTTACCTTCAGATTCCGACTCTGACCTCTGATCTTTTGTCAATCATTTCAATGCCTCTTGGGCATTTTGAGAATCTCCATGGTGAATAGTTTGGCGTTCCCTCTTGATTATGACATTTGATTTTGTTGACCTCCGAGACTATAGAAGTACTAGGTGGATTAAGATAGGTTGTTTTTGCTTACGACTCGAGATAAAGTATGATCATCATGAAGGCATATTTATGTGGTGCTAGTATTATG
Organism: Artemisia tridentata subsp. tridentata; assembly: GCA_021014915.2. Classification (NCBI taxonomy): domain Eukaryota; kingdom Viridiplantae; phylum Streptophyta; class Magnoliopsida; order Asterales; family Asteraceae; genus Artemisia; species Artemisia tridentata. The sequence goes on from CP139508.1 coordinate 105,266,334, forward strand.
ACGTCTGGCCAACGTGATAATACTTACACCATATAACGTGCCCTCATTGTGGCCATAGGATATCTTGGGAAGTACCTAAGAAGTTTAGAATTTGATCTCCGTTGGATTATCCGTGATTAGTGAGATTTTAGGTTCATTCTACCTATGCGTATACTCTGCCTTTGTTCATTAGATATCTGGATGAGTTTGGACTCTCGTTTGCATTCCGTTGGCCTCGGTTATAAATTTTAAATTCTTGTAAATCTCTCTTCTGTGGACACAATCAATTTAATTTGAACTCTTGTTCGTATTCCATAAAATTTCCTGAAGATTCACCTATCGTCCATTTTATGTTGCATGGACCTTTGATCAGAAATCAACTTATATTGTCTCCTTCTGAGGAATCTGAACCCACCTTGTTTGATCGAGTCATGAGAAACCAATTGTTTTGAAGATCCTTCTGGAAGAACCTCCCCGGGCGTGAGGATTGTGCGTGACGATCTTTTACGAGTTACGACGACTCTGTTTAACTTTGCGACTTCAAATTTCGAGGACGAAATTTTTCTGTTAGAGGGGAAGAGTTGTAAAACCCTAAAATCCGAAACATGTAAAATGACCAAATTGCCCCTACAAGTTTAAAAATTTATTTAAAGGATATTTAAAGTACCAAAGTGATTCCAAAATTCAAGTAACAATTTACACATGAAATGAAATAATTTCTACATGTCCAAAAAATTATTATTACACCTTAATATATATTAATATATAAATATATATATATTTATATGTACGAAATTATATTTACTTAATTATTTATATTTAAAACAAATTAAACTAAAGATAATTATCATTTAAAAAGGGAAATAATCACAAGATTTGAAAACCTTGATTTGCCAACTAAGGAAAACGTGTGATTTGGTCCTCCCCCTCCTCCTAACTCGGCCATTACCTTTTTTATATAACAAACACATTTATTTCCTCCATAAACCCTAAACCGAAAACAATTACACACACATAAATTCCAAACGCATGGATCCGGCCATCTAAAATTCTTGGGTGATTTTTATGGGATTCTTCATCAATTAAGGGAGCTAAGAAAATTGGTTTCAAGGTTTGAGGTGCTTTCGTTTGGGCGTGAGGTTTATTTCTTGTCGCAAATCCATCCGAGAAGCCTAAATTTGTTTTGGCTCATACACACGTTCAAAAATTGATTTGGTATTTTTCTTACACTTATTATATCATATATGATCTAGGAAAAATGCAGGTTTCGAATCATGCAAAGCTTAATGGGTCGTTTGAATTATAATTGTGTAAAATGGGTTAAATATGTAAAACGGGTTATACGATTTTTTTGGGTTGCCTTATTAATTTTAATGAGTTCCTTGGTCATCATATAAGCTGGGAAAAATATTATTTCGAATTTTAGAAGCCTAGGTTAATCGTAGTGAATTTAGAGTATTAAAAAGTGTGTAAATTCTAATATATGATAAACGAATTTTCTGGGCATGGAGATTATTTTTCTTAGACTCTATATAATTAGTATGAACCAGGAAAAATAGTGGTTTGATTTTTAGAAGCTTAAAATGGTCGTGATTGAATTTAGTCCAAATCGGGTTTATTGTTTTCGAATGAAAAATTTAAGAAAAACCCTAACGAGCTAATTAGGGTTTGTGTAATCTGATTAAATCTGGTCCAATTAAGGTGTTAATGATGTAGTAATGATGGCCTAATGATTGGGAAAGATTAGGGTTAAGAATTGTATTTTAAAATGGTATACGATTTGAAATTAAATGATAAGGGGGTGTTTTGTAATTAAATAAACTTGTGGGCCATTTTTATAATTTTAATTGGATCAGTACTAAAGTGTAAAAATTATAACATGAGGGTCTTATGTGTAAATTTGCAAGATTTGGAATTAAATGGGAAATTAGGGTTTCGTATTACATTATTTTAAATGGAAGGACTAAAAATGTAATTATGTGAAACTAAGGGGTTTGAATTCGTACCACACTTATATTTGAGGGTATAATCTGTAATTTAGTAAATGTGAGGGTCAATTGTGTAATTATGGATATTATATGGGTTAAATTGTAAATTATGTAATTATAAGGTTTATTTTGTAATTTTTGATAATTAAAGGGTGTAAAGTGTAAATTATGAAACTTAAAGGGACTAAAAGGTGATTCTGAATAAAATATGTGTTCTAATCAGTAACTTGCAATATTTTCATTTAAAACCCTTGACTTTGAAATATTTACAATTAAAACCCTAATTTATGAAAACTTGTCACATTTAACCCTGAACTATCTAAACTTATTAAAATATACCCTATGTCCATAATATGATTAATTACAACTTAACTTAAGTTAAAATACTTTAATCTCCTAATTATGGGACCTTACTAAATATGGAAACCTGCTAAAGATGGAAAGTTACTAAAATTGGAAAAGCCGACTAAAATAAGTAATCTGAATTAGATACGTTTTAATAAGTCAGTCATGAATTCGTGTAGATTCGCTGGAGATGGAGTCTGCTTCCGACCTTTGTGTTTTCTGTTGTGTTTTCGGTTGCGGTATGAGGTACAGATATTCTGACCTTCTCTGTAAGGTTTCCTATGATCTCCTTCATGTTCTGATCTGTTTAGCCTCTGATTTGGTACCTTGCTATGATTCCTTTGCTCTGAACCTTTGACCTACGATATGAACCTATGCTGTGAAAACCATTTTAATTCTGACCTGGAAAGGAGTTAAGAAAAAGCTATTTTAAAATGATGTTTACAAATATGATACAATACTCTTTTAATTGGGATTTTACTAACTTTTATGAAAACTATTTAAAAATACTATCGTTATGAAAAACCGTTTTGAAAGATCATTTTTATGAAGACCATTATTAAAAGATTGTTTTAAATGGACTCTTAATTAGAAACCTTTTTAAATGAACTGTTACTATAGAACTTTGATTTTGACCTTCTGATATTGACCTTCTGATGTTGACCTTCTGATATTGACTTCTGATATTGAAACTTGTGATATGACACTCTGATCTGATATGATATCTGACTCTTAGTTTGATACCCGAGCCAAAATTTGTGACCCTAGCCATGAAGGTAACATGGCCGTGTCTGTGATGCACCACTGGCATGACTAGTGTGTAGCCCTAGTGATTTGGTTACACCGTCCCTTTGATTTGGTCTGCATGTGATTGGGTAGGGGCGTATGGATGCATCCTAGATCTGTTCTGTTTAGTGGATTTAACTATATATGATATGATTTCTGTTCTGGTGACTGGTACTGTGTGCAATACATGCCTTTCACATATTTCTGGGAGCTAGCTACTCCATTTGAAGAATGAGGACACCCCTCATATTATCTGATTATCTGAGAGGTCTCCCCTCTATATGATTATGAAGATTTATGGTTACGATATGATATGATCTGTTTCTGGGCTCGTGGTGGATTACTATCCCTTTCTCTTTCCCTTATACTTATTCTTTGAATTATTCCTTGAACCATATTACATCTGTTTGACCTGTGTTTCTGTTATTCTACACTATTCTCTATTTCTGTTTATTATCGTTATATCTGTTCACTGAGCTTTTTAAGCTCAGCCGCACATTTTCTTTTCGTGTGCGGCAGGTTATAAGCAGGACGACGGGTTTGGGTATGAGTGAAGAGACTTTTGGACTTAGAAGACTTCGATAGTTATTCTGAAGTAGAGACCATTAGAAGGATTTGCAAGTTCAGACTTAGTATTTAGTTTGTTTCATTTTTAACTTTGTAACGTTAGTATTTCATTTGTAACCCTTGAAATTTATTGTATTACTATTGAATTATGCTTTGTTTGATCTGATATGAAGCCATTAATGTGATACTTCTACTCTTGCTGGGTTGGGGTGTTACATTTACACCCTTTTGTTTATAAGATAGACACATAACACTCTTTTAACAACTTTTACACTTCTCACAGATTTTACACTCAATTTAGTACTGTTTCCCCAGATTTTTAATCCTTATAAGAACTTGGAGATAAAATTCCCAAAATTTCATACAGGTGCCCAGATGTCTTAAGAATCTACCCTAATTTTTCCAGAATTTATTATTAAGTATAACTATAGTTTAAAAATCCTTTATTCCAAGTCGTCCAGATCACTGATAAATTTTAACATACGAAAAGTAAGCAGTTCAAAGACCCATCAAATTAACTTATAAAAATCGATAAAAATCACAACAACTAAATTATATTCCAAATATTATTCTTCCAGAATTTTAGATCATAACTCGTAATAGATTTAAAATTAAAAATCATAAACTACAGGTGAATTTTCATAATCCGAAATACAGTTTTGACACTCGATTTCATAAATTCAAAAAAAGTGACTTCCAGACCTCTAAAAATTATGAGGTTAATTTCTACAGAAAGATATTTCAATGAACTTAATTTTAGACTCTTAAAACACCCAAATACACGCTCACATCATATAGATATAGCCGATTAAAGTCGAACAAGTTTTTAGGACAGTAGCAGTTTCATGATTTCATGTAAATAATTAGGGTTTCGCTTCATAATTCGAATGGATTAAATCATGATGTGTATTGGTTACCTTATGTGTGATACTAAAAGAGAAAGAACACAAGATCAAAGCCTCCTCTTGGTTGGTTTGGGTCGACAGCAGTAGCAGCAAGAGAGGAGCCGAAGTTTTGGTTTTAGGGTTTGCTAGTTTTTTTATTTTTTTGATATTCGGTTATGCTAAAAAGAAAAGAAACCGTGTGTTATTATTAGTAGGGATTGGGTTTATTTTTGGGCTAGGATCAATCATAATTATGGACCAATGAATGCACGTTTATCTCTTGGTTTTGGGCCGAAAGTTTTGTGTATAAAACACATCAAATGGGTCGACTAACTTGTGCTAGATGAAGAGATTTTATTTGTACATATTATTTACATATTGCATAGTTTATATCATCTTAATTTGTTTTGTAACTTAGGTTAAGCTCAAATGAGATTACTTATATATTTTCGTAAGTTCTTAAAAGTTCAAATTCAGAGGGTATTTTAGTCATCTCATATTATGTTAAGATTTCGGGTTTTACACGACCATTCAGAAAGGCGGTTTTGACATCCATTTGCCAAATCTCATAGTCATAGTAGGCAGCTATGGCTATGAGAATCCTAATAGCTCTAATGTCGGCCACAGGAGAAAAGGTCTCCTCATAGTCAACACCGTATGTTTGGGTAAACCCTTTAGCCACCAAACGAGCTTTGTAGGTGTGTACGTTTCCATGCATGTCAGTCTTTTTCTTGAAGAGCCACTTACACCCAACTACCTTAGCATTGGGTGGAAGGTCTACTTCAATCCAGACTTTATTGTCTTTCATGGATTGCATTTCCCCATCCATGGCTACTTGCCATTTGTCCTTTTCAGGACTATTAATGGCAGCCTTATAACTAGTTGGCTCATCAATGTGATCCAATAGCATAGTTTCCTCATCATCTATGTTTAAACATAGACGTTCAGGAGCCTTTGTAGATCTTGAAGACCTACGGACGGGTACCACTTCTACTTCAGGTGGAGGACCTAAACTTTCAGGTTCCATGGGAAGTGTGTTAGTGTTCTCAGAAGGTGACACATCTTCTTGATCATTTTCAAGATCATATACTCTCCCACTAAATTCTTGAGTCAAGAAACTCTCCTCAAGGAATTCACCATATCTAGCCACAATTACTTTATTTTCTGGTAGGAAGTAAAAGTAGTAACCCCTTGTTTCCTTAGGGTATCCTACGAAGATGCACTTAACAGATCTTTGTTGGAGCTTGTCAGGTGAGTCACGTTTAACAAACGCCTCACAACCCCAGATCTTTAAGTAAGACAAGTTGGGAGCTTTTCCAGTCCATAATTCATATGGAGTCTTATCAACCTTCTTAGTTGGAACCATATTTAGTATGCGAACAACACTTTCAAGAGCATAGTCCCAAAAGGATAAGGGAAGAGTTGTAAGATTAAACATAGATCGTACCATGTCAAGCAAAGTACGATTTCTCCTTTCAGATACACCATTTTGTTGTGGAGTATAAGGAGAAGTGAGTTGTTGGACAATACCACACTCAGCTAGATAATCTTTGAACTCTTGGCTCAAATACTCACCACCACGATCGGATCGAAGGGCCTTAATCTTCTTTCCGAGTTGTAACTCTACTTCACTTTTGAAAACCTTGAATGTCTCAAAGACTTCATGTTTGTGTTTAAGTAAATAAACACAACCATAACGACTATAGTCATCCGTAAAGGTTAGGAAGTAGGTAGCACCGCATTTCGACACGTATCTAAGTGGACCACACACATCCATGTGTATCAATCCAAGTAGATCCGAAGCCTTCTCCATATTGCTATGGAAAGGTTTCTTCGTCATCTTCCCAGATATGCAAGATTCGCATTTATCAACTGAATCATCATTGATATTAGGTAAAAGCCCATCACGTAGCAGCTTTTCCATGCGTTTCTTGCCTATGTGGGCAAGGCGACAATGCCATAAATAAGACGAGTCCAAGTTAGACTTGACTCTCTTATTTCCGATGCTATACATAGAATTATTTCTATTGGATACATGGTTCTTCATGTCAATTTCAAACACACCATTTAATGGAATAGCATTAAAGTAAAAAACAGAATTTAAAGAAACAGAAATTCCATTGTCATTAAAAGTATGCTTAAAACCCAAATCCAATAACAAAGAAACTGAAACGACACCTCTAACAATAGAAGGTGCGTAATGACAATTGTTCAACACTAAAATTAAACTAGAAGGTAAAACTAGCTCAAAAGTCCCTATGGCTTCTACTGCTGCACGTATTCCATTTCCCACGTACAAGTAGCATTCCCCATAGTTCAGCTTCTTCGCTCCTCTAAGCCCCTGCGATGTATTACAAATGTGAGTACCACATCCTGTATCATATATCCAGGCATTTTGCTTACGAGGAAAAGAAAACAATTCAACCATAAAAATACCTGAAGTGCTGGCGCCCTGCCCAGCCTTGGCATTCTTATTCTTGCGACACTCCTCAAGTAGCAATGGACAGTCCCTCTTCCAATGTCCAGGAGTATTGCAGTGGTGACAAGCAGCCATATCCTTTTTAGGAAGATCCTTCTTGGGAGGAGGATTCTGCTTCTTTGGCTTTTGCTGATAAGTCACAATCTGCTTGCCCTTGTCAGCTTTGCCCTTTCCTTTCTTGTTCACATGTTTCGGTTTACCGGGCTTAGCTACCCTACCACCTCTAATTTCCATAACAACAGGTGTAGGAGCTTTCTTAGTGAGTCCCTTCTCATGCTCAATGAGCATTGCATGCAATTCAGAAAATGTCTTCCCCTTGCAATGCATGTTAAAGTTGCGCACGAAGTCACCATATAATTCCTCATTGAGGGATTTGTTGATGAGGCCAACTTTAACGTCTTCCACATACCCGCAATCAAGTGCATCTAATTGGTCAAGATAACCTTTCATTTCAAGCACATGAGTACTTACGGGTGTTGTTGCGTCCTGCTTGCACTTGCCTAAGTTGTCAAGTACATCATACAATTCAGCCATGGGAGGTTTCTGAAACATGCGTGTCAGTTCCTCAATCATGTTTTTCGGGCCATATTTCTCAAACTGTTTTACCAGTTGAGTGTCCATTCCCGATAGCATGAGACAAGCCGCATCATTGTGCTTTTCATAAGCTTCATTGAACTCCCTAAGTATTTCATTAGGCGAGTTAGCAGGAGGAGCAACCGGAAGGTCCTCAGTAAGACATTCATAACGTTTGGCAATCCTAAGAACAAGCCTTAGATTGCGATACCAATCGTTAAAATTCTTAGTCCCAGTCAATTTCTCTTTTTCAAGCATCATCTTGAAACAAGAGGTTAAGTTTGACGAGTTTCCGGGTTGGGCCATTTCTACAGAAAAAAGTTCAAAAGTTAGTACTTTCGATAATTAAACATTTCATGAAAATTAAACACCCATTGGTTAAAAAACCATTTAATTTTCACTGAAAACTAGGATCCTAATTGACGTCGTTTCATTACATCAGCTGAGGCTGCTAGCAATGAAAGTACTCAACAAGGTACGGGATCACCCAATTGCCAATGTCAAATTGCAATTCCTAGAAATCTTGGGACTTACATTATATTGCCAACAATAGTTGCAAAATGTAAGCATGTTTCATCCCCAAATCTTTATGCCTTGACGCCGTTTCATTACATCAGCTGAGGCTGCTAGTAATGAAAGTGCTCAATTAAGTTAACCAATTTAGAAGCGTGTAAATTGACGCCGTTCCATCACATCAGCTGAGGCTGCTAGTAATGGAAGTGCTCAATTTACCCCTATTGACTTCATTCTTTGAATCATCACATCAGCTGAGGCTGCTAGTAATGATAGAATGTCATCTTAGGTGTTTCCATGTTAATTGGTTGGCATATCACTTAAAATTTTAGGGTAATAAATTTTGATGTGTAAAATCAAAAAATATGTACAAAGATGTCATGCATTCATCTTTGTATCATATATATTTTCAAAAACAAAACCGTTTACTCATTCGTAGCTTAAATCATCAAAGTTTTTAATTGAGGCGTTGAGCAAATTACAACATTGCCTTAAGATGCTTCGTACTTTTTCATGGTGTACTTGGTAAGTCTATTATTGACGCACAGGCGAGCGGAGGGACGACAGCTGCCGAAGCTGGTTAAAACCGTGCCCCTCTAAGGTCACAATTTAATGCGAACCAACCTTAAACCCACTTTATAGTTTGTCAATAATAGGTCCGCCGCTTCGACCACTTTTGTACAGTTGCAATCAATCAACTAAAAAAAATTATGATTTTCTTGCTAAAACAATTTTATGTAGTAATTTATTAATTGCTAGTCTCGCCTGGGAGCAAATTACCGTGCGAAGCGAACCACTATCGGCACATAAGACTTGACAATAAATTAAATTACTACAAAGGTTTCATAGTTATTAGTCTTATTTATTTTTATTTGAAAAATTACCCTCTTTTGTAGTTACAATCCATCATAATATTAAACACAAAAGATCAAGTAATTACAAAAAATAAATAAACACATAATAACAAATATATGATCATCCACGATATCATATAGCCACATGCAAACCTTTTTCAATAAATCCTAATATTAATTCTATGTGAAATTTTAAATGTATGTAACTAACAAAACTCCCATTGGTTTTCGAGCTCATTGTGCCCAATGGTCCACAGACGCCAAATAACTTGGCCGCGTAAGTTTTGGTTAGTTAGATACCACATTGCACATAACTTATTAATTAATATATATTGAGGTCTTCTCCAATTTAAGATTTATTTAAATCATGTAGCAAATAATTCAATACAAAAACATACAAATCATACCATGACAAAATATGCAAGATTTTGTCATGGATCCCATATTGATCACATAATCATGTAGTCCATATTATCATGTCAATATAATTATTAGTACGTTTCTTATTAATTAATGACATCACATACGGTATTCACTAATTAATCCCTAAAAATTTTCATGCAATCCTAGGGTTTCTACAAGTTTTAATTAAAAACTAAAACCCTAATTTTTATTTATGGGTGTCGACCCATATTAGGGTTTATAAAAAAAATTAAACAAACCCTAGAAAATAATTGCACGTAATCTCTACAAGATCTAATTTTTAGGTTTAAGTAATTAATTACATGTTTAATAACGTGGCTCTTGATGCCACTGTTGGTTTTTATGAATCATATAAATACTATAAACATATAACCAAATAGATCACGCAGCGGAATGGATCATAAACATATAATTAATTAACTTAAAAGAAAACGTACCTTATTGATTCCTAGCAAGAACAAGGAATCGGATCTCCAAGAATAAGTTATATAAACCCTAATAGGGATTATATACCAATCGAACACAAGGCAACACACAACCTAAAATAAGGTTGTTACTCGTTCTTGTACACACGAGATAATAGCGTTTCAATGGAAAAGCTAGGTTCTTAATCACTAACAACCAAACACTTAATTTGCTACACTTGATTCGCCAATACCTAGTGGTATTAAAAAATGGGTCGAACAAGGTTTAGCAAGAGGGAGAGAAAGAAGAGAAGTTTGGCTATTAGGGATTCAAGATTAGGGAAAAACCTAAATACAATGAATTGTATTTATAGGCAAAACCTAAATCCCAAAACTTGTTCCCTAAGCTACCAAAATCCGGCCCCCTAGCCCATAAGGGTTTCGGCCGACCCAACCCACACCATGGGTTTCTAGATCCTTCTTTCTTCCTTTTGCACATTTAGTCCTTTAACGGTCGTTATCTCTAACCCCGTTAAGTCCTAACCGTCGTTAAGTGTTTTGTTCGTGAAATGAATAAATAAAATACATAAATATATTTAATTTATTCAATCATTGAAACTCTCACTCTATTGTGTGCAATCCCGAGTTTCGGGTTCGAAACCGGACATACGTATATTAATATTTATACATTAACTCTAACAGAACGGTCTCTTCAGCAACCGGGGGTTTGAAGGTAAGCTCCCCCGACCCAGAAAGGCGATGCTCCTCCAAAACCAACTTGGACATTAAGTACTCCAACGGAGCATCTTGACAGGCCTCCAAAGACTCTAACAGAGGGAAAGGCACATTAGCTAACCTAATCACGGATTCATCAAAGCGCTTCTTGGCCTCCGGATCATAGGCCTCTATCTGCTCAAGCTTAACACCTTTCGACCCATGAACAACCCCAGCCTCGAATCCCAGGCGTATACCATCTTTTATGGCCGCGAAAATGCAATTGCCAAGCCTGATTTTCAAGTCCTCGGATTCCTTGAACTTAAGGAAAGCATACCTAAATCCATGCCCAATAACCCAACGCCTACCTTCAACAGCTCTCAAAGTTTGAGGAAAGAGCTCCATGTCAAATTCTTCATTAATGGCAATCAACCTTCTATCCATCTCTGCAAGGTGATTTTCAAAAATGGCATGGGCAGAGCTCATACTCTCCTCAAAAATCTTTTCTATCTGAGTTCGAACTTGCTCCTCAAGAGTGTCGCAGATGATCTCCAAACCAGATATCTTCTGGCTAAGACCCTCATTCAAACCACGGAGCTCAAGAATCTCCGAAGCTAGCTCCGTGTTCTTATTACCCAGCGACCCAACCATGGTTACCGCCGGAGAAAGTTTCTCAAGCTCAGACCTGAGCTTACCCAGTTCTTCTTCCTTAGCACTCACAACCCCCTCCAAAGTGGAAACCTTATCACGGAGCTCAGCAGTCCCAGAACATTCAACCTCCAATTTAGCCCTCAACCCAGCAATAATCTTCTTCTTCCCCTCCAGCTGCTTGTTTAACTTACCATTCTGGTATAGCTCATTCTCCAACCTCAGGCGCACCTCAGAATTCATACAGATCTGACAAGAAGACAGTTGATTAAATTCGTTCATAAGATCCTCGGCAGACATGTCCCTCATAACAGATGCATAGACCGGGGTCGCCACATGGTCAACGATGCTGCGGCAGACCCAAGGATCGTCCATTTTAAAGCCGTTGGTGGACAACCATTTGGGGACATAAGTGGAAGTAGTATCCGCGGTTTCAACAGATACGGACTTATAAAAATCGCCGGAACCACTCAACTCTTCCTCCTCAATACACACATGACTGGACGATGCATTTAAACCCTCAACATGCCCAGACATATCATCCTGATGACCTGGATCCGACACCTCAAAAAGCGGCCCAGAAGACTCCAAATGTACGGACTCGGTAGCATCCGTATGAGGTGCCTCGGAATTCTCCTCAGATCGTTCTTGGGTAGGAGTGTGGGAAGAAGAAGTGAGGACAGTTGCATTCTTCATGATATTCTTGTCCGTGTGAGGTCCGGAACGCTCCAATTCAGACCCCGACTCATCATGAATCCCGATAATAGGATGGGTTGTCGCGGAAGGGTCACCTGAATAACAAAACGTATGTTAGAAAAAAAACATACGCAAAAAAAATATATATATCATAAAAGAGAAAGGGATGCAAGGAAGCAAGCAAGTCATACCTGACTCAACCGCGGTTTCCTTGCGAGTTAACCTCTTCTTCTTTTTAGCCTTCTCCGGCTCCTCTTCAGTCTTCTCCAGCTCGTGAATCACAACCCTCTTTTTCCCGGCTTTCTTCCCAGCCTTAGCCGCTGCTACCTCATCCACAATCGTATGCTCCACAACCTTCAAAATATTCTCGGACGGTTGAACAACACGCCCACCAGTTTCCGCTCTCAACGTCTTCTCATTCTTATTCAAGGTGCGCTCCCTAATCGTCACCTTGAATACATCTGGCACATTGATGTAGGAAAATAGATCCATCTCTGCAAAAAACAAGAAAATAAATTCAGACGTGGAACCAAATAAATAGAAAGCAGGGATAAAACAAGTCTAATGACCCACCCGAATCATCCGGCCGTAAAAAGGTCGGACGGCTAGTATCGTCATCCCAAGTTTGGCTTAAACCTATGACATTCAGAAACTCCTCCGGATATTTTTTGAAGGGGACCCTATTGGTGTCAAGGAGCCGCATCAACTCTAAATCCAAACCCTCCTCAGAGGGAGGAGGGTCGCGAAACTCCACGGACGACTTCTCGTACCATGGAATGTCCAAAGGAAAGATGGTTCTCTTTACAAAAAAGAAGTGGTCCTTCCAGTTCTTGACCGAATCTAAGGCGGAAGTGTAACAGACGGGAACAACTAAACTTTTAGGACCTTTCCGCTTCTCTAGTGTCATCCAACCATGGTTAACACCGGCGTAATAGAATTTCCTAAACAAATTAACGGTAGGGACACCACCCAAGACGCGGCAAAGAATCTCGAAATGGCTAATCCTACAGGCCGCTAGAACCGACAACTGTGACAAATGAATCTGGAAATACTCTAATACACGAAGCAAGAACAATGAGAGGGGAATCCTAAAGTTACCTAACTCAAAAAACCTAGTATATACACCTATCTTCCCTTCCGGGGCATCCCTTATAGTAGCTAAGGGTCCGGGTGCTTCCGGCAGAAGATGGCTAGGGATTTTATATGTTTCACAAAAATTATCTACATCTTCCTGAGAAAGCTTGGAAGTCACAGTACTTATGAGGTCAGGCGCCATTCTAAATAAAAAAGAAGAACGGATTTGAAAAAAGCCTAACCTGAAGACCTAAGTCTGGAAATAAAAGATAGCAAGTGGAACGAAGGCGGAAGATGATATCGTTTCTTAGAAAGAAGGAAGGCTATTAACTGTGTGTGAAAAAAGTTTAACTGTGGTGTAAATGTTGGTATTTATAGCCACACACGCATGTGCAACCAATCCAATCGAAGGGCCACAAAATGTCCACGTCCCCGGACTGTTAGTGGACGGTCGCAGATCTATCCAAATGGACCATCAGGATAACTGCAGAAAATGAACGGCCAGCCGCCGAAAAGGTCACATCAGTCAGTAAATGCGTGGGTGAAAATTGTTTCACGATTACCCATGACAGCCTGTCACCACCTACCCCACGGAAAGTGGAATGTCTAGTCAACAACATGGGATACGTACTAATATCAACCGCGGAGGATACAAAAACCTTCAACAAGCCGCGGCTTCTTAAAACCACGGAACAAGAAAAAAGAGAGACTAGAACACTTGCTATTCAACAAAACAAGTGTACTAGACTGGGGGGACTTGATCGTGTATAGTATCCCCGGACCCAGCATACTGGGCCAGGCATGGTCATACAGTAACCGCGGAAGATTGAATACATAACTATTGACTCCAGTCTTGCCACGCCAAGACAAGAACGCACCCCGGCCTATCTAGGCCGGGGCAGAGCATATATGCAGCCGCCGTAATCCCGCTGAAAGCCAGATCTCGTGGGATTGTGTCTCCCACTTGATCTGACATTCACCTAATATGGTAAGGTGAAGGTTGACTTCCGCTCTGACATTTACCTACTCGGTAAGGCGGGTGTCAGCTCGCTCATTCCCGAGGCATCTACAGTAAGTATAGGGGTAGTATAAATACCCCCATCTCATTTATTACTCAACCTAACTGCAACTACTTTCACCTAGTCCGCACTTAAACTTATCTCTCTCAAACAATATACTTACTCTCACGCCGGAGGCTAACCGCGGAACCCCCCTTCCGCGGTAAGACTAACGGTGCTATTTTTCTTAGCAGCTCCAGGAGTTACTTAGTGCAAGATCTACACTTTCCAAGAACTAGTCTAACCTAGGCTTGATAAGTGTGTTCCAGATTTGTACTAACATAAATCAAATGTCACTACTATCTTCTGCTTACGTTTAACTTTAGTTATAAAATCATTATTCCATATCATCACATATACAAACTCATCTTTACAATTACATAAATGATCGACAATAAAATTAAGGACGTATTCACAAACCTGTAGGTGATGAATCACAACGTTCCACAATTGTTAATTCATTAGTCGAATTTGTTTTGATGATATTAGGGTTTTTTGGATTTTCTTTTGAGAGATGCAATGGAGAGGGGTGTTTACTGAGAGGTTCGTTGTTTGGTTAAGCCTGTTTTTCTTTTTAATATTACACTTTGCTCTAAAACTATAAGAAATTATCCTGCAAATTTACTCACGAAATTTTTAATAATGTGAGACCAAATTGTTTCAATTTTAACTTTTAATTAGCCCTTATTGGTACGATTTTTTTTCAACGAGAAGGGCTCCAAAATGATGTAATTCTTTTATTATATAATAAAAGATTTATCTAATGATGATAGGTTATTTGTCACTTAAACATGGATGTTGATATAAAAAAAAGTCCGAATAACTCACCTCACCTTTCAAAAAGGAAAAAAAAACAAAACCTCACTTCGAAAGAAAACACACACACAATAATGGTGGTCAGGTCAGGTAGGAGACAATGACCAAACACATAATCGATTATCGGACAAACGCAATCCCAAACTGATAAGCCATCGGTTGTGGAGGATGAAAGATTGCCTATTGCTGAGAAGGGGAATGAACGAACCAAAAGGATCACAGCAGTTCCAGCATGGCATAAAGATTATGTCGTTGGATAGATATCTTTTATTTTTAAAGTTTATTTGCATTCGAGTAATATTAGGAAAGTATCTTTTATTTTTAAAAGTTTATCTTGTAATGACTTGTGTTACAAGTTTATTCGGTATAAATACCGATTGCTGAATAAATGAAAAAAGGCAGTTTTACAATCAAATACAACTCTTCTTCTTCTCTATTTGCTTAAGGAGCTAGCACACGCTTGAAGGGTGCAATCTATCGATACTACTCAACAAGGGTCGTATCAACTGGTGCTTTCATTGCTAATGGACGAAGCAGCGGTACGTGGGCTGTTGAAGGATCACTCGGATGCACTCAACGCGCAGCTTGCTGCATTACATGTAGAGTTACAGGCAATTAAAAATTTAGGGGTCAATCGACATGGAGCAGGCGGTGGTGATCAAGGGTTACCGCGATCCATGCGGTTGGAGGTGCCTAAGTTTAATGGCAACGATCCTGACAGTTGGATTTTTGCTATCCAGGAATACTTTGATCTTCTAGGAACAGCGGAAGCACAACGACTCAAGGTCGTCGGTTTTAATCTTGAAGGCGACGCTGCCGAATGGTTTCGGTGGATGTCGCGCAATAATTTGATTACCAACTGGGATGGGTTTTTGGAGAGTGTTCGCAATCGGTTTGGTCCTTGTAAGTATGAGGATCCGCAGGGGGCGTTGTCTAAACTATTGCAACTTGGTACCGTGGCCCAATACCAAAGTGACTTTGAAAAACTTATGAATCGGCGCCAAAATTTGATTCCTCCCAAACTAGATATCTTTTATTTCTCTATTACACAAGTCAACCACTTGTGAATGGTCAACCGTAATAAATAATAAAAGGCAAACAGTCTCAGAACGAATACTCGTGTGTAGTGTGAAACCAGGCAAGTGATCACCCGGATCGTTTCCCAACGAGGTGTGAATGGAAAACTGTGAAAAGCTAGGATTAGAGTGATTGATGATATGATATTTTTGATTTTGCTTTATTAACAATTCTAAATAACAAACAAAAACAGATATACACAGGAAAATAAAACGCGAATTAAATAATCTGAAAACGCGCAACGAAAAATCTAAAATGGGACAAAAAATAAAATTTATAAAATTTAAAACCTAAAAATGTAAAATAACTTAAAACTTATTTAAAAACTTAAATTATATTTTTTATATTTTTTATTTAATTATTATTAATTATTTATTATTTATTAATTATTTAAACTAATTAAATTTATAAAAAATACTAAATGAACAAAGAAAATTCTAAAACTTTTTCTAAAAATATTATAAGATGAGAAAAAGCTAAGAAAATTATAAAATTGAAATTTGCTTAATTAAAATTTAAAAAGATAAATTCTATTAAATAGAAGCTATCACTTTATTTCTATTTTTGATTTTCTTAAGGTCTAAAAATATTTTTATATTTTTCCTAGATTAAAAATGACAAAAGAAAATTATGAAAATTAAAATTATATTTTTCTGATTATTTTTCTATTTATTATGATTTAATTACTATTATAAACTAATTAAAAAGATTAAAAATATTAAAACTATTCAGAAAATTATGAAAAATTCTGAGTAAATCTAAAATATTATTAGAAAGATAAGAAAAATAAAAGCAGAAGGTATTTAAGCCTGATAAGCACTTTTGGGCAGATAAGCAGTTTACAATAAGCCCAAAAATAAGCAAATAAGCAGGAAAATTGACCAAATGATCAGGACAAGGTTAATCTACTATAATAAGCACAAATCAACTTGAATCAGACAGCTAATCCACAAAATAAGCAAATTTATCACTTAAGCAGTTGCAAGGTTTTACACAGAAATTTCAGGAAAATGAACAATTTGCAGGGCAGATTAAGCAGTGAAATAAGCTATTGAAACACAACCTAATGGGGGCAAAACTTAGCTAGGATTATGAGCTATCTAGAAAACCTAAAAGCCCTATCAGAAAAACATCAATTGAGGTCCAATTGAAGCCTAGATCAGCAACTCAGAACAACTGAGTCTGCTGTGGTGTCTATTTACTGTGCAACTTTGTGTGCAGGTATGCAATGGTTCTAAGTCTTTTGGTACTCACTAATTAGGCTACTAGGAGTGCAAAAATGCCAAGGTAGCAGGCTAAATAAGCCTCTAGCTTATTATAGCTTGTTTGAGCTCTATGTGGACTGATTTTAACAAGAACAATGCAAAGTTGCTATATCTGTTTATATTGCTGATTAGAACTTCAAATTAGCTGCTAAGGACTGTAATAAGCTTGAACAAAGTTGGCTTAATGGCCAATCTACAGTAAAAACTGGTTTTGGCCTATGAGACTGCCTAAACCAAACACCCCTTATGGTGTGTCTGATTTGATTTTTGAACTGAACATGGTGATATTAAGCACTAATGTGAACTCTAATGATACTACTGAGTATATTAAGCTATTAAAAGTGACTAGTAACTGAAAAAGAAGCAATCTAATTAAGCTAGCTTATTTAAGTTATTTTTGGTTTTTCTAAGTTTTTTATAGTGAAATGAAACAAAGGCTAGTATTAACTATGAAACTGAATAAGAAGTGACTAGAAACTACTGATAAGCTGTAACACCCCCTAATTTGGTTTGTGGCAGCGGAAAAATAATTAGGGTGTTACGGTGAGGATCGAGGTTTAATTTCAGAAAACGGCCCGGAAGGGGCGTTTTGATAGTTATATGTCATTCCAAAATAATATTCTTGTTACAAAAATGAAATATTTGATTTGTAAATTCCATAAAAGATGTAATAGTTTGAAAAGAATGACATATTTGATTTTACACCCTTTAAGTTATCAGAGTAAAAGATGCCCGCTCCGTGTCTTGTCCTGCTTCGTCAATTACCTGAGATAAACATGCTTAAAACGTCAACACAATGGTTGGTGAGTTCGTGGAGTTTGATAGAAAATATTTCTCTTTGAAAGGTGTATAGTGATATTAGTTTTTCATGAAATAAATAAAGAGTTGCGTTGTATAAAAATCCACAAGCGAATCATGTATGATCTCCAAAATCATAAGTTCATATTATAAATGAAGTTGAGCTACGTTGTTATATGCTCGAAATGGGATATTGAGTCAGCTTTTAAATGTAATGATATATCAAGCATTTTGGTTTGCCTTGTGCAGAATTCTCATTTAATTCACATATGGTAACAGTTAAGGTTCAAGTACAGGATTCACAGTCATATTACATAGTGGGAATGATAATCTAGAATCTGAAGTCTATCAATGTAAAATGGTGGTCTTCTAAATACAGCTGTATCCTAGGATATATATGAAACATTCATATATTCATAAAGTTATATTGCCTTAAGCCTCATGACACGCAAAACGTTAACAGAGTACCGTAAAACGGAGTGTTCACCAAATTAATGACGAAAGTTTATGCCCTCGTGTAATAGGTGATTTGCCACTTCCTATTTTTCTCAAATATAGCGCATCGCGACTAATACGACTAGCGATTAAGCATTCCGTCACAGTATTAGTGGGATAGGTTGTCAGTCCTCCAACAGGTTTCGAAGCTGTTGCTATATTCGCGCTCACCGCAGTGATTAATGGCTCATGATAAAGGGACTTTTTGGCAATAAAGTGTGCTTAGGCAATATAGGTCTCAAGGTTCATAAAATACACGTATTCTGATCTTGGCAATTACTTCCAGTGGAATATAGAAATATTATAATAAGTAACAGTTCATTCATTTGTCACATGAATGCATTCAGTAAGCCTCAGTATCATGTTACATCAAGTAGTTCAGAGATGTTATGTTTCAAGTTCCGTGTTTAAGCTAAACAGACAATTTACACATATATTGAGCATGTATTCCTTTCAAGTATAATTCAAATAGATAAAGCATAGTTGATAATTTCGAGTAAATCATAAGATATTTCAAGTAGTATAAAGCAGTTAAAGCATGTATCTCCCCCAAAAGAGTTATTAAAAACAAGTGTGAAAAGTAGGGGCCACGACTCACTTGAGTGAAATGGTAGACTGAGAATAAGTAATGTCAGAGTAGAGATGGAACAGACTTCAAAAGATAACCTGAATAATTATAGGAGTCTGGGATAAGTTTGACTTATCGAGAAATGTGATTTGACATAATGTCAGATGACATAAAGATTTTGTGGCAAAGGTAGCTTGCGTGTTAAAATGCATAAAGTTCAAAAACAAAGTTATATACTATATAACTTGTCTTTATGTATAAGTATCGTTTATTATTTATATTTCTCTTCATGAATTAATGATATGTATCAAAAGTTGGTGAATGATAAATTTGTAGTAATTGTCAATTATTTTTAATTAAATGAATCGATGAGTTTTGAGAAATAATTATTTCCTTACGTGTATTCAAGTTATCGATAATAACGTTAAGTCATTACGTTCAATATATATATTCATTATAGTCTCAAAATGTAGATTTCTATATATGTTATTATGATGACGTCGTAAAACATTACTTTTTCAAATTATATTTATTAGATTGTTGGGTTTCGAGGTGTGAAAATATATAAAATATATATTTATTAAATTCGTGATTAAATAATATATTAGGACAAATATATTATTTATAGTTTACGCCGATATGGTCACCAAATAAGTGCTAAACATATTTATTTACACGGAAGGTGGTAAAATAACGTAGCTTTATTTGCTTATAAAAGTATTTAGAAAAAAAATGTCAAGTGAGTTAAAGTTGGAGGTTTTTAAAAAATGTAAAATTTTTATAAGTTATAAAACTTATAAAAGTTTTTTAAGAAAAATGGTAAGTGGTGCAAAGACGAAGGGTTGAAACTGTCAAACTGCCAAAGTTGTAAAAAAAAAACAAAAATTACAAAACTTGCAATGGACAAGGTTCGAACTCGTGACCTCTTGATCAACAACCAAGGCCCCAACCAACTGAGCTAAGCTACTTATTGTTTTTAGTTACTTAATGTTTTAGTTATATAGTTTCTCGATGCTGTGCCATATTTGCCATAACTCATTCAGTAATACTGCATCGCTTTGTATATGTTTTTGTTGACGAATTTTATTCGTTGCATGGTTATGTTTTGTGTATTTCATTCTCATCTCAGTTTCAAGATAGTTTGTCACCCTCCTATATCCATTAAGCTATCGGCCTCATGAATAAGCTCAATTGCTTAACGCAAGAGTGGCTAAAATAGGCTCACATAAGTCGTACGACTTATGTGAGTTTTACAGCTCGTGACTTACAAACTTGACCCAAAATATCTTAACCATTTTAGCGTTGGTTTTTAAAAAGCTTTTTCACTAGTTCGATTTGTTTTACGTTTCAAAGTTTTCTCATGCCTTCATGCGCTTATAATAAGCACCATGAGTTTCACGTTGAGCCTTATGGCTTATTAAAGGTTTGGTTTGGACTCGCGATAGTAGCCCGACAAGTAAACAACGATAGGTTTATATTTTTGTTTTCAAAAGTTCCTGTATCATGGGTTGTTGCATGGCCATGCAAGATTTATGAAAAGTTTTAAGCGAGCTTTTACACATCACAAAATATATTAACAAACATATATACATGTATGAATGAAAGGAATGAATATGAAATGAGTTTGAGAGAAGTGAAGCTCACTGTGAGTTCAAGAAGAGGGTGAGTGTCGTGAGTTAGACCAAGACCCAAATGTCTTGCCTCTTCCTCTTTTTCTCTCCACACGACAGCAGCAAGGAGGAAACAATTTTCTTTGTGTTGGTGTTTTGTTTTTGTTTTCTTTTCTTCTTTACTCGGCAGTGACAAGGAGGTACAAAGTGAATATGTTTGTGTTTTGTCTGTACGTATGAAAGAGTGGTGAGAGTGATAGGGAGGGTGAGGTAGGTATGGCAAATGATTAGAAGGGTGAGATTTTATAGAAAGGAGTCACACATTTTTGTGGACTATAAGACTCCACCGATTGAGAGTTACTGTGGTGTATGGGACACCTAGGCTAGTTCTACCGACATAATAAGACATTTGATAATTGTGAAACGTGGGAAATCTAATTCTTTACACTTGTGCTAATTTTGAGTTTGGGTTGTATGACTCTACATGTTTGGTATCCTAGCTTGTTTAAAGTGAATCTAGTGTTTACTACAATCACTGCTGCTCCAACTATCTAATATATTAGAAATAGTGTTAGTGTAATGTAGGAAAAGTTGAATTTTATAACAGTTGAGTCCTAGTGATTTTTATTTATACGTACAAGTAGTTTTTGAGAAAACCACATGGACGTTCAAAATTATAGGAATCCTTGATGTCTAGATGTGGGACTTGGCATGCATGAAGTCTCGTGGTTTGGGAGTAAGAGGGTGCAAAATTTTGTGTAGATCGCATTTGATATTTAAGCGCACGTATTGCATTTTGTAGATGATTACTGATCGGATTGTATGGAATAACAAGGAAAGGAATTTCCTTTGGGAGTTGGGCTGAGTTCGTGTGGTGATGGTGGGCTGTTTGTGTTGCAATGGAGATGGGCTTTAATCCGTGTGGTTTGCTTAGTTTTCATTAGTGAAATGTGATATTTGTAATTAGGTTATAGTTATATTGGTTTTAACTAACATTTGTAAATGGTGTAAATGGTAACTTATGATCTATTAGTCGTTGCGAAGTAAATATGTTTCATAAAGTACGTCGAGAACTAGTGCCGATATTTGTTACTCGTTACGATGTTGAGTTGTGGTAGAATAATGTAGTAAATAAAAGTTCAAATTTCCCCATAAAAATGGGTTTGGTTAAACGGTAAGTCGAGGTTATAATTAATTAACAAAGATTATCAGGACGGATTTTCGTGGGATCTTACAGTATCTACCCCTCAATTTTGAACTTCGTCCCGAAGTTCAGTCTGTGATAAGTATTGTAAAGGGGGATGTACTGAGGTAAGGGTTTATGGAGGGTGGTGTCGAGATATTTCTTATTTGGACATCAAAGGAGCGAGATTCTCACTAGATTTATTCGTACCAAATGAATTAAATTTGAAGGTTTGGTCAATAATTGAATTCATAGTCTACGAATAGTGAAATTAACGGTTAAAAGTAGGGAACACTTAACACTTAATGTTTAGAGTTCTACTGGTCGAGACTAGGGGATTTTTTATGGTAGCGGTTTGAAATTTTAATGATAGTGAATAGTAAAATGACGGGTACTTTCTCCACTTAGATTTCCTATTTAAACTCTATCCACTTGCTTTCCCTTTTTCACTTTTCTGCTCCATCCCTTTCATTTATCTTCATCTCCTCCGAAAGACTTCACCATGCCGTCGATCGTTATCATTGCAGCCATCGTATACATTGTCCTTGTCGCCATATATTTAGCTTTCTTCCCTGATGAAAACTCCGACTATTACGTCGCATCCTTGGTGTTCAGCGTTCCTCTCACGGTTTTAGCGATTAACGTGGACAAGATTTTGGGGTGAGGATCTCGGGCTAGTGTGGTTAGAATGTAGTTTTGTTGTGTGTCGAAGTAACCTTTAATGATTGTGAGATAAAATCTTGTTTATGTTTCGTTATAAATCTCGGCATAACTTTTCATATTTTGTTATGTTTATGACGCAGAATGATTAAAGTGCTTCATCCTATGGTGGCTCTTGCTATCGTTGGATTGGTGGGGGTCGTTGCTTCTATGGTGGGTCAACCGATTGAAAATTGTATGCCTTACATTGTATTTATTGTATTGTTAGCACTTCCGATGTTAATCATTTCGCTATGTATTAACTTCCGTGGTTTCAAATAAAGTTTATGTTATTTGTGTTTTCCATAGATTGTTGTGAATTCTCATAGTTTCTAGTTTCGTATTGTTCTCGATTTTTATATAATAGAGCAGTGAGTAATGGATAATGAGTGTAGATCGGACTGAGGTTGGTTAAAAGTGAGGTGTATGAATGAGTTATTTTGTTTCGAGATTATGTTTTTGGAATGAAAATTGTTATTCTATTGTGGTTTGAAAAATAAACATGATTCATAATTTTTGAAAATCACAAATTTATGGGGTAAACTATTCGTCAAACAAGGAGTTTGTAATAATAGATTTTAACAATGATGATTTCGGATAAGAACTTGTTGAATGTAAAAATAGTTGTTGAACTTTAGTTTTTGTAAAGAAATACTCGTTAGATAAAGTCTTAAGTGGTAACCCAAAAATTAGTTTGCTTTATATATATAATAAACCGTGTCTTACGGTGGTAGCGTGTTTGAATTTATTTTTCAAAGTATCCAAGTTGTTAATTAAGTATGGGGAAATTAATATGTTATAAGATGGGATGTGTTGTAGTAAAAAAAAATTTCATTTGTTTCTTAGGGTTGTTAACCGTTGTTGGGGGCAACGAGAAACACGAAAATTGGTTTGTTTTGATTGTAGTTGAGTTCACAAAATGAAATATGGCCCAATAACTAGACAGGGTTTCGTTTGAGTTTGCTGAGGTTGTTGGGAACTTAAATTAAACAAAGTATTTAGGCAATATATGATTTTTGTTGAAGTCATTTGAGAACATGACAGTCGGGCTGGGCTTTGATTGTCACATGCTCGAGTATTGGAAAAGATTTGTTATGTACGATTTATTGGTAAGTGCCTAATTGAGACGTATGAACATATTGATTGGTTGTTAAGTGAATGACTCAATGTAAACAGGCATGAGTCGATTAAATTAGGATTAAACCTTAAGTCTTTTAAGCTAAATTAGAGTTGAGTTCGAGTTTCAATGGTAAAGGCTAAATGATAAACAAGGGTTCGTTGAATTGCTGTTAGCAATGGGTCGAGGATAAATGTTTCAAGGATAATTTTTAGTTTGGCGATTGTTGAACACATGTTCCATGGCCTATTTGGTTACTAGATAGTTTCGAGATCATCGAAATTTTGTATAATGCTTAAGAGTTTTGAGAGGACGTTAGGAGGTTCACTATTTTCTAGAGGATGTGTAGTCAAATCGTATGGGAAGTGTTATTCGTATGTGGCGTGTTCAGGATTTTTAAGTCATGGTGGGGCGTGTCTAACGCGATTTGTTCCTGCCTCTTGCGTTGAATTGCGAAAACCAAAGTAATTATTTTATTCACCACGTATCTCAGAGCTAGTTGCTAGTTTTTACTAGACATAGATTTTGAAAGTTTTACCGTTTGAATACAAACGATTATATTTCTTAATTGAAAGATATTTTTTTCAAACCCTTATAAATACCATTGGCATGGTTGGATTACCTATACACACACAATTCAATGGCTTGTAAGCTACCACATACCGCTGAACAAATTCAACTGTACATCAAAGCAGAAACGGAGGGTAGTGACGTGGATCATCAAAATGCTATTGTGAAGGTCATTCTGCAGTTTGAAGCTATGAAAAAACTGAAACGACGACTTAGAGAAAGCTATGCTAAGTGCACAGACATCTCAGATGGTAGGAAGCATGTGATCGACAAGTTTTTGTATGATGAATCTTGTAAGGATGCTGCTGTCATCGAATCGCTGTGGTCTTGTGTTCATCAGATAGATGACCAGATTTCTAACAAGGTTCGTTGGAGCTTGGAAGAGAACGTTGAAGCTGCTAGGGTTGAACATCAACAACAACAACAACAACAAAAGCAACAGCAACAAAATCCACTACCACTACAACATCAACAACAACCACAACTACAACAAGGTGCATCAAGTTCATCCACACCGAGGGTGGTTGTGCAACAACAACATTTGCCTCATCTGGATCATTTCCAGCCAAGTTTCGAGGAAATGTGGCAGTTGGTGATGGTGGTTGGACCCCTGCCATGGATTAGGAGCTGAGCAGGTTGGAAGCTCAATGGGAGGAAGAGAAGTTGGCGAGCTTTGATCCTTATGATGACGGCTATGATTCCAACAATTCTCAGACTTGGAATCATCCGGACTACCTTTGAAGTTTAGGTTTAGGTTTATGTGCTGTTTTAATCCAGTATCGTTTGTAATATTTAAGTATTTCCGTCAAGTTTATTTGAATAATATGGTGTTTGGATGTTTATGCTATGAACACAACTTGGAAAAGAACTCATTACTCTACTAGATTTAAGTATTTTACAGAAATCTGTGCGGGCAACCTATTTGTTAAACAAAGAGTTTTGTCGATAACAGGTTTTCACATAGGGATATTTGAATGAAGATTCGGTGTATGTAGAGAAAGTTGCTGAATTCCGGCTTTTAGGGTATGGAAGATCTTGTTTGTCTTGGTGTGAAAAATAGTTATTGCAAGTGGCTAGAATAGTAAGAGACAGTATTACGATAGGAGTGTTGCTTTGAATTCATATACTAACACTATATATCACTATTTAGGGGTTCTAATGAGAGTTATGTTGTGTATTTGATGAATTTTTATGGTTATCGGTTTCATACTAGTGCCCTTTACAGATATAAATAAGCCCACTTATTTATAATTCGTCATTTACATAGAGAGGCGTCCCAAACAATGTAAATAAGGAAATATAAATTTATGGTTCGGCGCCTTACAATTTCTTTATTTAGATAAGAGGCATCTCAATCATTCAAATAAAGACATTGCAACCCATCCTGCTTAAAAATTTCTGATTTAATATTCGTACTAGTCTACAAAATAATTCCTGCGCTGATTTTCCGGAGGTATATAAAGATTTGTTTCGCACGTATCTATAAAGATACGAGTATGATAATTAAAGATGGTTGGTACGGTACTTGAAATAGTTGGTGAGTATATATATAACGTTGAGTGTGAAATAGTATAGTGTGTAATGTGTGAGGAATAAACATTAAGCATGTAAAGATTAGTACAAAACAATCTTAATAGGTAATGTATTGAGCACGGCAGTCTGCAGACACGGAAGGCATAAGATGATAAGGTGTAAAATCATTTATTTTGAAAATGTGGTTATAGTTCGATGTTTTAAAATGTTTGATTCTCTATAACCATAGGCTCTGATACCAAACTGTAACACCCCCTAATTTGGTTTGTGGCAGCGGAAAAATAATTAGGGTGTTACGGTGAGGATCGAGGTTTAATTTCAGAAAACGGCCCGGAAGGGGCGTTTTGATAGTTATATGTCATTCCAAAATAATATTCTTGTTACAAAAATGAAATATTTGATTTGGAAATTCCATAAAAGATGTAATAGTTTGAAAGGAATGACATATTTGATTTTACACCCTTTAAGTTATCAGAGTAAAAGATGCCCGCTCCGTGTCTTGTCCTGCTTCGTCAATTACCTGAGATAAACATGCTTAAAACGTCAAC
The DNA here is from genome assembly GCA_021014915.2 of Artemisia tridentata subsp. tridentata. Lineage (NCBI taxonomy): Eukaryota > Viridiplantae > Streptophyta > Magnoliopsida > Asterales > Asteraceae > Artemisia > Artemisia tridentata. Next base: position 105,292,598 of record CP139508.1, read on the forward strand.
ACAATGGTTGGTGAGTTCGTGGAGTTTGATAGAAAATATTTCTCTTTGAAAGGTGTATAGTGATAATAGTTTTTCATGAAATAAATAAAGAGTTGCGTTGTATAAAAATCCACAAGCGAATCATGTATGATCTCCAAAATCATAAGTTCATATTATAAATGAAGTTGAGCTACGTTGTTATATGCTCGAAATGGGATATTGAGTCAGCTTTTAAATGTAATGATATATCAAGCATTTTGGTTTGCCTTGTGCAGAATTCTCATTTAATTCACATATGGTAACAGTTAAGGTTCAAGTACAGGATTCACAGTCATATTACATAGTGGGAATGATAATCTAGAATCTGAAGTCTATCAATGTAAAATGGTGGTCTTCTAAATACAGCTGTATCCTAGGATATATATGAAACATTCATATATTCATAAAGTTATATTGCCTTAAGCCTCATGACACGCAAAACGTTAACAGAGTACCGTAAAACGGAGTGTTCACCAAATTAATGACGAAAGTTTATGCCCTCGTGTAATAGGTGATTTGCCACTTCCTATTTTTCTCAAATATAGCGCATCGCGACTAATACGACTAGCGATTAAGCATTCCGTCACAGTATTAGTGGGATAGGTTGTCAGTCCTCCAACAGGTTTCGAAGTTGTTGCTATATTCGCGCTCACCGCAGTGATTAATGGCTCATGATAAAGGGACTTTTTGGCAATAAAGTGTGCTTAGGCAATATAGGTCTCAAGGTTCATAAAATACACGTATTCTGATCTTGGCAATTACTTCCAGTGGAATATAGAAATATTATAATAAGTAACAGTTCATTCATTTGTCACATGAATGCATTCAGTAAGCCTCAGTATCATGTTACATCAAGTAGTTCAGAGATGTTATGTTTCAAGTTCCGTGTTTAAGCTAAACAGACAATTTACACATATATTGAGCATGTATTCCTTTCAAGTATAATTCAAATAGATAAAGCATAGTTGATAATTTCGAGTAAATCATAAGATATTTCAAGTAGTATAAAGCAGTTAAAGCATGTATCTCCCCCAAAAGAGTTATTAAAAACAAGTGTGAAAAGTAGGGGCCACGACTCACCTGAGTGAAATGGTAGACTGAGAATAAGTAATGTCAGAGTAGAGATGGAACAGACTTCAAAAGATAACCTGAATAATTATAGGAGTCTGGGATAAGTTCGACTTATCGAGAAATGTGATTTGACATAATGTCAGATGACATAAAGATTTTGTGGCAAAGGTAGCTTGCGTGTTAAAATGCATAAAGTTCAAAAACAAAGTTATATACTATATAACTTGTCTTTATGTATAAGTATCGTTTATTATTTATATTTCTCTTCATGAATTAATGATATGTATCAAAAGTTGGTGAATGATAAATTTGTAGTAATTGTCAATTATTTTTAATTAAATGAATCGATGAGTTTTGAGAAATAATTATTTCCTTACGTGTATTCAAGTTATCGATAATAACGTTAAGTCATTACGTTCAACATATATATTCATTATAGTCTCAAAATGTAGATTTCTATATATGTTATTATGATGACGTCGTAAAACATTACTTTTTCAAATTATATTTATTAGATTGTTGGGTTTCGAGGTGTGAAAATATATAAAATATATATTTATTAAATTCGTGATTAAATAATATATTAGGACAAATATATTATTTATAGTTTACGCCGATATGGTCACCAAATAAGTGCTAAACATATTTATTTACACGGAAGGTGGTAAAATAACGTAGCTTTATTTGCTTATAAAAGTATTTAGAAAAAATGTCAAGTGAGTTAAAGTTGGAGGTTTTTAAAAAATGTAAAATTTTTATAAGTTATAAAACTTATAAAAGTTTTTTAAGAAAAATGGTAAGTGGTGCAAAGACGAAGGGTTGAAACTGTCAAACTGCCAAAGTTGTAAAAAAAACAAAAATCACAAAACTTGCAATGGACAAGGTTCGAACTCGTGACCTCTTGATCAACAACCAAGCGCCCCAACCAACTGAGCTAAGCTACTTATTGTTTTTAGTTACTTAATGTTTTAGTTATATAGTTTCTCGATGCTGTGCCATATTTGCCATAACTCATTCAGTAATACTGCATCGCTTTGTATATGTTTTGGTTGACGAATTTTATTCGTTGCATGGTTATGTTTTGTGTATTTCATTCTCATCTCAGTTTCAAAATAGTTTGTCACCCTCCTATATCCATTAAGCTATCGGCCTCATGAATAAGCTCAACTGCTTAACGCAAGAGTGGCTAAAATAGGCTCACATAAGTCGTACGACTTATGTGAGTTTTACAGCTCGTGACTTACAAACTTGACCCAAAATATCTTAACCATTTTAGCATTGGTTTTTAAAAAGCTTTTTCACTAGTTCGATTTGTTTTACGTTTCAAAGTTTTCTCATGCCTTTATGCGCTTATAATAAGCACCATGAGTTTCACGTTGAGCCTTATGGCTTATTAAAGGTTTGGTTTGGACTCGCGATAGTAGCCCGACAAGTAAACAACGATAGGTTTATATTTTTGTTTTCAAAAGTTCCTGTATCATGGGTTGTTGCATGGCCACGCAAGATTTATGAAAAGTTTTAAGCGAGCTTTTACGCATCACAAAATATATTAACAAACATATATACATGTATGAATGAAAGGAATGAATATGAAATGAGTTTGAGAGAAGTGAAGCTCACTGTGAGTTCAAGAAGAGTGTGAGTGTCGTGAGTTAGACCAAGACCCAAATGTCTTGCCTCTTCCTCTTTTTCTCTCCACACGACAGCAGCAAGGAGGAAACAATTTTCTTTGTGTTGGTGTTTTGTTTTTGTTTTCTTTTCTTCTTTACTCGGCAGTGACAAGGAGGTACAAAGTGAATATGTTTGTGTTTTGTCTGTACGTATGAAAGAGTGGTGAGAGTGATAGGGAGGGTGAGGTAGGTATGGCAAATGATTAGAAGGGTGAGATTTTATAGAAAGGAGTCACACATTTTTGTGGACTATAAGACTCCACCGATTGAGAGTTACTGTGGTGTATGGGACACCTAGGCTAGTTCTACCGACATAATAAGACATTTGATAATTGTGAAACGTGGGAAATCTAATTCTTTACACTTGTGCTAATTTTGAGTTTGGGTTGTATGACTCTACATGTTTGGTATCCTAGCTTGTTTAAAGTGAATCTAGTGTTTACTACAATCACTGCTGCTCCAACCATGTTTCTAAACTATCTAATATATTAGAAATAGTGTTAGTGTAATGTAGGAAAAGTTGAATTTTATAACAGTCGAGTCCTAGTGATTTTTATTTATACGTACAAGTAGTTTTTGAGACAACCACATGGACGTTCAAAATTATAGGAATCCTTGATGTCTAGATGTGGGACTTGGCATGCATGAAGTCTCGTGGTTTGGGAGTAAGAGGGTGCAAAATTTTGTGTAGATCGCATTTGATATTTAAGCGCACGTATTGCATTTTGTAGATGATTACTGATCGGATTGTATGGAATAACAAGGAAAGGAATTTCCTTTGGGAGTTGGGCTGAGTTCGTGTGGTGATGGTGGGCTGTTTGTGTTGCAATGGAGATGGGCTTTAATCCGTGTGGTTTGCTTAGTTTTCATTAGTGAAATGTGATATTTGTAATTAGGTTATAGTTATATTGGTTTTAACTAACATTTGTAAATGGTGTAAATGGTAACTTATGATCTATTAGTCGTTGCGAAGTAAATATGTTTCATAAAGTACGTCGAGAACTAGTGCCGATATTTGTTACTCGTTACGATGTTGAGTTGTGGTAGAATAATGTAGTAAATAAAAGTTCAAATTTCCCCATAAAAATGGGTTTGGTTAAACGGTAAGTCGAGGTTATAATTAATTAACAAAGATTATCAGGACGGATTTTCGTGGGATCTTACATAAGCTATTAAAATCAATAACAAGCTTTAATTAAGCTACTTAACAATAAAATGAAAATGAAGCAAAAGCTTTGAAAAAGCTTACAATCGAATTGACTTTGGAACAAGGAACAAAGGACCAAGTAACAACCTATAGGCTTACCACTAAGCCACTAACCCATAAGCTTCCAGAATTTGAGCTTGTGAACATCCAGAGTAGCTTATTTGACCATGTTTGACTTTCGTTGACTGTTTCTTCTAACTTCAATTTTATAGCTACTTATCACTATATAGGCTTACCAAAAGCTATTATCAGCTTATATAAGCTTATAGAAACAACTAAGAAGCTGTTTCAATCACTACTTATCTTGATTCGAATTACTTGATTATAACAGTTAAACTTGATTACTAGTGAAACTGAATTTAATACTCACAAAATAAGAACATTGGACTTAAATTCACTTATATTGATCACTGGTAACTTGTATTACAAAAGATAGCTACTGAAAATGAAAAACGATTATGCTACTAATTAACTACTTGCTTATTAAAGCTTACATTGCTTCTATTTATACAAAATTAAAGTGGGAACTTCTAGTCGACATCCTCTGAGCTCAATCCCACCTTTGAATTACTTCAAGTCATCTCAATCGTCCATTTGTGCTTTTGGCGGGAAAACAGGACAATTGGTGTTTATCTCTGATTTAGCTAGTGGGAGTGGGGAGGACGCATTAATTGCGTTTGGCAATGTTAGGTAGTGTGTTTTGAGGGGGAATGATGTGGTGAAGCCAGCTGTGGAAAATGGTGAGGTGGGGGGTGATGACTGGTTATTGTTTGGCGGTTCGAAGGAAGAGGATAAGAAGTTTGACCGAAGGTCAAACTTTTTATTTAAATAAAGGTTGGGTCGGGTTTGGTTTTTATTATAAGGGAATTGGGCTTGTGGGCTGGGGTGTGTAATGGATTGGGTTTTAATAATAAAAAGGGTTGGGTTGGTTTGTTTATTTATTTTGGGTTAAGGTTTAGGGTGGATCCGGATTTTGGTTTAAATAATCATAGGGACCAATCTTGTAATTTGCTGAAAATCCAAGGACTAAACCTGTAATTATTCCAAAGTTATCACAAGGGTATTTCTTGACAAGTTTAAATAGTACAAGGGTATAAAACATATTTTTCCATTTTAAAATACCCGGGGACTAATTTTGACAACTTTTGAAATTTGGGGGACCAAAGTTGTAATTTTATGAAACTTTGCACCAAAGGACTTATTATGTAATTTTATGATTCTTAAAGGACCTTTGATGACTTTTCCTGTTTTCAGAATAACCAGGGACTAGGTTTGACAACTTTTGAAAGTTGAGGGACTGAAACTGCCAATTATGCAAACTTTGTTCATTTTTTCATCAGTTTTTAAACATTTTGCATCTGAAACATATAAAACATAATTCTGGGATAATTTCAGTATTTTGATGCATTTCTGAGTGTTTTTGAATGTTTTGGCAGCTCAGATTAGGTAAAAATGATGAGTATTTAGACACTCATCAGTGACCGATATTCCTGAAAAGTTGCTGATTTTGTTTTATATATCGGGACTTAAACCAGCGTTGCAGCGAGAATTGTTGGTGTTCAAACCAACCACTCTTGGTGATGCCTTTTCTTTAGCACGGGTTACTGAGGCACGTTTGGACGATCAAGGGGGCAAAGCGGGTTCCAGTGGGTTGGCAGTTACCAATGTTTCCCAAAACCACTCCAAGTCGACTGCTCATTTTGGGGCGCCACGTTCTGAGAATCCTAAGCCACCTCTATTACCGACACCTTCTACAGTTGGGGTGCGTCTGGAACAACACCACTTCCGATTAAGTAGATATCGCCCGCTGAACGACAGGAGCGTATGAGTAAAGGTTTATGTTTTAACTGCGATAACAAATGGGTGCGCGGTCATAAGTGTCCGGGCAAATTCTTATTACTTATGGCAGATGACGAGGATGTCGCGGAGCCGGTGACAACAGGAGAAACGGAGGAGGCTGTAGAGAGTGGAGATATTTCCATGCTAAATTCATTGGTTGGGGGCGGGAGTCCTCGATCCCTCCAACTTTGGGGCATGATTAATACCGGCAAGGTTCATGTGCTTATCGACAATGGGAGTACCCATAATTTTGTTCAACCAGGAGTAGCCGAACGAATGAAGTTACCCATTACGACAACCAAACCTTTTAAGGTTTGCATCGGGAGTGGGGAGACGTTGTTGTGTGAAAACATTTGCTCTAAGGTTATGCTCGAGATGCAGGGGTTCTCAATGGAATTTGATTTGTATGTACTTCCTATGAAAGGACTTGACGTTGTGTTAGGAATACAATGGTTGCAGACGTTGGGTAAGGTGACTCACGATTATGCCCAGCAATCAATGGAATTCACACTTGCTGGCATGACCTATACGTTAAAAGGGGATGCATCGTTGCGCCTGAAACAGATCAGTTTCCATCATATGCATGCATTGTTGGATACAGACGAGATTTATGGGGTATACGAGTTACATAGCGTTACGGTACAGGATGAAGGGTCCGAGAGTGCACAGGTGGCGGACGCAGTAACACATCCTGAGATTGACCAGCTTTTGGTACGGTTTGAGACAATTTTCCAGGTACTGAACACTTTACCTCCTCACCGTAGTGTTGATCATCGTATCTATTTGTATCCTAATACAAAACCTGTGAATGTTCGACCCTATCGTTATCCACACTATCAAAAAGGCGAGATGGAAAAATTGGTTAGTGAGATGTTAAGCCAAGGGATCATTCGTGTGAGCCATAGCCCTTTTTCATCGCCGGTTTTGTTGGTGAAAAAGAAAGACGGGAGCTATCGTTTTTGTGTGGATTATAGGGCGTTAAACGAAGTCACAGTCAAAGATCGGTTTCCAATTCCAACAGCGGATGAGATGTTTGACGAGTTAGGGGGTGCTGTGATCTTTACCAAACTAGATTTACGAGCAGGATACCACCAAATTCGAGTGCATAATTGGGACGTTTACAAAACCTCCTTTAGAACGCATAATGGACATTATGAATTTCTGGTAATGCCGTTTGGACTCACAAACGCGCCATCCACTTTTCAAGCAACTATGAATCGGTTATTTTCTCCTTACTTACGCAAGTTTGTTATTGTTTTTTTTGACGATATATTGATTTATAGTACTTCTCTCGTGTTGCACCTGGAACATCTTCAATGTGTCTTCCAGTGTTTACAAGATCATCAGTTTTATGTTAAAAAAGCTAAATGTGCGTTTGGAGCCGAATCACTGGAATATTTGGGGCATGTGATTTCAGGGCGAGGGGTTGAAGTGGACCCGAAGAAAGTATCGGCGGTTATGGATTGGCCCGTTCCTACGTCGCAGCGACAGGTACGGGGTTTTCTCGGGCTTGCAGGGTACTATCGACGGTTTATCCAAGATTATGCTACAGTGTCCGCGCCTTTGTCTGATCTTCTTCAGAAGAATGGTTTTAAATGGGGACAATTGGAACTCAAGGCATTCAATGAACTAAAAGGTAAGTTAACCCATGCTCCAATATTGGGACTACCGAACTTCGATGAAACTTTTGTGATTGAGGCCGATGCCTCTGATGTGGGGATTGGAGCTGTTTTACTCCAAAAGGGTCAACCAATTGGTTATTTTAGTCGGAAATTGGGTCCGCGTATGAGAACTGCTGCAACTTATCAAAAGGAATTCTTTGCTATTGTTGAAGCCGTTTATAAGTGGCGCCAATATTTGGTAGGGCGACGGTTTACCATTCGTACCGATCATAGGAGTATCAAGGAGCTTATGCAACAAGTGATACAAACACCCTTCCAACAAAAATATGTAAGGAAACTCTTGGGTTTTGATTTCAATATTGAGTACAAGCCGGGTGTGACTAATCGAGTAGCTGATGCACTATCTCGGGTGTTCGAAGTAGAAGATGATGAGAGTGTTACAGCTGCCTTCATGGCTCTGAGTCAACCAAGGATTGGATTTCTTAATGACTTGCGACGGGAGAATGAAACGTTGGAGGAATTAATACAGCTTCACCAAAGGCTAGATGGGGGTGAACAAATAGAAGGGTTTCGACGGGAACAAGGATTGATCATTTTCAAAGACCGGTACTATGTTGGCGTTGAATCTGAACTTAAGAATTTTTTATTATCTGAGTTCCATGACACAGCGATTGCAGGTCATAGCGGTGTTAAGAAGATGTTAGTCGGATTGTCTGCAGTGTTTTACTGGAAGGGAATGCGAAAGTCGGTGGAGACTTTTATCAGTAAGTGCCTAATATGTCAGCAGACTAAATATTCCACACAAGTGCCAGGAGGGTTGCTTCAACCCTTGCCGACGCCTTCTCAAGTGTGGGAGGATGTTACAATGGATTTTATCACCGGATTACCAGTCTCTAAGGGGTTGTCAGTGATTATGGTAGTGGTGGACCGGTTTTCTAAGCATGCGCATTTTGGAGTGTTACCTACTAGTTTTAATGCATCTAAAGTGGCTGAGGTTTTTATTGACATGGTGGTTAAGCATCATGGGATTCCTAAGACAATTGTGTCCGACCGTGATCCCATATTTGTTAGCAAGTTTTGGAAGCAGTTGTTCGAGTCTAGTGGGACGAAATTGAAGCATAGTACGGCATATCACCCTCAGACGGATGGCCAAACTGAAGTGGTTAATCGTGGACTTGAGCAATATTTACGAGCAATGGTGTCTGAGCGACCTCATCATTGGGTGCGATTGTTGCCATGGGCCGAATATAGTTACAATACAAGTTTTCATAGTAGCATAAAGATGACACCGTATCAAGCGGTATATGGGCGGGTACCACCTTCAATCATTCCATATACATCCGGATCGTCAAAGATAGCTGCTATAGAGGAGCTATTGCTGGAACGTGATGCCTTACTACGACAACTCAAGCAAAATCTATTGGACGCCAGGCATCGTATGGAAATGCAAGCTAACCGAAAGCGTCGGGATGTGGAATTACGAGTAGGGGACAGGGTGTTGGTTAAACTACAGCCGTATCGACAGATGTCATTGGCTAAACGGCATTCTAACAAGCTGGCCAAGAGGTATTATGGGCCATTTGAAGTGTTAGAACGGGTGGGCAAGGTAGCGTACCGTTTGGGTCTACCGGAGTCGAGTAAGATTCACCCGGTATTTCATGTTTCGTTGCTCAAACCCTTTGCAGGAGATGGACAGGAGGCTATTACTGAGTTACCTGAGGAAGAGCACGAGGGGCATCCAGTAGAGCAACCTTTGGCAGTGTGTGATACCCGTATGGTTTTGCGAAATGGCATTCCAATGCGCCAAGTTCTAGTTCAATGGAGTGGTCGTTCTCCTGAGGATGCATCATGGGAATGGCAGTCGGAGTTCCAGTCCGTTTATCCGTCATGTCACCTTGAGGGCAAGGTGATTTCTGAAGAGGAAGGGAATGATAAGCCATCGGTTGTGGAGGATGAAAGATCGCCTATTGCTGAGAAGGGGAAGGTACGAACCAAAAGGATCACAGCAGTTCCAGCATGGCATAAAGATTATGTCGTTGGATAGATATCTTTTATTTTTAAAGTTTATTTGCATTCGAGTAATATTAGGAAAATATCTTTTATTTTTAAAAGTTTATCTTGTAATGACTTGTGTTACAAGTTTATTCGGTATAAATACCGATTGCTGAATGAATGAAAAAAGGCAGTTTTACAATCAAATACAACTCTTCTTCTTCTCTACACGCTTGAAGGGTGCAATCTATCGATAACAAACACCCCTTTAATATCAAACATCTCCACTCTTTTCAACACCATTTGACCCACATTCTTCAAGTAAGCTCTCCTTTCATTAGTTTTTCATTTTTTTTCTTTAATATTTTTACTTTTTCTTGAATTTAACAACATGGGTTTTACTTTTTATGTTCTGGGTAATTGTTATATAATGCATTATGAGCTGCTGAAACTGTTAAAAGATTAAAGTTTTATGTTATATATTGGTATAAATGTGATGGTATAATGTGTCCCACCAAGTGTTTGATAAATTGCCTGAATGAATGCACAGTGAGCCAATGAGCTTTTTCTAACTCAAGTAAGCCCTTAAGCTGGCAAAATAAACTAATCCAGACGCCCCCTTATCAGGGTAATCAAGTTTTGCTGTTGGTGGTGCTTGTAACCATAGTTTCGAAAATCGTATTACTTACTAGTAAGCTTTTTTAGGGTTTCATTTATCTTAAATATCTATACCGTTTCTTGAATTTAACAACATGGGTTTTAGTTTTTATGTTCTGGGTCATGTTATATATTGCATTACGAGCTATTGAAATGCTTCAAAGACTAAATTTTGATGTTATATGTTAGTACTTATGTTTTTTGAGAATGTGTCTGCCAATTGTTTGATGAAATGCCTGAATGAACAACTTGGTGTATGAACTAAAAAAGTAAGCAAATTTATGGAGTTAATGTCAGCTGCTTGTATACGGCTTTAATGTAATTTAGTTTTTTTAAGTGCTTGTAATCATATGCCAAGTGTTTAACTATCTTGAAGGTGGCCCGGTGACAAGGTGTCCCCAAAGACATAAAGACCAGAGTTCAAACCTGGCTGGGTGAACATCTTGGGGAAAACCGTTTAGGCCGTGTACATAAGAGCCAATCCCACCTCAAAGGGGATCCTTCCACGTTTATCTGTTAAGTGTTAGTAAAGTATAATGCACAAACTTGGTCTGATCCTAGTTGGTTTAATGTTCTGTTTTGGTGTTGGTGGTGCTTGTAACTATAGTTGCGAAAATCGTATTACTTACGAGTTGAATTGTACTAGTCGAGTCAAACTACAGATACAATGGGTGAATCTGTTATAGAAATGATTTTTTAGTGGCAGGTTTACAACAGAAATTAATTTCAATACGTAATTTCGTTTTATAAAGAAAGTGTACCTCATAGACCGTGATTACTTCCATCATATAACACCACCGTTGTAAAACTCGCTAGGTGGTACTTGAGACGTTGGTTACCTAGTAGGGAGTTATCGGCCTAGGCGGGGGGAGTACTCATACTGTAATTTTTATGTATAAATTTCGGAATTATATGTATCACATGTCCATAAGAGCATAGAATCCATAGAATTCTAGAAATATGCTTAGAAACATTAGCACCGTTTTCCAACTAATTAAAAACCGAGTTTTCACCAAACTGATTTTTTTGGCTAATTCAGCTAAATCACCTCCGTGACCGACCTTGTAGCGAGGTTTATAACATTGTAAAACACATTGAGAGTTGTATGAGGAGACAACGAATATTCTTCCAACAGTCTTATAAGTCTTGTAACAATTTGTTTCGACAACAATGTAAGACCCCCTGATAGTTTTGATGTGTGTCTATTATAAATAGTCTGGCTACATGCGGCAAATTTGAATTTCAAGCTGTATTCCTTTTTCAAATTTTGAGCTGTTGTTGGAACTGATTACAGGCTGGCATGGCGAATAGCAAGTATGAGTATGTGAAGTCCTTTGAACTTGAAGATGAGGTGATGTATCCTAACTTGATTGTAGTCCGGATTTATGGTCACAATTTTGAAAGGTATTACTTTGTTTTGCTTACTTTTCACCCTAGGCTACAATTATGACACTGTGTAAATTTTGTTTAGTGAAACTGTTGTCGTTCTAGGCTACCTTAACTGGTACTTATTAGTTATGATTACTTGTAACCATCTACCTAATTTGGCAGATTCTCTGAAATTAACGAGTTTGAAAAACCGAATGATGAAAGAGCTCTAAATTTGATGAATTCCTGTGCAACCTCGGTGATGGAGCAGTACCCAGATATTGTCTTTGCTTATGGTTATGGTGACGAGTATAGGTGAGACCTCAAGTGTCAAATCTCCTACTTTATCGATCAGTACATAAAAGAAAAGTTATATATGAAATATCAGTTATAGTATTTTGTTGTCGTCTGCAGTTTCATTTTCAAGAAGGAAACGGAATTTCACCAAAGACGTGAAAGGTGATTGAATATATCGCTAGAGATTTTTTTTTTTCAAGAATTTCTTTGGAATAATATTTCTTTTAGTTTTCCCTTAATGACGAAGTTGAAACTGCAGCAAGATTCTTTCAATCATTGGATCCTTCTTCATATCGCTATATGTGAAAAAATGGAAAGAATTCTTTCCTCAAAAGCACATGAGATCTACTCCTCCATTTAGGACTCGAGTCATAACCTGCCCATCAGCCGACACTCTTCAAGCATATCTTGCATGGAGACAAAGAGAACGTGAGTTATTACTTTGCTCACCCTGCTTGTAAAGCTATGTGAGTAATTACTTAAATGACCCTGATGTTCTTCTTCTAGGTCATTCCAACAATATGTACAATACGTGCTTCTGGATGTTGGTTAAAAGTGGGAAATCAGAAATAGAAGCACGGGAAAAGTTGAAGGTGTGTATTTTTTATATGCTTAATGAAGGTATTTCATTTGTTGAATAAAAAGGCATAAAGCCGATAATGTTTAAAATGCATAATATAAAATACTTGCAGTATCTTACGGAGCAATTTATAAATCATGTATCTTAATTGCACAATGATAGTGCTTAGAAATTACCAAATTAGTTGTGGATTGATTATCATTTCTTAAGTTTCGACTTCTTTATGATATTATATTGCATAATGCATATCCCACAAGGCTTCTAATATTCTATATGGCTTATATATAGGATACCCAAAAGCAAGAAAAAAACGAGATGCTATTCCATGAATTCGGTATCAATTACAAAAATCTTCCGAGCATGTACCGCCAGGGTTCTTGCATTCTCAGGACAGAGGTTTGTATTCTGCCTGACTTTTGTATTTATCTTATTTATATATATTCATTGTTTTAAGTAGGCATAAAGTCCCTTAATAGGACAAGTAGCAGGAGGTGCACATAATTATTAATAATTTTCTGTGCTACAATTTCTTTAAAAACTAAACTTAGCTTTCACTCAGGTTGATGAAACCTTTGAGATCGATGACAGTGAAGCTCCTGTCATAAGACTTCGGAAGAGGCTCATAGTTGTCCATTCAGAAAATATAGCCTCAAAAAGTTTCTGGAATGGTTATTCCTGTCTTTGCAAGGAGATTGGCTGTTTTGAGCAGAATGTGAATAATATAAAACCGGAGTATATTAAATTGTTTCAGTTTGATAAAAAGTTGCTGCCATTTACTTGGACTGTCATACGAATAGATGGCTCTCATTTTCACAGGTAAAACCATAATTACAAAAGAGTACAAATGCTTTAGTAAATATAGTTTTCTTAATTTCTTTTTCTTGTATTTGTTTCTACTAGATTTTCCGAGGTTCACGGATTTGAGAAGCCTAATGATGAGCAAGCTCTGAAACTTATGAACTCATGTGCAGTTTCTGTATTGGAGGAGTTTAACGACATTGTCTTTGCATACGGAGAAAGTGATGAATACAGGTAAAACTTTAAATTAATTGTTTATTGATTGATCTTCTGCTAAGTGCTAATAATGCACTGTGTAATTAGTAATTAGTCTCAACATTTTTTGATTTTCAGCTTTGTTTTAAAGGAAAATAGTCAGCTTTATCAAAGACGTGCCAGGTAAGATATTTGACTTGAATCCAAGTTAAGGGTACAAATATCTTTTCAAGTTTGTAACTAGTATTGGTCTGGCCTACTCTCTTAATTCTTGCAGCGAAATAGTATCTGCAATTTGCTTGTTTTTCACTGCTACATATGTGATGAAATGGAAAGAATTCTTCCCGCAAAAAGAGTTGAAGTGCTTACCAAATTTTGATGGAAGGGCTGTCTGCTATCCAACATATGCAATTATTCGAGATTATCTAGCTTGGAGACAAGTTGACTGTGAGTAAATTTTGGCATCTTTCTCTTCAATTTATTTAATTAGTTTTCTTCAGAAAGGGATAATGTATGTGGAGGCCGAGTATACAACCTTTATTCATTTAGGTCACCACTATATCGAAACTACTTTTTACTCCACCTAAATATGTTTTTGATTTCATCAAATACCGATTCTGGCCAAAAACATGTTGGATGACAAAAATGACTAAAAAATTTCTGGGTGTCAGGCTCATTAACATCTTTGTACAGTTGTCTTGTTATTTATTTGTCAAATTGATGCACATAGTTTTTACTCATTTATTCCTTACATGCCATTTCTGTAACTTGTTTGGTTTTTTCAATGTGTGTAGGTCACATAAACAATCAGTATAATACTTGCTTTTGGATGCTTGTCAAGTCGGGCAAAACCACAAGGGAAGCTCAAAGCAAGTTAAAGGTCCCAACTTTCTCTTGTATTTCCTATGTATTTACATAGAACTTTTTTTAAAACATATAATAAGTCTGAAATTACGTCCACCTACAAATTTGCACCTTACATTCTTTCATGGATGGGCTGAAAGTTTCTCAATCTCTCTTTGTATCTGAGTACTGTAAATACTGTTGTTTAATGAGAATGTTGGTTATGCAGGGGACTCAAACACAGGAGAAGAATCAGATACTCTCTGAGTTATTCGGTATCGATTACCGTATGTTGCCCATCATGTTCCGCAATGGTTCTTGTGTATTCTGGGACAAGGTCATCTCTCTATCTCTCTCATCAGAGCAAACTTGTATTTTTTTGTTTTAAACGGCAATTTTTCGCACAAATATACCAGTATACCACCTATCTCACAACCCACAACCTCTTAGTTAATGGGCGCACTTACATACCACTGGCAATTTAGGAAATGATTAGTTATATCTGTAGACATCCGAGATAGAAAACTCGCATAGTTGCATATTCTTTTGGGATAAATTTGCAGTAAACAAATATGTTAGTTCATTCTTTTCAGTAATTTCTAAATTCTAGTGACCAAAATAGAACTGTGGTGAAAGTATGTTGTTATGTATTGTAATTTGCCCGTTACCTTTTTCATGAGTCTGTCTACAGTAATACAGATCTAAACACGAGTCTTATGATTGTTGTATGTCCAGGAGATGACAGTGACAGATAATGGAGTCGTTGCAAAATCTCTCAAGAAAGTAGTCGTGGAACATTCAAATATAATTGAAGATGACTTTTGGGAGGCACATCCACTCATACTTGAAGAGACATCACGAAGGTCCTGATACCTTTATGACATGATACATAGGATGTGCATGCTTTTCTGGGCTTAGCCTTCGGTTACTGGGTCAACTGGATTGAGTTACCCCGATTGGTTACAATTTATTACTGCTTAACCTAACCTTGTGCCAGAATATTTTATCTAATTATTTACTTCTATAATTTATGAGTAACTGATTTATTGTGTTAGTATAACCGGTGCAGTACACTAATTCGCTATTGCCCTTGCCTTAGTTCTATTTTTTGCCTTCAAATTTTCACTCTATAGAGTTGTAAATATTTGACTTGTGACTATAAAAAAACTTTGTGAAGTTTTGCTGAATCTGCTGATATGCATTACAACTCCTTGCCCTTAAGTTCTAAAACTTAATGACAAAGTCATTAAACTTTATTTTAACAAATTTTCTTTTTACGTGCCTGATATATATTTTATTGACATATAAAATTTGTTACAGTGGTTTATTGCTTGTTCAATCAGTATCAATCTTCCATAATAAAAAGAAATTTGAAGCAGATACAGTAAAGCTGGTTTGTTTATGGTAGAAGAGTATGATGCTGAGAGATGAAAATGAATAAGAAATTTATGTATCTTTTGGCTATCATTTTTTTGATGCATATTTGAACTACAAATATTTTGACATTGCAAAAACATGAAATAACTTGATAATCAAAACATGTGAATAAGCCCTGTTCTTTATGACACAATGAACAAACTAATGTCCAATAATGCACTATGTATCATGCTAAGCATGTTTTGTAGGTAGTTACGTTATGTACATACTACTATTCTAAGCATAACTGAGACGTGTTGATAAAATATGGTTCATTTTCTAAAAATTTCCAAAGCTGGTCCGTGGTTCATTCGTTCATTCATGCATGATGCATTCATTTGGCTCAACCTCTAGGAAGGTTTCAATCATAGGGAAGTCATGTCCATGGTCATGGTGGCCGTTGGCTTCATGTAATGCAACACGAGTTGACATTAACAGTGTCAAACCGATGGTAACATGTATTGGCTATGTTGCTGCAAGTCCTCATCCCTGTTGCTTCTATGCTCTTCGCACCTTTAAGGTCTCCATACATGATTTTTTGGCTATTATGATCAATAAATGTAATGTTATGTATATACTTATTGAGATAAATAAGGCGATTAAAGAATGATATAAGAGCGATATGATGAAATATAGTAATTGTGATAATCCCCCTAACTCGACATTTGTGACTCTGTTTAGACGAAGGCAATGAAGAGTGAAGAAGGCCAACGACGATTCCCACCAAAACACCAAGATAAGCAACCGGGAAAAGAATACCTCATGAACCCTCTCCCTCAATTCACCAACTATCGTTACAGGCCTTCTGCTAAATTATACGTACGCTTGACTAGTTATTTTTTTACTTTATTTGTTCTGAATTTTTTTTTTATTGTGGTCTCAATAACAACAAATATCTAATAATTTTTAGGACATATGAGGCGCTTTAAGTATATGAATACTTTAAGGTCATTAGTTTATGTTTTCTTGGCACAGGGAAAGGTGGCGTTGGTGACAGGGGGGGATTCGGGTATCGGAAGGGCCGTTTCTTATGCATTTGCATGGGAGGGTGCAACTATAGCCTTCACTTATGTGAAGGGTGATGATGACATAGATGCAAATGACACCTTGAAGATCATTAACAAGTCAAAAATGAGAAACTCGGGTTATCCAATTGCAATACCTACTGATCTCGGGTATAACATTAACTGTAAGAATGTCGTTGATAAGGTCATTGAGAAATATGTGCGCATCGATATTCTGGTGAACAATGCAGCCGTTCAGTACTCAACATATTCATTAGATGATATCACAGAGGAGAGGCTTGAACGGGTGTTTAGGACCAACATTTACTCTTATTTTTTCTTGACAAGGTGTGTATCGTCCCCTCACAGTTATATTATTCTTTTCAGACCTAAAAGTCTTAACAAAACACATCTACAATGTATTATAGAAGTTTCTGATATGGCATGGTTTGCGAGGCGATGTCATAGGTTAAGAAGATAATTTGTATTCAGAAAGGTTTGACGTGTGCGGATTTCTAATCATCAAACCATAATTCAAGTAATTGTCTTTAAGAAATATGCCTAATCCAATACTTCACAAAATATGCGTTCAGAAAATATGCGTACTCTTATCTTCTTTAGAAGTGACACTAGTAGAAAGAACAACACAATAGTGGTACCATAAATTTTGACAATTTCGTGTTAGAAGTCTCAAATGCCAGAAATACGTACCATCCACCCCTTATATTAAGGCCACATTTTTCCTATAATAAAAGATAAGAGTGAACTGAGACGTTTTCGAATACTTGGAAGTTGAATACACCTGAAATTTTTGCCAAGATATGTTTTGCTACTTTATGTCATTTTCACTTAGTAGACAAAGAAAACTTTTTTTGGAAAAGCCTGATTATGTGAGGAACACTGGATTGAGATTTGGTAAAGAATTGGAAAACCCAACCCATGGGTGTCATTGTAATGTACATGGTATCAACATTGAAGCTTTGACTTTGTGATCTTTATGTAACGAAAAAGTCCCAATAACTTGAACAGAACTACCATAACATGATATATAGGTTGATATAGGGTGTCATTTGCGTGAATAGATAAAGTGAAATCCTGAATGTACAACATATACCGTGAGCTATTGACACAATTGATACGTCACGACAACATATGTAACCAGGTAATATCAGTAGCTTGAGTTGAGATTATCAAAGAATTTATATAAATTAAACAAATAACTTTAGTTGAACCCACGATAAGAACTTTGATTAATGTAAATCAAACTATGAAGAAAGTTCATTATACTAAGTAGTTGCACCATGTAGAAGTAGCTAAATTATATTGCCCTTATATTCCTTTATTATGTTGATGGGTTGTCATGGCTTTGTTGTTTGATAGTCATGCTTTGAAGCACATGAAAAAAGGAAGCACAATAATAAACACTGCATCGCTATTAGCATTCACAGGCAGCCCAAAGTATCTTGACTATGCTTCAACAAAGGGAGCTGTTGTGTCCTTTACAAAGGGACTAGCACAATGGATTCTAAGCAAGGGAATATGCGTCAATGTTGTGGCGCCTGGTCCTGTGCGGACACCATTGGAAGCAGCAGCGCTTGATGACCAGGATATTGCAACATTTGGGTCAGAGGTACCCATGGATAGGGCAGCTCAACCTTTCGAGATTGCTCCAACATATGTGTTCCTTGCATCTGAGGACTCTTCCTACTGCACTGGCTAAGTTCTCCATTGTAATGGTAAGACTCTACAAACTTAAACACATGACTGAAACACATTCACCTACCATAGTTCTACAGTGTGTCATATCTCTGAAGGAGTGTGTTGATCATAATATTGCAATCCGTTTCTTGCAGGCGGGGCTACATCTTAGTGCTTGCAAATTGCTCAGTGTTTTCTAAAACAACAAGTTTCATGGCATCCAAGAGTGGAGGTGGAATCATAAGTAAGAGCCTATACGAGCGTTGGAAAGATGATTATGATTATAACCTGTATGATGATGATGGCTACGAAGATTTGACTGAAGAGCAACTTGCTATTTGTGATGCCTTTGATATAAAGGTTCGTGGTCATTCTAGACGTTCGTAGTTTTATAGAGTAGTTGTTCATAAGTCTTGGTTTGTCATACTTATGATAGTTTTGGTTTGAAGCACAAATGGTGCGTTTGTTTCCCCCTTTTTGAAACGGTATGTGATATGGGATTCACTTACATCCTATGTACTTAAATGCTTTTTGGTGTAATAAAATTTATCGAATGTATTATAAACGTTTTACCCAAAAAAAAACAAAATAAAATTATTTATCCATACCTAGCTTATCCATCTTTCTTTTGCACAAACAACCAATCATCACTGCCAAAAACCAATGTAATAAACCAGATTTTTAAAAAGGGTAGTGATATGTACACTGTTAGTTTTACTTTGTACACGACAGAAAACAATAGTTTTAACATTCTACCCCACATGTATATTACTTGATTGTCTCTTCATCTATTTGACTGTATATCACATGGTCATACAATTATAGATTTATACTACCCGCCACCACCAGAACTAGCAAACGCGTGATCTCATCTCACTATGAATATATTTGTCATGGTTAGAACAGTTCTTGGACTTTTTGAATGAGAGGAAAATCAATAAATGTGTTTATGCATTGCTCCGATATTTGTTTCACATAACCAGTGCCATGATTTCACGTTACGATACTGTGCTTTAGTTAACAACGCAAATTAAATAAGTATTGGATATGATTAAGAGCCGTTAAAAATGGACATGACTAAGAAGCTTGAAACGGGACTTATCCACAGTTTGTCGTTGAGTAATGATTTTGTAGAAGTCCACTTAAATTAGGCATTGACAAAGACCTTGCTTGTATTATCGCAAATATGTCACATGGATGCAAAAAGTTTTAAAATCACACAGGAAAGAAATGTTGAAAAGCTAATAACATGGGAGGGTGAACATCATACCAAAAAATGACAGTTTCTAAAAAAAAATTGCACTTCATGACCAAAAATCAGATGTAGATGTGTTGTTGGTGGAGGTAAGCCCAGAACAGGGCGCTAATAATGGTTACCGGATATCACTTTGAATCGTGTTATCACTTTCCAAAGTAAACTATTCGACCCTAATGTCTGGGTATCACGAATATCTACTTGGGATAAGACCAAATGTATGTTAATGATTTAGGCACAAGTTAATAACCCTTTGCTTTCAAGTGTTTATCTTCTCTGTTATTTTCTCATGCATGATTGATTTCCAATATATATGAAAATACTCACAGCTAGTCAAATATAGGCTAAAGATAGGACCAAGTAATCTTCACCAATAATATTATATCAAAAAGGGCTACAAAATCATAAATACATAGCCGAATCCATGACTACGATACTTAAGATTGCTCAAATCCCTAATCTCAATAAATCAAAGGTTTGGATGAAGAATGATATAGGGTATGGATAATATTTGGGATACAAATTGGTGTAAAATGAAAAATAAACAAAACAGATAAATTAAAATCCTAAGTGTGGTAAATTACTTTCCCAACCATCCCATGAATAAGACTCATATCATTGAATAACTCACGCTTTAACACTTGAAACACACGCTTTAGGTAGACACGAATTATACTCAACAAGATCTCAATCAAAAGATTAATCCTAGTTGGCGTTCCCATAACGGCCAATTCCCATTCAATCCATAAATATAATATACAACAAGTAGTGGTGATGTCGACCACTTAATACAAAACTTTACATAAGTTGGTTAAAACAAACTTCCAACTTTTTCTTTTTCTTTTCTTTTCTATTTTTTCGATTTTTTTTTATTTTTTATTTTTTGTTTTTATTTTTATTATTATTATTTTTTTTGACATCAACATATATTGTGTAAAATTTTACAACTTTTCTATCACGATTTTTCCGGATAATTTTTCCATACTTTTCATACTTTCAGAAATAACTGTAATAGCGAAAGTAGTAAACACACGAAAAATAAACTCAAAGATATACAATATTTACTTTTATACCAATTGCATTGTGCAATTTTCTGACTCAACCAAAGATAATAAATTACGCACGCGAACACAGGTAATGTAAGGAAACACACTTTGCCTAAAGCAATTAACCAACTACGGATTTTAATCTACAAGGTAGGCTAAGGTGTAAGGGTGTTAATGAAACATTATAACAAAGGTGTAAGAAACGAAAGGAATGGTTTTGAGTGGTTTTCTAGGGGTATCTTACTCTAAAAGTGAGAGTAACAAAAGGGTTTATACGGGGGTTAACTAACCAATGTAGTTAGTTAATATCACATAACATATAAAGGCTATTTGGGTGTAATCCTAGAAATTTACCAATTTAGACAAGTCATTCCAATTATATAGATAATACTTATTATGGTGGTCTCGAATAGTATACAAGCCAAGTTCTAAAATTTACAAGTCACCGGCACACTCATAGATTTGTGAATTTTGATAAGTTCACAATTTTTGAAAATAATGTAATGTGTGCAGCTATGTGATTTAGACTTTAAACAAAAACATGCTAAAAAAAATTTTAAATTTTGATATATTAAGCACATTTTAAGCATATTTTGAAAAAGTTTAGGACAAGTAAGTGTTCTAATTCTCCAATCCCCCCACTTAAGTTAAACAACGTCCTCGTTGTTTGTGTCAAAGATTAAAAACTGAAAAATAAAAGAATTAGAACAGAAAAACTCCCCTGAGATTTGCTCGGTATGATCCTCCATTATTTGTATAAGAGCAAAAATCAACTTTCTTGTGGATGAGAAGGTTTAAGCTTCATACATGATGTATCCACAGAAATGCAGGAATCTATAATACCATTCAGACTTTAACACACCCGAGTTAAGAAAGTTCAAACTTGCATAATACATTAGTAGTTAGTAAAAATAAAACTTAAAAAAATTAAAATGAAAATCATCAGGTCAGTCGATACGCCGTATCTTATGGAAGAAGATACGCCGTATCGAGCCTGGAATAAATACGAATCAGAATAAAAGATGCGTCACATCCTTAACCAGGGATGCGCCGCATTAAAATACTGACAGAAAGTTTTTAAAGTCAAAAATAAAAATGCAGAAAATTAAATAAGATATGACCATTCAGTCGATGCGTCGCATCTTAGTATTGAGATGCGCCGAATCTTCTGCAGGTCTGACAGACTCGACACAGAACAGAATAGTAAAAATTCTCCGGGTTGTCTCCCGGTCAGCACTTGTCTTTATTCCAGAGTCTTCAAGTTAGACTCACGTTCAGCTCCTTATATTGTTCTTGTTACGTGCCATCCTTCTTCTTTCATCCGAAAGATGTTCCCGTATAGCTCCGCAACATTTTCTTCCGTTCGACTTAATCTAATATATGCTTTGGTCTTCGTCGCAACATATTCCTCATCAGGTCCCAAAGAGTATTTGATGACTTTAATTTTTTCAGAAATAATCATGGGTGGCTTATTATAAGGGATTCCAAGTAGTCGACACTTTCTCTTGATGAATTCTTCTTCGTCTTTATCAACAAACTTGAAATAAGGATCCTCATTCAAATAGTCATCAAGTTCATCAATCAATTCTCCTCGCGACTCATCGTTATTATCATAGGGATCATAATTAACCACGTTAAAGGATTGATAATAATCTTGAATCTCATCCCACTCTCTTTTCAATTCCCATTGCAAGCGTCGACTAAGCCTTGTGTAATCATCAAATTGTCCATGCACCCATTCCCAGAAAGTAGTGTTCGATGCTCCCTTAAGTTCTTTTAAGTAGTTGATTCTACCTTTTTCTTGTAAAGCCTCTGCTTTACGAGGGCAGTCTTCAACTTTTTCATACCAATCGTCGTCTTCAAAGTATACATTGTTTCCAACCCGTTTCATTCCAATTTTACTTCCCCTATTGCAGGTTACATCATTCTTCCAATCACAGGTTGGCCATTCACTACTTCCATCCTTGAAATGGAAAGTGTTACAAGTGTGATTAATATGCTCAAATTCCCATGGTTTATCCCAAACCCATGGTATTTGGTCATTCCATTCGTAGTACCAGGTGTTTTTGAAATCATCATAAGTTTTGAACCTCGGTAGATCTCCAGTTAGCACATCAGCGTCGACTTGAAGAAGGTAATTAAATTCTTTAAATTGTTTTCACAAGGGTGTCTCATAATTGAACAGATCAATGTCTATGCAAAATAGTTCTTCAATGCCTTCCTCGATTGTTGAATTGTCATCTGACGATCCATTGTTGCTCTCTACTTCCTCATCTTCCCCTCTCATCCAATATACCCATAACGCATCTTTAGTAGCTCGGTCCATGCTCTTATGGTTATTGAACTTACTAGTTAACCAATTTGAAAAATCAACATTGTTAGGATTGTGGTTAACGTCAAAGCTAGTGTTACCAATCATGTTCCTTCTTATCTTCATGAACTCATTAAATTGTTCTTTAAAACTTCGTGTCAACCATGAGGTCACAATCCGTTTGACTTCATTAAATTCTTATCTTCATGAACTCATTAAATTGTTCTTTAAAAATCGATGCGTCGTATCTGTTTAATAATTCGAAAACTGTTTTTAATATAAATAATAAATACGCCGTATCTGTAAAAACAGATGCGTCGTATTGCGTTATCGTTTAGAAAAATTTCTTATTAAAAACAGAATACGCCGTATCTTGGGGAAAGATGCGTCGTATCGAATTTATTAAACGCGTTGTATTTTATAAAAATTAAACGCAATACGCCGTATCTGTGAAAATAGATGCGCCGTATCGTTTGTATCAGCACAGTACAACGATAGCAGAATGCAGAAAAATTGAAAAAGAAAAACAAAAATTAAATCAAACAAAAAGAAACAAAAATTAAAGAAAATAAAAACACACAAAAACAGAAAATATGCAAATAATACAATGAATGCAATTTAACTAATATATAACAGAGTTAGCGGTTAGAATCTAAAAATTAAAAAGAAAACCTAATTAAAATACTAATCAGATTAACAGATAATAACAATTCACTCCCCGGCAACGGCGCCAAAAACTTGATGTGTGCGTGTATTGCTCTAATTCTTTTATATCCACGGCAGCGGCTCCAAAGACTTGGCGCGCGCGTGATGTCGTTGTGGTTTTAGCAGTATTCAAGTTTTAAATTTATATTTAGCCGACTTATCAATAACACACATTTTAACGAGCAGTGTACCCGGTCAGTATGAATATAATGGTAAGTAGAGTGTCGATCACTAAGAGTGGAACATATTATCTAGTTATTCTAATCAGTATTTTAATATCTTAAGTTAGCTGTACAAACTAATCTAACGCAAGGGGGTTCAGCCTGAGAGACTGGCACGGTTTGGTTATGATTAAATAATAAACTAAACTAATGAGCACGAATCAGCGATTAGCACACACGTACACAGATAGATACTTGAGACAATAAGAAGACCTGTCCTGATAATTAAGTAGCTTGTCACTTGTTTTATTGCTAGTTTTATATGAAGCGTATGTAGTTAACCCTTTCTCGTTGGCTCTAATCTTATCGGCGAGTAAACCCTTAATGATCACTTATGTCTATCCCACTTATCCTAGAAACGATAGAACAAATAGGCGAGGAAGGGGCATGGCGACCCAAGCAATGCTCAGCTAGACACAGAGGTTATCAATGCACTAATAAAAGTCACCAATGACATCAACATATAAACTTTAATTAATGGGAAAGCAATTTTAAGGGGTGCCCATGGTTTTCCGTAGTCACATGGAATCGGCCCATCAATCCTGATGAATTAAAGTGTACTAATACAATAAAACAAAACTACTTAATGAATTGAATACATGCAGGACCTTCTTACAGCTCTTGTATATTCGTTTAGGGTGTGTCTTGTGCTGCTAACACGTCTGAATTCGGCCTTAGGGTTTTGTGGTCTTCGGTCTTCTTGTAAAACTAGCCTTTTGAAATTCGTCTGGCCTTGGGGTATTTATAGTTTCTGTCTGAGGGTTAGATGCGGCGCATAGGATAAGTAGATGCGGCGCATCGACTTAACTTCGCGTGGGGTCCAAGATTAATATATTTAGGAATATTCATACACCGCCTTAAGATGCGGCGTAACTCCATTCTTGTATGCGGCGCATGTACTTTGCTGTCTTGGATCGTAACTTGTGAAATCTTGATAGTGATGCGCCGTATGTTAGAAGTAGGATGCGGCGTATCTAGAGCAGAATGATCTTGATCATGTACATTTCAGTAGACTCTTAACATCTTGCTTGTTTTGCTCCATAATTAGTCCAAAATCACCAAGTTTCACATAATACTTGTTTTGACCTGAGAATTACAAAAGTAAATATTAACGTATCAATTCTCAAATAAATAGGATAAATGATGATAATAAAATGTACTTATTTGAGTTCATCAGGAACCAATATCCGTGAACAACTAGCCGCCATCCACTTTGATTGCCTTCTAGATATAGATGAACCTATAATTCCTAGGTTTGTGCTAGAGTTTTATGCTAGCGTTGTTCATAGTTCAAACGACTATGGTCACATGAGCATTCATTTCAAAGTTAACCAACATGAATACACCATCCCTTTGAACCAATTTGCGGAAGTCCTAGGAATTCCCAGTCAAGGCACTTGCTTTTATTCGGACAAATGGTCATTGTCCATCCTTGATTCCAACCTTGACCGTAATCATCCTTATGACACACCACTAACCCCAAAAGAGACCATCCGTGATCATCTCTTCATACCTAGGACCTCCTACACTAGGACAAGTCGAGGTAAAGAGGTTGATAGAGACCCGTTTGGCATGGAGCTAAACGAGCTTAGGCCTCAATTTAGAAAGTTGGAAGAGGTTCTTAGAGCTAATGTCATAAGCACCATAGGAAATAGGGATCATGTCAACTCAAGCCTTTGCTACATG
Organism: Artemisia tridentata subsp. tridentata; assembly: GCA_021014915.2. NCBI lineage: Eukaryota > Viridiplantae > Streptophyta > Magnoliopsida > Asterales > Asteraceae > Artemisia > Artemisia tridentata. The sequence goes on from CP139508.1 coordinate 105,318,097, forward strand.
CTCTATTGTGTGTCTACTCACCAACCATTCAACCTAGCCTACTATATCGCCAAGTGAATGGCCGATATTCCGATTTTGGGTACCACCGCCATGCCTTACGAGATGCTTCTTACCCGTCTCTTTAGAGCTTTTGCACCCATTCCTCCAAATGCTAGAGGTTTCGTTCCCGACTACTCTGAAATTGAACATACCTTTGTACCTCTTAGTGACCATAGAGTAGCCGTGTCAAGAGGGAAACGTGCTCATCCTCCAACCTCCTCCTCATCATCATCGGTTAGTGAGGATGATGGTTTGTCCAATTCTAGGATTCCTCCACCCGAATACATGAGTCAACTTCCTCCCATCGAGAACCAATCCGAGGAGTTCCGACAAACAAGAGGAATGATGAAGAATATTGGACGTCGGATCATGAAGCTTAACAAGAAGCTCAACAAGAAGTGAGGATTAGGGAGTGTTTGGTATAAGACAATTTCAAACAATGATGTGATGAATTGTTCTGTTCTTAGGATATTATGTTGGTATCATACATTTATGTGAACTAACATAACAATGCAGGATGATAACACTTGATGTTATCGATTTTCCGTATTTAAGCCATCGTTTGGCTTAACCTACTTATATGGTAAGTTCAATATCCTTGGTTTGATTTATATGTACACATGTGTTAGAACCTGTGTTTTTGTTTTTAATCAATCATAACTAAGTAGTTACATAAGTTTTAGGATAATTTTCAGGAATTGAACGGGTTTCGGGTATTTTAACATACTCTCTGTTAAGAATTTCCATCTGGCAGATATGGCGGAACCAACTTTTGAGTTCCGTCTATTGAAAACTTTGGCTCTGCCAAATTTAACCCAGCGGATTCTGTGGAACCAAAATTTTGGGTCTACACTTGTTGTTATCGGTTGGATACACCTTACTGTCTATAAATTAGAAAGTTTAGGATCATCACAAATCACACATTTAACATCATCTCTAAGCATTACTCCTGTACTTTAAAGCAACCCTTCTCATTTCAACAATGACTAAATCCAACAACTCATCAACCAACAGACCACCAAGAAGGACAACTCGTATGAGTGTCAGACCCTGTTGCTTTGTGAATCTAGGTTCTTTATCAGAAGAGTCCTCACCCTTAACCATTTCATCACCTATAGCAAATGAGAACTTTCTCACTCTCTCAACTCCAACACCACGTAATGTGATCATCAACACTCCACCACCAACAATCACTCCAGTGGCTACCACACCACCACCCGCTCCATCTCAACCAACTAGATCACCATCACCTCCACACTCACCAAAACTCCGTCCAATGGAGCTATTTGTTACTCCTCCAACCTCACCACATCCATACTTAGAAAACCTTGAAGACCTTCCACCAAGGTCTACAAATCCACCACCCTTGACTTTTGAAGGTCAAGAACCGCTCCTTTTCCATCCCATTTATCGGGATATTCACGATCCTCTCTACCGTGATCAAGCACCACCACAACCGCAACCTCAACCACTTTCACCAAGGTCCACCCTCAATGCCATTGATGAAAAAATGTGGATTAACCAACCCAACACCCAAGGCGCGATCAATGAAGAACTTGATCGCCTTTATGCCTTCTCCAATAAGGTGGATTTCCACCTTCATGAGGCTATAGATTTGCAATCAACTTTGATGGCTTCCATCATGTCTCCAAACTACATTCCACCACCTCCACCATCAAACAACCAACCACCACCACCACCTCATGAACAAACCCTTCCACCACCTAGACATGGTTGTTCCATGTGCGAGAGGACCACCCACTTGACTCAACGGACCAACATCTTGGTTCATGAGTTACAAAACGAAATGAGGTTCATTTTGAACCACATCCTAGAGCGCCTTAATGCTCTATCCCATCCTCCGCAATAGATATTAGAAGTTTCTCCTTTGTCTCCTTTTATAGGAATTCATAGGACTTTTTAGGACTTATCTTTTTTAATTTCTAGGATATTTTATTTTGTAACTCCTTGTTTTGTGACTTTGATCACAAACAATTTACAATGAAGGATGCTATGGTTATGCTTGTGTGTGATCAATATTTGTGCATTATCTTGGTTGGATTGAATTACTAACACTTGCATTATTAGATGGTTGGTTTAAACTATTAGCTTGGTTTGACCAATTTATACATAGTTGACTTTTTAAGTCAAATGGGTTAAACTACAATGTTTGGTTGAACTCATATTACTTGGTTGGATTATCTACAACTAACATTTGTCTTATAGCACTTGTCATCCTCGAATCCTATACGTTGGTACCCTAGCAACGGGGAGTATAGATCGAGGGGGAGCATATCATGAACTAACCTTTATTTTTGTAGCATTTCTCATCCTTGAATCATATACATTGGTACCCTAGCAACGGGGAGTATTGATCGAGGGGGAGCATATCATGTACTAATCCTTGTTTTGTAGCATTCATAATCCTTGAATCACATACGTTGGTACCCTAGCAACGGGGAGTATTGATCAAGGGAGAGCATTACATACACTAACTTTTGTTTTATAGGATCATTCATCATAACCTTGGCACTCCAATTAGGGGGAGTATTATCCAAGGGGGAGCTTTTAAGTTCTCAAAATCCATGCATTATACTTGGTACTCCAAATTAGGGGGAGTTATCACCAAGGGCCATTTACCACATTCCGCTATGCATTTCTTCTTTTTGTTTCGACAAAAAGGGGGAGATAAGATTAGATTAAACTCATACAGTGCATCATACATTGCGTACATGTTTTCATGAAAAAATTGATTTCAAAAGACTTCAAAATTTGCATAAAACTAGTTTTAATCTATATTTTTAAAAGACTTACACTTTACTTATTCCTTTGCTTAAAAATAAAATTTATGTTTTGTCATCAACAAAAAGGGGGATATTGTTAATATAAATATCGTCCTAAAAACATTATTTATATTTTACGATCTTTGTTATATTTTGTTAATGAAAATTATAAAGTTTATCTTTAGCAAAAGCATAAATATAAGTTAAAGTCTTTTACATTTATAGTAATAAGCTTTTAAAACTCATCATATACATGCTACATGATCACTAGGATACATGTTACATACATATATACATTTATATTATTTACATTTTAATTCTTAAAATGTAAATATATACATAACATCATGGCATACATCATTTGGATAGCTTGTAAGACTTAGTATAATATTTTGGAAAGATCTTCAAGCAATGAGTTGGATTGTGTAAGATCTTGGTAAGATATGGTAAGAGCTAGCTGTCATGTCCCGGCCGACCCAAACAGCTATATGGGCGGAACCCAGAATTTGGGTCCGCCAAATCCGCGCCTTGTCTGGTCAGTTTTGCCTATAAATAGCAAGCTGATCATTCAAGGTCACTCATCACTCAATTAGCATAAATTGCATATACATTTTTTTCTTAGTTTACTAACCCATTCATTCATTCATTCATTTCATTTGTAGAGATCTTTCTTTTGTAGCAAAGAGATCAAGCATCAAGGTTCAACACAGTGTTGTAAACCTTTAGTATAGTTACTGTGTGATTTAGTAGTAGTTCACACATCATTGTTATACCAAACATTCAGTAGTGATCGGTTAGTGTTTTAGTCCTCAAAACACATAGAGTGTCGGGAGTGGTTGTACCCTGGTAAAGAACTCGGTATTTAGCTTAGTACCGAAAAAAGTGTAAGCAACGTTGGGAGTGGTTGTACCCTTGTAAAGAACTCGGTATCTAGCTTAGTACCGGAAAAAGAGTAAGCGACGTGTAAAGGTTTTCTCCGCCTAGTAGGGAGCTTGTTTTTTAGTGAAGAAAAACTCTCGAGTTAGAGGCTCGAGGAGTGGAGTATGGCAAGGAAGAGAGTCCTTGTAGACCGAACCACTATAAACATCCGTGTTGTGGTTTGATTGTTCTTTCCTTACTTTCTTTACTTATATTGTTTGATTATTTGCATTAGTTTGAAATCACGTTAAGTACTCAAAGCGAATAAATTTAAAAAGCGGTAAAAACTATTCAACCCCCCTTCAAGTTTTCCACACACACTTTCCACACACACACACACACACACACACACACACACACACACACACACATATATATATATATATATATATATATATATATATATATATATATATATATAAGAAATTTAACTTAAAATAATCTTAATCGATATAAACGCCTATGTCCGCGGAGACGAATCTCACAAGAGACGATGAAGGTGAATATGCGGATAGTACCAAGTTTAGGGGCATGATAGGTTATTTACTCTACCTAACGGCAAGTAGGCCCGATATCATGTCTAGTGTATGCCCTTGTGCTCACTTCTAAGAAGGATCCCAAAACTTCTTGCCTTGAAGCGGTTAAGTGTATCTTCTGATGCATTAAAGGTACTATACACTTGGGATTGTACTATCTCAAGGGGATTGTTGTAGAAACTATTGTCTATACCAACTCTGATAATTCGGGAGATAATGTGGATCGAAAAAGTAAGAGTGATGTTTGTACCTTCATGGGTTGTTGTCAAACTTCTTGGTTCTCCAAGAAACAAACTGTTAGGAATATAAATATTCAGATGAAGGATCGGTCACCCCGAGTATCTACTTAGCATTTATATAGCTCGTAGGCATATTTATATTAGCTTAGTAATATTCGTATTAGTATTAATAGTATTAGTCGTATTTATATTTGTGGAGTGGGTCGGGGCTTTCCCCACTGTCAGCTCACTCCACAGCCCACTAGGGGCACAATATTAGTAACTATATAAGACCCTTCCCACACTTGGGAAGGGTTGGAACTCTTGTCACAATTTCACCTATAATCTAATATTACACAAGTTTTCCCTTCATCTCTTTCTCTCTCTAGTTTTCTCTCTAACTCCACCATGAACATCAAAATCTTCCACAATCCAAGACCACCCGAATCCCACAATAATCAACATGTTTCGATCCTACAATTGGTACCAGAGCCAAGGCTATTATGTGAGGTTGATTTTTGTGGTTCGTGTGTTTAAATCTGTCATTTTTATCATTCAAAAAGTCCAAATCCGGATCTATTATGTTGTGGTCAAAGTCCAAATCCGGATCTATTCTTTTGTGGTCAGATTTATACTATGGTTTGTGGATTTATATATTTTGGGCTTTAACTATTTTTGGGCTTTACTAATTCGTGGTTTTTGGTGTATTTGATCTTGGTGGTAACAGTTTGTGGCTTGCTAGTTTACTGACTTGACATGAACATTTGATTTGGTAACAGTTTGTGGCTTTCTAGTTTTTGGAGTATTTGATCTTGGTGGTAACTGTTTGCGGATCTGTTTTCTATCTTAGTTTTTGCTGTTCAACAGTTTCAAAACAATGGATTGTTAGCAGAATCTTGTGGTCTTAGTCACCAGCTTCATGTTACTTCTTTACTTTGTCAAAAAGTTGGAAAACTCAAATCTGGTTGTACATGTTCTAAGTAGCGATTTGAGGTTGTTAGGGTGTGTAAAGGTGGCGTTTTGTCTAAACTGAGTTTGCAGTTTGGTTTTTAGCCAAAACAGGGCATAGTGCCAAATCTGAGAAAGGGACAGTTGTACTATCGTGATAGTGACAGACTGGCGTTTTGTGGTACTAGCGTTTTGTCTAAGTAGCGATTTGTCTATGTGCCGATTTGTCTATGTGGCGATTTATCTATGTGGCGATTTGTGGCTGAGGCGTTTTGTGTCCTTAGAAAAGTAGCGACTTGTGTCTAAACGATCTGCTGCCAAAATTTTTAAGAAAACTGGCGATTTGTCTAACAAAGTCTAACAATGGCGTTTTGACTCAAGAAAAGGCAAAGATGAAGATGGAAAATAAGACCAGTAGACAAACCAATATACCAAAAGTCTCTCAGTTAAACATCATTAGCATCGACTATAAACAACTCGTCATCTTAATCACAACCGCAACATCACAACAAATAAAAAGTCACCAATTTAATGCTAAAGATCTCAGTCACAATCAAACATCATCGACAAACACCGTTACCATCAAAATCAAGACCAAACATCATCCAATACCAAACATCAAAACCAATCCCACATCTAAACACAACCAATACCGTTACCATCACTCTTAAATTCTTATGAACATCAAGAAACCGTAAAGAAATTAAAAATACATTGACCTCAGTTTTCTTCTCGTTCACATGGCACACCAAATGACCAAAAGATCTTAAAGATCATAACACGAAAAGATATCATCACAGGTCTCGGAAATGAAACGTAAATGAAAAACATTTTATTAGATCTCGGTTTTAATTTCGTGTTATACAAAGTCATATTGATACTATTAAAGTCTATCACACGAAAGCCAAACCATCATCGATCAAATTTTGAAGCTTAGCTTCATCAATATCTGAAAAAGAAGAAAGATTCATAACAATTATGTTACGCTCTTTTCTTTATTTCATTGATACAAACAACAACTAAGAAGATACATACCCGAACTTTCTTTGCGTTCACTCTTTGATGATGATGAGATAAGACGAGTGGCAGTTGGATGAGAGGCAATTGGGGTCAATCAATTTTTTTTGGTTATCATAAAAGGGACGGATTTTTTCTTTTCAGATCTAATTTTGAGATGTGGGAGCTGAGTATTTTTTTGGTGTAGAAAGGGGGCGTATTTTTTTTTAAATGTTATTAGGGTTAAGTTGATGTGTTATGGTGTCTCTAAATACCCGAAATATTAGGGTAGATGGGGTATTGGATCGGTTATAGGTAATGGGCTGGTAATCCGTGATTTTTGTTTAGTGTATGGAATGGGCCATTGTGTTAGGCTGAGAAGAATGTTAATCCGAATTAATTTTAACAATTGTTGGATGAAGATTAATTATCAAATGTATTCTTTATACATTGTGATAATTTATTTTTGTTACAATTGTTGGTTAAAAGGAGTGGTATATTTTGGGTTATTACAAAGCTTCACGAGGACTCACACGTCACGGCTAGTATTTGGGTTCATGAATATCAACGTGATTATAGAGTGGTGGATTTGGCTGCACGGTCCTATTAGTGCCTATGACTTGAGTGAGCCTGCAATTTGATCTTTGCAATTTGAGTTACAGTTGACAAATTGTGATTTGGTTAATTGCAAATTGACAAGTTGCTATTTGACTTGTTGCGACTTGACTGATTGCGATTTGACCAGTTGCAATATGACGTTGCGAGTTGACACAAGCGATTTGACTAATTGTGATTTGGTTGATTGCAATCTAACTTGTGGCAAGTTGACAATCTGTGACTTGACTTGTTGCGATCTGATCAAGTTGTGATTTGACTCCTGTAACTTGAATTTTAAAGATTAGTATTGCACTTTACTCTAGGCTATTCTTGTTGATTTCACGGTTTCTCTTGTAGATTTTAGAAAATCCCGCGAAAGGTTCGATTTCTCGGTTTAAATCTCAAGAGCTGTAAAATCCCGTGAAATTAATTTTGGACAAGTAGACTAGACTTGGATTTAGACATAATAAAACTTACGGGGTTTGACCAATTTTTCGGGATAAGTTTGTGCTTCGAGATCGGCAGGAATTGGGAAATTATGGTGACTTGGTTAGTTTGTTAATTCACGGGTTGGTGCACTTAGTGTCACAAACATCTCGGGGTGGATGGATGCACGATGTTTGATGACCCTTGCTAGAGCGTATTTATGGTGATTAGTCTTGGAAGTTCAAGAAGTGAATATATACAATAAAGGATGAAAGGATGGGTATATATCACTACCTATATTTAAAGGAGTTACGTTGTTGTGCTCAATATAGTTTCTAAATCACAAATTTAGTGCAAGTATAAGTCGCGAACTTGTCCTTTATCAGGCTTCATCAAGAGATTGTTGTTTCTCAAGCTTCTAATGGGATTGTAGTACAAGATCTTCTCAAGAGGTGGTCAGACTTAAAGACGGGAGGTGGTTTGTTCAGAGACGTGTTTTAACCTGTTACACATTCTATAGTTAAACATATGTCATCAAGCGGTTTTGGCATTTTATGAGCTTCAGGGAATTTTTAATATGCTAAACCATTGATGAGGAGACAAACGAGGGGTTACTACAAGAGAGTCTTAATCACCATCTTCTTTACAGTAGTTTTATTTGTCTCTTTCCATGTATTGTGCCTGACAAATTCACAAACATCACGGACTCTCAGCTTTGGCAAAAAGGTCATTACATGCTCTTTTTGAGGGGGAGAATTAGCGCGAGTTTCCTAGCGGTTCCGTCTCCAGCAATGTGAACTTTAGCGGTTCCGGTTACAGCGGGTCAGATCGTATCGGTTCAGTCTCCAGCGGTTTGAATCTTAGCAGTTCCGGTTTCAGCGGGTCAGATCGTAGCGATTCAGGATTCAGTGGTTCAGTCTCCAGCAGTTTGAATATTAGCGGTTCCAGTTTCAGTGGTTTGGGTCTTAGCAATTTGCCTAAGATTTCAGCAGTTTGATACTTACTGTTGTGCAGTTTGTTCTTGAATTTATTTCTCGGTTAAATCTCAAGAACTGTAAAATCCTGTACACAGTACGACAACTATTCCATGCACTGCACCTGATAACATCCAAGTAGCTGGGTCAGACAGCCTTGTTTGATAGGACTGACTATGAATCATGGGCACTGCTAAGAATTAGCGCATGTTTCTTCTCCCTTTGACTATTCAACCGCACAAAATGATCACGAAGTTAATTTGGTATTCCTTGCTTGAGAGTGGTTGGATGCATGATTTCAATGATAACTTGCTCGTGCTTAAGATGTAAGTTGAAGACTTGGGTTATCTAGTTACCAGCAGTCGGGGTAACTATCACTTAAGAGTTATTGGAGTACTCAGTGTCACACGTCAATGACGTTGTCGATAATCGCAAGAGGTGTTAATGTCTCATACTTTGGTTGGGTATTGAGCACTTAGAGATTTGCTTGGAGCATTAATTCTCTACACCGTTCTTCCAACATTAGTGCAAGCTTAAGTAACAATTTTGAGGACTTCTACTTCTGTTTTCAATATTGGTATGTCGGGTTTCCTTCATCAAGTGGTCACTAATCTGTGTACAAGGTTGGTTAGTTGGTCAAAGGTTTTAAAAGTTGTGATGTGATTTGTAATTCTCACGGGATATTCTTAACCCAAACTGATGTTCACCAAAATCAAATCATTCATGCCACATTCAATCTATTACTGTCTCACGGTTTCCTCTTGGTTTTGTAAAATCCCGCGAAAGAACTTATTTCTCGGTTTAAATCATAGATTTGTAAAATCCCGTGATGATGGACTATGCGCTCTTAACCATGATCAGGTTAAAACCATTATCAAAGTTCAGTTAATGCATCTTGAAGGACTTGATCGGGGCATTTAAACGATCACAATGTGACTACGGCGTGAATTCATTATTAATTATTTGAGGCTGAAGTGAAATTTCATGGGTGCGTGTACTTAGTATCTAAAGATATCGGGGAGGTTGGATGAAGATTCTTCGAGATCCTTGTTCGAGTTTTTGACATTTACAATGACGAGGACTTGGATATCTAGTTATTTTTTCTTTCTCTCTATTACAAAATAACTATCACTTTAAGGAGTTACGTTGTAGTGCTCAGTGTCACACGAAGTTGTGGATATCCAAGAGGTGATGTACATCTTATACTTGATGGTTGGTTGGTTGAAGAGTATAGAGTACTTAGGGATTCAATGTTGCACGAAATCTCTACACCGCTCTGTGTCATGCATTAGTACAAGTTTAAGTCTCAAGGTCGGGTTATATTACTTCAGTCTCAAGTTCATCATATTTGGTTTTTCTCCATCAGTGGTCACGACATCAAACTGACAGATTGATAATGGGGTTGGTAACGAGTTAAAGGAGAGAAGTAGAAAAGAGAGATATGACGTCTGTACACATCAGTGCAGGCCTCGCTCTTCAACATTATGACGTCTGTACACTTCAGTGCAGGCCTCGCTCTTCATTGGAAATGACGTCTGTACACTTCAGTGCAGGCCTCGTTCTTCAAAGAAAAGAAAAGTGTACGCTTGAGTGCACTTTATCTTCAAAAGAAGAGGAATCTTCTTAGTTATGGCCATTCTCATCAACAAGTTTCATACTCTTTCCGTGCTTATTCAGTCTTCAAGTGGATCGGTGCACATTGGAGTATATTCTTATTCACTTATTCAACCAAAAATTGTAGTTGACAAGCATATACAATTTTTGAGGGGGGGAAAAGGGTGAATAAACAACATGTCAGTCTTTAAGAACCGTCAAGCGGAGCCACTTACCGTTGATGGTATTCATATTCACTAGTTCAATCATCAAAAATTGCAGTTGCCAGGCATATGCAATTTTTGAGGGGGGGAAAGGGTGAATATTAATCTACATGTTGATTGATGATTGAGAAATGGTCATACGACTCCTGAATACGTCAGTTCAGGAGTCGTGCAAACCATGTTTCTCCAACACTACACCTTCCTCCGTTTATCAAGGTGTTGAAGAACATGGTCATGGAATGCTAATCGACATCGTCTCACGGGCTGGTACAATCAGCAACAATGGGTTTCTAGTCAATGCTTCATGTACACGTCATTAGGTTACATGTACACATCATGATGATGATTCCGATTAATCGTAACCATCATGGGGGAGAGAAATGTGTACACCAAGGACGCACAACAGGTTCACGTGATCAGGGCTTAATATCCAAGGATGGATACATACTATAGATGATCAGTGGTTCAACTTGTTACCTTGGTATTAACGTTTCACTGTTACGTCATGGGCTGATTAATCGTAACCATCAGGGGAGAGAGAATGTGTACATCAAGGACGCACAACAGGTTCACGTGATCAGGGCTTAATATCCAAGGATGGATACATACTATAGATGATCAGTGGTTCAACTTGTTACTTTGGTGTTATACTAAAGACTGAAGAAGGTCGAGTCGTCAGTCTATTCTACATTCTCTGCTGTATGTTATCATCTCATGTGTACGCTGTGGGCTGATGGGTTATATGTAAGGTTACTGGAAGGCATTTGGTGAGATGAAGATGGTTGGTATTATGTTCCTCCATATTGGGCAATCTTGAAGAAGGTCTAGTCTTCAGTCTTCTCCACATTCTCCGCTATGTGTTAGAAGACTAAAGACGGCATGCATTTGGTTATCTAATGATGGATCGTGTTTTGGTTGAAATATTGTGAATCGGGAGGCCTTGGATGATGAAAGATCATCATCTCCATGGCAAAGGTTAGAGAGATAAAGTAAGAAGGATAAAGAGGAAACTATGTGTTTATTGATAATAAGAGAAAGGTGAAAATTACACACAAAAGCTTCAACCCTCCTAGTGAAGTCTAGGAGGTGTATATATAGAGCCAAAACACATGACTTTACAATATTGACGGTTCTAGTCCATGTGTTTGTGGCAAATAAGATAACTAATGTAATCACACATATGTTGTCACATTTTGGTGCGAGAAGCGTACCCAACAATCTTCCCCCAATGTGGCAACATATGGGATTACTTACATCATATCCTACAAGTAAAAAATACAAATAAAGAAAGGTCTTCATAAGCTCTTCATGTGCTGAGGATGATTACAGTTGATGCTCTTTGTCTATATCTTGTACCTCGGCTTGAGAACTTTTCTTCACTTGTAGTCAAATGATGTAATAAACATGAATTGGATTAACTTCCCCCCAATTCATGCTGCATGTCTTTAACGGCTTCTTCATCTACTTCTTATTGGTGAAGTTTCTGAATCAGCTTCCCCCCAAACTGACAACCGTCTTCAGCAGATTCGAAACTTTGATGTAGTTAACACGTCATCTATCTTTTGAAGGTTGTAAGTACGCAGCGGAATTTGTAGATGACATCGTAAACCACACCACGCAAATCTGACTAGAACTAAGTAACGATTATGCTCAATGCGGAAGTCCCGTTCGGGGGTAACATGCAAGAAGTTAGCAAGATCTTCTCACATAAGTAGGCTACTTCGCACATCACACTCTGCGAAAGTTGAAACGATTACACCAAAATCACAAAACTGAACCACTGATCATCTCTGCGGACGTCTTCCGGTAGTAATAAAATTGTAAGCTCGATCACGTGAGTCTGTTATGTGTCCCTGATGTGCACATTTCTTCCCCCTGAATGCAGATCCATCTGGAAAAAGAGTGTTTTCGCAAAAAATGCAAAGAAAGTCAAAGAAAGTCAAAGCACATCTACTCTCTCTTCCCCCACGATGTCTTCGCGGAATCGGAAGCATACACACTATGGTTACGATGGAAACGAAGGCAGCGTACACCCTGTATGTCCAATTAAGCGAAGATGTGTGAAGTACCATAAATAGCCCGTGAGAATCAACTGCTGATAAAATCTCTACTCTTCTATACTCTTCTCATCTAACACTTTACCGACCCCATTATCATTCCGACGGCTTTTTGTAGTGACCACTGATGGAGAAAACCCAGTATTACGAACTTGAGACTGAAGTAAAATAACCCGAACTTGTGACTTAAGCTTGCACTATTGTCTGACTAAGGAACCTATACTGAGCACTACAACGTAACTCCTTTAAGCATAGGTCGTTTCATATACCCATCCAACCATCCTTTTTTGTATATGAACTCATCTTGAATTATCCACATCTTTGTGTGACACTTGAGCACTACAACGTAACTCCTTTAAAGTGATGGCTATACACTGTGAGTACAACAACGTAACTCCTTTCATCAGGTATAACGAGATAACTCAAGTCTTAATCATTTTGAAGGTTATAAGCTCGAACAAGGATCTCGAAGAATCATGCATCCAACCAACCCCGATATCTTCAAGATACTAAGTACACGCACCCGTGATATTCCACTTCAACCTCAAATAAATAATAAAGAATTAACCCCGTAGTCACATCTTGCGGTTCAACACCCAACACTAGCCTTTTGACGGTTTAAGTGAACTATGATAATGGTTTTATCCCGATCTTGTCAAAAATCGTATCCCCGTGAAAATTTGTTAGACCAAAAACAATACCATTTTCAATACTAACAATTATTGTCTAGAAAAATTTTCATTCAACAAATGCGTATGACATTTGATGACGCAACAACTGGTAGCATTAAAACATTTTTGAAATCCATTCGTAGTTATTGATCAAGTACAAGCCCACTCTATTTATGATAAACATTTAAAGCCCAATGAAAATTCGGGTCCAATCCACAAGACACAAAATTCATCCAACCCAACTATAACCTGGTCCAAAACAGGTTAGCAATAACCCTAATCAACCGGGTATTAAAAGATAGTAATAACACAATATCTCAACCCTAATCACATAACTTATGCGCCTACCACTCTCCAAAACAGATCAAAACTCATCACAATAATAAATCCATTTCTTCTCAGCTTATCACAATCAAGAATCAAGCATATACCTCCATCATACAAACAACAATCGCAACCACCCATACCCCAGACGAACACTCAACGTCTTCCATGGTTAAATAAAAGTTGGTCGAGCACAATACGAGGCATCAAGGTCTCGTGAAGGAGGTCTAAGGTAGGTTTAATTAATGATTTCAGTTTCATTTTGTCGTTTGGTCATGAGCGAATCAAAGATAGATGATAACATGAAAGTTGTTATTTTCTTCTTTAAATTCGTATATGAAAAGAAGCAAAGCTTCAATATATAGATTGGTGATGAAAGTCATTTCGTGTGTTTAACCTTTGTTGTCTACGAATCTATTGAAACACGAAAGACAAATCTGAGATCTTGTTTTAATTATTGTTCGAGTCGTGTTGTTAGAAGGATGAGGAGGGTTTAGAATAGTTGTGGATTTTTTGTTTTTTTTTTGATGTTGGTGGTGAGATGATCAACTGGCATCTGCTTCATTTCCGTCCTTTTTATTTAATTTAATATCCGATAAATGGTTTGACCGTTGACCCGATATGTCCGTTGACCGGCAATTGCGAAAAGGTTTGACCTGTTGACCCGGCAAATGCGAGAAAACTTGCAATTGCGAGAAAACTTGCATTTGCGAGAAAACTTGCAAATGCGAGAAAACTTGCATTTGTGAAAAGCAATTGCGAAACGCATTTTCGAAAAATGAATTGCAAAAAACCATTTTCGAAAAGCATTTTCGCAATTTCGATCACGTTCTCAAACTTTTATACAAAAGATGAGAATAATTCCGAGTCGAGGTAGTTTCACAACTTTTACAAAGAAGGAAACACCGAGTACAAATTCCGAAGATTTTGATGAATTGCGAGAAAAAAGGGTTTCTCGCAAATGCTTTTCAAGCAATTGCGAGAAAAACCTTTCCGATGAATTTTCCGGCGATTTTTCCGATGACTTTTCCGGCGAGTTCATTTTACCAGTTTTCCGACCAATATTACCAGTAAATCTGACCAGTAATCGAACTGTTTAATCTGACCAGTTTCTGACTATAGTAACGACCACAAATCTTCACGGATGATCAAATCAGTCACACAAACAAATGATAAAGATGTATATGGACTAAAAAATGGACCAGATACACTTAAAAAGTTGATAAAATATTGACCAGTATTTCAAAAACAAAAAAGTTGATAAAATATTGACCAGTATTTCAAAAACAGATTCAAAAGCAGATCTGAACCACTAATAAATACGAATTTGACAAGAAAAAAATTCACGCAAAACAACCAAAACTAATACCGTGGCTTCCGATACCAATTGATGGATCGTGTTTTGGTTGAAATATTGTGAATCGGGAGGCCTTGGATGATGAAAGATCATCATCTCCATGGTAAAGGTTAGAGAGATAAAGTAAGAAGGATAAAGAGGAAACTATGTGTTTATTGATAATAAGAGAAAGGTGAAAATTACACACAAAAGCTTCAACCCTCCTAGTGAAGTCTAGGAGGTGTATATATAGAGCCAAAACACATGACTTTACAATATTGACGGTTCTAGTCCATGTGTTTGTGGCAAATAAGATAACTAATGTAATCACACATATGTTGTCACATTTTGGTGCGAGAAGCGTACCCAAGACGGCATGCATGTGGTCATCTAAAGACTTCTTCATATTATGGGCGTTCATCCAAATTCTTTCTTCTATTATGGGTGTTCATCAGAAAGGTTGTCAGATTAGGGGAGAGCACTAATTAGGGGAGAGTGAAAAGCCTGAATCATTTCCTGATTAAATGTGCTCACGTTGCTCTTCAGCAAGTCAAATGATGGAAGCAGAGAAGATCCAGGATGCTGAGGAGTAATGGTTTTGTTTCTTATCCTTGTATATATTTGCTTCATATTTTTGTTCATATCTTATACCAATTTGTAAATAGATATATAGAAAACATGCAAATTGTAAATAGAGAAATGTAAAACCAGAAAAACCCATAAAAATTGAAAAATAGAAAATACCAAAAATAGTTTCACCTAGGCATGTCTTCTATTTATCGATAACATTTACGGACTTAGAAATGTCATTCAATAATGGCACGGGTCTTTAAATGAAGCTCGAGCAGAAGTTAAAATGGATTGGTAAAACATGTCTAAAATGGCTTGCTATTACTTTAGATAGCAACCCGCGCTTCATAATGGGGAAAGCACGTCGCCAAAAAGACGGCTGTTCCTTCAACTGGGTGATGTTCACCTGGGCATGGATTACTTTATATCCATGTTTCTTCGATCTGATGTACGTTTCAGTGCATCATTTCTTGAAAAAGAAGAGAAATCTTCTTTGTATGCAAATAGTTCTCATTCTATGATTCTTCTGAAAATTATTTGTGAGACACTTAGTGGTTATGTGTTGCTTGAAATTCTTTTAGACTTGGATTGTGCATAAAATTTGTCACTCAATCAACGACTACAAATCTTTTACTAGAATACGGGTCATTGATTGAGGGGGAGAGTGAATTCAAATTTTATATCATCAAACGGGTTTCTTGGTTTACTCATACTTGTTAGAAATGGTTTTGCAGTTAATGAGGTATTACTTGAAGAGGATCTTGCTAAATCTTTATATCAAATGGCCAAACGTGTTAATTACTAGAAAGTTTAGGACATTATGTGCAATTTGCTTATAGTTTCCTAGCTTTATGTATCTAGAAGGTTCATTTGTGTTACTTTGGTATCCTCGTTTAATCCCCTAAATACTTTAAGACTCAAAACCTAAAAGAAGTAAGAAAACCAGTTATGTTTGATGTTCTTGAATACTCCTATGACATTTGTATGATCTGAATGAATGAGTTTCAAATGTTGTTTGACTTTTGTTAAGTCAATTGCTGCTTAATTGTTGTTGATATTGTGCATATGTTCTCAGGATTCGCTTAGGTATATAGCTAACATGTTTGAATCATGTTCCTAAGATCCTGAATTGAATATTGAAATCTGGGTGAATTGCCATGTTCATGATTGCTAATTGCTCTTCATGATAGATAGTGGTTTGACGTATTTCCTGATTGTGGTTTGATTATAAGATGAACTTGGTATTATAATGTGGCAAGCTGCTGAAGGGTAGCTATTAAAGAACAGTGTATCTGTATGTATCTATATCTGTGTTGATATTCTTATGCAGATTCCATAGCCAATATGAATGTGCCAGTTCCAGCTCTAACCATGTGATCAGACGTTCATACTCTATTGATTGGCTCAGAATTCACCACGACAACAACATCGGCAGCAACAACAACAACAACACCGTCATCACCACCACCACCTTCAGTAAAACAAAGCAATATTTGTTCCGATCTCGCCAAGTGGGGATCTACAATTTTTGGACGTACTTGTTGGTGGATGGATAAGCGATGTTGACCACTGACTCACTCAGAAAAGCGGGTGATTACATTATCTGCGCAAAAAGGTCAATATCATTTGTGTCATAATTGTCGAATTGTGCATAATAAGCAGTGAATTTCCCTCTTAGTTTAACGGGGAGCATAGTATGTTTCATCACCAGACTACATTAAATGGGACACATTTTCTCCCACATTTTCTAACTTATTTAAATCAATTGGGATCACAAATCTCAAAAGGTTTGAAATTTTTGATCGGGGGAGAGAATGTGATTTAAATATGAAACCTGATGAAAGTGTGATGTTTTGGAATTAAACGTTAGGCTCTCCCATATGTGCTAAACTCTTTCGTATATCGATGCACATATTGAGGGGGAGCAAATGGACAAAAAGGATTTGGCACCGCATGAGATCGTGACTCAGACGTAACCAATGAATTGACGAAACACAAATTGTCATCAATCGAAAGGACATATCCTGGCCGGGTAATAATTTCAAGCTGGTCTAACCAGTGATGTAAGCGTGTCTCGAAAAGGATGTGTCTGAGTAGAGTGTACCGTTTCGAGAAATTTTCTGTGAACTTGACCAGGACGGGTAATAATTTCAAGCTGGTCTAACCAGTGATGTAAGCGTGTCTCGAATCGGTCATGTTCACTGAAAGTTGATCAATTCAAAAAGTGCGACCTCTACCTAACATGTGCAAATTTATAAAACAATCAGCCGAGCACATGTTGAGGGGGAGCATTTGAAAAATATAAAACTCTCAAGTGTTTGCAAAAATGTGTTTCAGAATCATGAACACTTTGAGAGATTTTTCAAAGATTTGGTTTATGGCAATCGTGGAAGTACACCAAAGACCAACCATGTTAATTAATGAACGCAGCTATAAGGATGGTTAGGTTAGGCTCAAGTTCCCACGATCCCACCAGAGCCGGAGGGATCTACCCAGGGACAATCCACTAGTTAGTGTAGAAGTCCTTAGGTATGATTAAAAAGGAGAAAAGTGGATAAGGGAAAAGTGCCGACTGAAATAGAGCTAGTACTGGAACAAACCCAACAAGGTGCTAGTTATGAAGTCTCGGTAAGCACTGAAGCGGTTGAAGAATGAAAAAGAATTGTAAAGATAAAGGGTGAAAAGAAAGAAGCCCTCCTTACAAATTTGGCAAAAACCGGGTCAATTCATATGCTGTCAGAATCACTTAGATGATTGCTGGCATTGAAGACAAAGTATCATGGACCCAGTGATACGTTGCACAACCCTCCCTAGCCACTCAAGGTCCCTCAAAGGATTCTTGTTTCAACTGTCACAGAGTTCAATACATTTCTATCGTCTCTCTCACTCCGAGTTAGATGATATTGAAAAGGTGGCAGTTCTCTCCAGCCTCCGCTCACTAAATCAAAACGCACTATTGAGTCTAGAGCCACGAGATGCATAAAAAGATCTCTTAGGGACACAAACTATTTCTACACTGGTTGTTCAACATTAAGGACACCAGGTGTAAACTCATGAGTCCTACGCAGATCTTAGCAATCTGCTAGAACATTTATGAGGGAATTTACAAATGTAATTCTCAATGATTAAATGGAAATTCCTGCCAGGGTCAACATCAAACAGCCCTGAAAGCAGGTCACTTCGGTAATTCCCTATGGATTACGCTTAGTGATCGCGGCGGTTTCAAACGGTCTACAGTCGTGGAGTGATCTCCAGCGACTCACCTAATCGTTGATATGCTACGGTACGATCTTAAAAAGCCCTCTGTGGGTTTTCGATTAGGAACGGTCCTGGTAAGGATTAGAGAGAGTTTTCACACTATGCTGTTAACAATCTCGAAGTCCGAACCTGTAAGTACCGGACGTTTTATTGCTAACTGTCGTATGCAGGAACTTCTGGCGATTGTTGCTGATTGCTGTTGCAGCTGTTTGCGGTTGTAGCTGATTGAAGTTGCAGCTGATTGCGGTTGTAGCAGATTACAGAAAAGATGCCAATCCAGCACCACATGCTCACACTACATAATCATCGTATTCAAAGAAGTCATGATCAACCAAAAGACCTTCAACACGGCTTCTGCTAACTCTGATGCTGAAGATCATGACCCAGAATAGTGTGAGCATGTCGGCTCAAAGATTTACACATCACATGGAAACATACTGCTGAAAGATGACTTGAAGAAAAATGTTGGATGATAAACTCAAAGAATTCTCAAAGATCATCCAAGACAACCGATCAGTCATCAAAAGATTACTGCTGAATGCACAATGTTTCAAGACAATGAAGAATCAAAGACTACGAGCTATGAAGACAACTTCAGAAGAAAAAATGCTAGAATTCAAGTTATTATTTTCGGGGAGACCTCCCTTAGGGGGAGATTGTTAGGAATATAAATATTCAGATGAAGGATCGGTCACCCCGAGTATCTACTTAGCATTTATATAGCTCGTAGGCTTATTTATATTAGCTTAGTAATATTCGTATTAGTATTAATAGTATTAGTCGTATTTATATTTGTGGAGTGGGTCGGGGCTTTCCCACTGTCAGCTCACTCCATAGCCCACTAGGGGCACAATATTAGTAACTATATAAGACCCTTCCCACACTTGGGAAGGGTTGGAACTCTTGTCATAATTTCACCTACAATCTAATATTACATAAGTTTTCCCTTCATCTCTTTCTCACTCTAGTTTTCTCTCTAACTCCACCATGAACATCATAATCTTCCACAATCCAAGACCACCCGAATCCCACAATAATCAACATGTTTCGATCCTACACAAACGACTCTTACTATTTCCATGACCAAAGCTGAATACGTAAGCGCCGGAAAGGCATGACAACAAGCACTATGTATGAAACAAGCTCTAATCGACTGCGACATCCATCTCAACGACATTCCTATGAAGTGCGACAACCGAGGTGCAAACTGACTTGACCAAGAACCCCGTGCAATGCTCATGTACGAAGCACATCGAAGTACGTCATCTCATCCGTTGCGATAATGCCCAAAGGGGAAACATTTCTATCGAAAAGTTTCCCTCAAAGGACAACATCGTCAATATCCTAACCAAACCTCTCAAACGAGAATCCTCTAACTGTAACACCCCCAAAATATCACAGCGGAAGATAGTTCATTGGGGTATTACTTCCTAGCACAAAGTACAAGTTACAGAAAATGACTCTATAAAAGAGATATTTTTTGAAAGTATTTCACATTTGTTACATTAAAAGCTCAGAGCTTGCAAAAGGTCCCAACAGTTTTCATAAAACACATTGTTTTTAAAGGATTTCAAGTGTTTTAAACATAACATAAATCTTTAAAATATAGTCTCTTCAAATGTGAAAATATGTCGTATCTTCAAAATATATCCGTGCGACTCCATCCAAGACCTTCATGCCTTCAACCCTGAGATAAAACATGCTAAAAAGTCAACACAAAGGTTGAGTGAATCCATAGAGTTTAAATATAAGTAGTTGATCACAATATAATTCAGTTTATAAAAACGACTAAGCAACAAATGTAGAGTCTAATTCAGTTATTATTGCACTAAGCTCATGACATCGAAGCCTTAAGAGATATATATGTAAGTTTGCCCCAGTGGGTGCCTTGCCAAGCACCTAGAGACCTCAAATATAGTGCATATGGTAGCCCATTGTAGGGCAGCAGTCCATAATAGGGGAGTTCAATCCCAATAGATCTATTCACAATATTCGCGCTCACTCGCAAGTGATTAACGATTCATGATACGGGGACTTCATGGCAATAGTAGTACTTAGTGCCAATAATACATTCAGTTTAGAATACAGTTTTCAAGCAGTTGTGATCATAATAAAAGTAAGTAGCATGTATCTCCCCCATGGGGTTTGTAAATAGTTAAACGAGTAAAAGGTGGGGTTATGAACTCACCTTAAGTAGTGGAGTGAAAGAGCACGAATAAAGACAACCGAAGAACCGAAGCGAAATTAGAAAGGACCTATAACAAGAAACGTGTCTAAGTGTATGCTAATTGAATAAGAGAATGAATGCACATTATTATACTTGATTCATACGGCCAAGGCATCATACTAAGGGTTTTCACAAGTCATATAGTCATGGTTTCAAAAAAATAGTAGTTCCCGAGTTGTTTACCCCTCATATTTCCCTAGTTTTTATTAGCGGCTGAAAACTTTCTCCGACTTCCAAAAATCACTACTTGCAAACCGTAAGTCGAAAAATTATGTTCTTTATATCCCTAGTTTCCTTTAAGTCCCTAGTATACTGTAAAAATAAGTTTACTCAAAAATTTGAAGGTCTAGCCACTTTTTATAAATTTTCTTTACAGATCTGTCCTAAAGGTAAATGTGACTAAGTTTTACGTCTTACCAAATCAGCCATCATTTGAAATCTACAGGTCCTATGAAGGTGAGGCCAATTGGAGGTGATAGCTCTATTTGTCTAGTATAGGTTACATATTTATTTTTCAAAAAGTTATGGAATAAAACTTGATTTTTGCCCCGAATGCCAACAGCATACAGAATCTGACCCTTTTTACTATGAAATTCATAGTTTAATCATCGGGTGTCGTCACGGGATTCGCCACCCGGGGAAATGACCACAAGACATAGATCTACAACTATATATTTTTATTTTAGGTCTAAAGTCTACTGATTAGTACAGTTAATTCCATTTATACTAATGGTCTGCAGCAGTCCCAAGTTTTCCTATCAAACACTAATTTTGATGTATTTTCCAAACCGTGATAGCTAATAAAGTGAATCCACTTTGAGAAGTTAGATTAAGATGCATACTACTGAGATTAGCTTTCTTATCCTACATTCTATAGTATTAACTTGGAGTTTATCTCGTTTTCCAAACAATGTTCCAGATTTGACTAGCAATCGTAAAACGGTCATAACTCCCTCATCCGGAGGAGTTGATAACCCATCCAATTCGCCACATCAAGCCTAAGACTTTATCTAACCACCCATGTAATTTTTTCACCGGCTCCAGGCCAAAAATTTGGAGAACTAGCCCCGTTTACCTACTGGTCTCAAAACAGTCCACTAATCCTACCTCTATTTCATCATAAACACTTCCAAACCACAATCACCCTTAACCAATACCTCTAATGAATCAAGTATAATATGTATATGATTTAGAAAGACCATTTACAGAAGTAAAATCAATATTCCATTGAAAGATGAAAACCCATTTGCATGTGACAAAAATCAAAGAAAATGGTGAGATTAACTTACTAGAAGTGAAAATCACTAATAACCTTTCTAGGGTTTGATTAGGAATGGCTAAGAGACACCACTACAAGATTGGACCTTCTCTTTTACACTTCCAATAGAGCTTGTGGGCTGGAGAAAATAACTCTTAAACCACTTTGATGAAGACTTCAAGAGAACACCAAGATTTGAGGAGATTGAGTGTTGTTTGAGTGTAGTAAATCAAGAACAAGACTAGGACTTCAAGATCTATAATCTATGATCAATAATTTAGTGAAAATTTAGATGAAATAGGTGATTTGGATCTGTTCTTGGTCGTTCATACCAAGAGGGAGAGAAGAAAAAAAATGAGTTTTTGGGTGGTGATACAAACTAGGTAGGAAATGAGTGTGTTTTCTTGAAAATGAAAACAAAAATAAAGTGTTGGAGTAAATAAAAGGGAGGGGCCATTTTTTGGGGCTCCAAGGGAGTGTTATCTTTTATTATTTTATAAAAATACATTATATACATGTTTTGTACAAGTATCATAAGTCACAGAGTGAGTTTGAAGGCCAACGGGGCTAAACCGGTAACGTTTTATGCATAGTTTGTGAAAATAAATGTCATGAAGATAATATTTTCATAAAAATGTCACATTTAACTTATAATGACCCAAATTTATGTTTCATATATTTCCAGAGCCTTTCGGAGTGTTAATATGTCTTTAAAGCTTAAATCGCGAGCCGAAAACGCGAATTACGCAGTACCGGGTGACTTGAAAACGTGAATTTTAGGAAAATATTTTAAAAATATTATGAAATTGTTATGAAGTGTTAAAATCACTAATTTTAATATTTCATGGGAGACTTGGGTTTATCAGAGGGTTTAAACGTTGTTAAAACCTAAAAACGTAGGTTAAATACGCGTAAAACGTAAAAAGTACAAGGTTTACGTAAAAATGATAAAATGAAAATAGTTTATATAAAATATGACTATTGGTGAAATATGGGTATTTTGAACACATATACTTATCCTAGTCTCGTGTCGGTACGCGTTGTGTGATTTTCACATTTTGCGAGATATCTTCTCGTTAAATAGACATAGGTGAACGAAAACGTTCAGAGAGTAATAATTCAAAGAAGAGTGAATTATTTAACTTGGAAAGTTACCGGTTACAGTATTTGCTTTTACGTTACGATAAAAGTCAAATAGTCAAGAAGTAAAAGTCAAATTCAACTTTGGAAAGCAAAAGAGCAAAATAGTTATTTTGCCTTATGAAATTTTACGGGTTGTTACACTAACTATCTTCGTTTAGGTCTAGGAATGATGGAACACATTCCGTGAATTTCACAATTCCCATGTGTTCAAATACGCCATTTACATCCCTCTTATGACTACTTGAATATTTCACTGAAAATATTGAAGTCATTTCTTATGTCTCATCTCATGACTTTTTAAATATTTCACTGGAAATATTAAGTCATTCTTCACATCCCTCTTATGACTACTTGAATTTTTCACTGGAAATATTAAAGTCATTTCTGATGTCTCTTCTCATGACTTTTTAAATATTTCACTGGAAATATTAATTCATCCTTCACATCCCTCCAAATGACTATTTACGAATTTCCTTGGAAATATCAAAGTCATCCTTTCACGTCTAGCTTCAACATTCAAATCCCAATGGACTCATCTCGTAAAAGAATTTATGACTATCTATTTCATTGGAAATATTAAAGTCATACCTCGTATCACTCTAATGACTACCTATGTATTTCCTCGAAAATATTAAAGTCATCTCTTGTCGTCTAGCCTAGTCAAAAGAGTTTATTAGGTATAAAATCTCCCCTCGCGTCAAAAAGTCTTACTAATTAAGTAAGATTAATTCGTAAAAAATCAAAATGGGAAAAAGATCAGTCTCAGCAGTGCACGACACCACTAAACATTAGTGGTACCGTGCATCTGATAGTCCCGTTTTCTTCCTCTTTCCCTCTGGCTACTCATTCAAAACAAACCATCAACTTCTCCTTTTGTTGTCAAAACCAAATATCACAACATAATCCGATTACACTCTTGTCAATCAAGATCGAGGCATTGTATTTAAAGAATATCAATCACTACATCATACCCAACATCAATCATAAGTAAATTAACTTTAATTTCTTTCTAATTTGAGTCTAGGGTTTGTTCTTATACATAAAATCGAATTGGGGCTTTTCAATTTTGATTAAATTTTTATGCAATTAGGACTAGGATTAGACAATGTATAACTTACATGATTCCCTAATCATAGGATTTGCATAAACCCACTTACATTTTATACCTTAGTCCGAATTTCACTATTTATATTGGAATTAGATTAAATATTTTTAGTGGAATCATGTATAAGATACTTGAAATTGGATTAGGAGTCATTAACATTTAAGCTTTTCAACTTTAAGATTTTTGGCGACAAATTGTCACATTTGCCAAACACCCCAATTCCATTGTTTTCAAAAAATTTCACACAACTAGGATCATGAAACATTTTTCGTGCATTGTTGATGCAAACCAAAAACGTTTTCGCATGCATACATGATCTCACAAATATTGATCGAATTACATAACTAATATGTATTCTTCGGCATATTTGCTTGAGAAAAAGTGAAGTTAGGAGCGTTTGGGTAATCTCATTATTTTTGTTTTAGAGTCGAGATTACCGCATCTCCACATTGTTTGCATATAGGCACACACACTTGAAATGTGATCATCAAAATACAAAAGTTAACATATACATATTTATATATTTTTGTAGGTAACAATGCCTCGTAACGATTATCAAGACACCAAATCCTATATCCCTTCACTAATCGACGATCCAAACATCCCTGATGAGCAAAAAGCTTATCTTTATAAAGTTCAACATCGATACATACACGAAGGTCGTGTAGTCGATTCTTACTTTGCTCCCTTGAATGGCATAAATGTATTCTTTCCTACAACCGATTTTGATTGTTTATATAAAATAAATGATCAAATCTATCCTCGCTTCATCCTTGAGTTCTATAGTCGTGTTCGTACATTCAATGATCTTGAGGGTAATGTCTTCCTAGATTTCTGGATTCAAAATCAAAATATCGTTTTGTCCATCACCGAGCTTGGTGACATTCTAGGTGTTCCTTCCTATGGTCAATGTGCCTACACAGAAGACCATTCCTTAGAGTCCCTTTACTATCATCTTGAAAGTGAAGCTCCATATCTAACCGAAAATCATGACCTTCAAAGCATAAAGCACCATATTCAAATCCCTCGTGTCGCCAAAACGTACCAAAAACGTGATTGTTCATTAGTCCACCTCGACCCAAACCGAATCTATCTAAAAGAAATTCTTCCCGATCTAAAAAATTAGGAACTCCTTCTGCGTGAAAATGTCTTGTGTCTTGCGGGTAACCGGGATCATGTTCTGGCAAGTCTAGCCCACATGATCTATTGCCTTAGTAACGAGGAGCCATACAACCTCGCATACTATATGGCAAAAAGAATGGCTAACATTCATAGTCGGTCTAATAAGCTCATGTCATATGGTATGTTGCTTACTCGTCTCTTCCGTTGGGTTATGGCTAATTACCCACATCTCAATAACGTCGACTATTTCCTTGTTGATCCCATTATGAAACCCCTTGGTAGACCACAACGTCGCACAAAGCAACATAGTGACAAAGGGTCTAAACGTGGTCGTAAGTCCACTTCTGATGCTACTTTCTCTTCTTCCTCCTTCCATCATGGATCATCATCTCAACCTATGGATGAAGATGATGTTGAAGTGAATGAAGAAGGAACCTCTCGTACTCGTACTCCTTCACCCGACACATTCATTCGAAATCTTGACACGTCAACCTACACACCAACAACCGACCTTCCTTACAACAACACCAACTTAAGTACGGTAATGAGAAGGAAAACGACGATGTACAATCGGCAAGTATCCATGTACGAGCAAACCATCGGGGGGTTTAATTCAATTGGGAAGGCACTCAAGGGCATCAACAACAAGATCAAGAAGTTGTGGAGAACGAGAGATTAAACAATACTTTAAGCTACTAACTTAATTAGTATTATTAACTCAAGTATTATTAAACTATTACTCATGGGGTCTTGGCTACGGACATTTGACATTCGCAAGCATGGCTTAACCATAACTTAAGATTATTAACTTGGCATTGGTTGCTTTAGGTACTTAATGAAGCTTAATTCTTGGTTATATCTAGCTCGTGAGATTTATTTAGTTCTTATCTTTTATTTTATTTTTTTTCTCTTGCATGCTCTAGATGATTATATTACTTGATAGATTGCATGCTTAATAGTAGCCTAAATTTAGATAATCATATGTTTTTGTTTGTTGCTAGTTTTGTAAAAAATATGTGATTATTCTTTAGTGAATTGAGGCAATAGGATTTTCTGCAAATAGTACCCCTTGAATTACCCCTTTAGGCAGCCTAAATCCTGCAGAACTGGTAAAAACATCAACTGCAGGTCACGACACCACTAAATTTAGTGGTACCATGGGTGATTTATTGGTACCGTCCCCCGGGAATATGTTTTTAACTGTTTGCTCTCACTTTTTGACTTTCTTTCCCTTAGATTCTGCAAACATGAGCTGATTCCAACACTCCCAATTCCCTAAACTCACCATCCCAAGCATGCCTTAGATTTGGCTATTTAAGCTCTTATCATGCATTCATATTCCTCACCATCCCACATTCATCATAAACTCACCATGTCTTCTACAATGGCTACCACCTCACATAAAGCAAAGAAACCAAGACTCAACATAAAACCACCCAAGGAAATACTCCTCATTGATCTTACACTAGACGATGATGAAGACATTCATACACCATTCCCCTCCACCAATTCAACCTCATCAATTTCTACACCTTTGGCTCCGTCAAAAGCCATTTCTTCTAGGCCAACCTCATCATCCTCTTCCATAATCAGGACTACCACACCCTTACCTCCACCAAGTCCTCCTCAACCATTGGCACTAACATTCACTGTATCACCAACAACTCCTTTTGAGCTTGGGTCCAACACATCATCCTCTTCCGCCTCTCCATCACCACAACCACTAATGGATCACCCAATTCTCTATCCTCTAGAACCACATAGCCTAAGTTGTGGATGTTGTCATCACAACCGAACCCTCATCTTTAACCTTAGGGAAGAATTGAACTTCATGTTCTCCTACCTTGAACACCTCCTAACACCACCACAAGGGCCCATCTTACCACCTCCTCCACCAACTAATAGCCCAACCAACTAAACATTTTCATGTTTAGTTTCCAAAAATAAACATCTAGGATCCCTTTTGGTATTGAAGCAAATCTTAGGGCCACTTGTCACTAAAGATTTATATGTGCTTCTTGTAGTTTGTTTTTATGTTTATGTTGTAGTCATACTTTATGTATGACATTTTTATTTATGAATTGATGGGCTTATCGTATGGTTGTTTTATCCTTTATGCTTCTTAGCCATTTTCTTAGTTTTTGGTAGGATTATCTTAGTTTCTTTATTTTATCTTGTCATGGTTTGATATTTGTCTTGGTTGCTACATGTTAGATATTGTATGTATGTCATCTAACTTTGTTTGGTAGCAAGAACCATTGCTCGATTCCTTGGTGTCCTCCAAACGAGGGGGAGTATACATCAAGAGGGAGCCTTTACTACCTTTTTGCTTCGACAAAAAAGGGGAGAAATGGGATATAAACTCATGCTAAAAACTTGTTAAAATTAATCTTTAACTTAAAATGAGTTTATGTTTTGTCATCATCAAAAAGGGGAGATTGTTGATGCAAATAATGTTCTAAAAACGTTATTTATATCTTTCGATAACTCCATGTTTTGATGATAACAAAATGTGAAAACACTTTACGTCAAAATTAACGTAAACAAGTTTTTAGTCGAAATATCCCGTTTCTACGTAAATCACTCTAGGTATTAACAAACAAATTTACAACTTGACAAATGATCAAAGAAGTGAATTTGTGTTTCTAACTTCACATTTTTAACGTGAAAAAACATTTTTAAAAAAATATACCTTACAAGTTATTTTTTAATTATAAAGAAATGTTTTATTGGAAAAATAAGTTTAAAAATCATAACAGCTATTTCCCCCCCCCCCCAAAATCAGCTCCAAACTTCCCCAAATAAACTTTCACCACTAAAAACAAAAATTGGAGCGTCCTTGTCTGGCACGGTACCACTGTTCCACTAAATTTAGTGGTACCGTGGGGTATTTAGTGGTACCGTAACCCTATAACGGGCACATTTTCTCTGCCTATAAATACCAGTCCAATTCTCAGTTTTTGGGCATCCTTTTTCACACACAACTTTCTGAGTTTAAAACTCTTATCACATCTTCTCTCCTTTGATCATTTAGTTTAGTTTTCTTTTGTTTAAAGAGTGATCCAATCATCCAACCAAGTGATCACCTTCATTCCTCTACTAGTGCAAGAGAAGAACACAAAGTATCAAAGAAGATACAAAGTGTTGTAGTTATAGTTAGTGCACTTGTAACACTTGTTACATACATGTTGTATCATAGCATACACCAAGTTTATTTTCTTTTAAGTAGTTTGTGAGAGTAGATCATTGTGATCTTTTCAATATCTTGGAGATCTCTTGTAGCTTGTGGGCTTGTGTGTTGATCAAGTGGATCAAGGGTAGATCGAGTCAAGTGTGTTGATTGTGTGAATTAGTAAGGATCGTGTGCATCGTGGTAGATTGGTACTAGCTAAGACTAGTACTCGACATTTAGCTTAGTGTCGAAAATAAGGATAAGCGACGTTGTACGGTTTCCTCCGCCTGAAAGGAGCTTTGTTGACATAGTGCTTAGAACTCTCAAGTTTGGTACTCGGGGAGTGGAGTAGGGCGAAGTAGAGCTTCGTGACCGAACCACTATAAATCTCTCTGTCCCGGTTTAATCTTTCCATCTCATTTCTTTATGTTTATTGTTTATATTAGATATTATTGTTTAGTGTTCATATTGGTGTTGATTGATTTCACAAAAGAATTGAATCAAAGTTTTTCACAAGTAAAGTTTTAAAACTAATTAAAAACCAGTAAAACTATTCAACCCCCCTTCTAGTTTTCCACAACATATGTAACATAATAAATCTGAAAAGATTTATTAAACATATTCTGACCTTTAAGTGAGTTGGCAGAACCACCACTCCATGTGTTTCGTAAATACTTGAGAATATGTTTAACAACAATCCAGTGTTTATCACCTGGATTATGTTGAAATTGACTGGTGATGTTTTGAGCAAACGCCACATCTGGCCTTGTGCATCTAACCGCATACATGATAGATCCTACTGCTGAAGCATAAGGAACTTTACTCATGCGTGCCACCTCTACAGGTGTTGAAGCACACATCTCACTGCTTAAGCCATGTTTCACTTCCATTGGCAAATATCCTTTCTTGGAATTTTGAATATTGAATCTCTTCAATATTTTGTCAGTGTAAGCACTTTGACTTAATCCAATTAACCGCCTTGATCTATCTCTATAGATCTTGATTCCCAGAATGTATGCAGATTCCCCTAAATCCTTCATAGAAAAACACTTTCCACGATATGCTTTAACACTTTGCGAACTTGGAATGTCTTTTCCCATAATTAATATGTCATCAACATATAGGATAGATAAGGAAAATTACATTACTCCCACTAGCTTTGTGATATACAGATGGCTCATCAAGATTCTGAGTTAATCCAAACTTTTTGATTTCTGCATCAAATCTTTTATTCCATTGCCGTGACGCTTGCTTCAATCCATAAATGGATCTTTGAAGTTTGCATACACGGTTTGGAAATTGTGGATTCACAAACCCCTCAGGCTGCGCCATATAGATGTCTTCATCTAGGCGACCATTTAAGAAGGTGGTTTTGACATCCATTTGCCAAATCTCATAGTCATAGCACGCTGCTATAGCTATGAGAATCCTAATAGCTCTAATGTTTGCTATAGGAGAAAAGGTCTCCTCGTAGTCAACCCCAAAGGTTTGAGTAAAGCCTTTAGCTACCAGATGAGCTTTATAGGTGTGTACATTGCCCTATGTTAGTTTTCTTCTTGAAGAGCCACTTACTTCCAATAACTTTAGCATTGGGAGGAAGGTATACTTCAATCTAGACTTCGTTATCTATCATGGATTGGATTTCCCCTTTCATTGATACTACCCATTTATCCTTTTCAGGACTATTAATGGCAGCTCTATAATTAGTAGGTTCATCAAGATCCCCTAATATAGTTTCCTCAACTTCTACGTTAAGGCATAGACATTCAGGAGCACGCGTAGTTCTTACAGATCTACGAATGGGAACAATTTCAACTTCAGGTGGAGGACCCAGACTATCAGGTTCTACAAGAAGTACGCTAGTATTTTCTGAAGGTAATGTATCTACATGATCATCTTCCAGATCATAAACTCTCCCAATGAATTCTTGAGATATAAGTTCCTTTTCAAGAAAGTCTCTATATCTAGCAACAATTACTTTGTTTTCAGGTGGGTAGTAAAAGTAGTAACCCATCGTTTCCTTTGGGTATCCTACAAAGATACACTTTACAGATCTCTGTTGGAGTTTATTTGCTGAGTCACGTTTGATGTACGCCTCGCAACCCTAGACCTTTAAATAAGACAAGCTAGGAGCTTTTCCATTCCATATTTCATATGGTGTCTTATCAACCTTCTTGGTGGGAACCATATTTAGAATGCGAATAGCAAATTCTAAGGCATAATCCCAAAAAGATAAAGAAAGAGTTGTAAGATTAAACACTGATCGTACCATGTCTAACAATGTACGATTTCTTCTCTCAGATACACCATTTTGTTGTGGAGTATATGGAGATGTGAGATTCTGGACAATTCCATTCTCAACTAAATAATCTTTAAACTCTTGGCTTAAGTATTCACCGCCTTATCGGATCGAAGACAGTAGTGGCAAGCCTGATCCTTTTTAGAATTCACCTTCTTCTTAGGAGGGTATTTCTTAGGTTCAGATTGATAGGCCATAACTTGCTTACCCTTATCAGCCTTTCCTTTTCCCTTACCCTTCTTGTTCGCATTTGGCTTGTTAATTCTACCCACTTGAATAGCAAGTACCTGGGGTGTAGGAGCCTTCTGTGGTAAACCTTTCTCGTGATCAATAAGCAATGCGTGTAATTCACTTACTGTCTTCTCCACGCAATGCATATTGAAGTTACGAACAAAACCACTAAATTCCTTATTCAGGGATCTATTGATTAAGTTAATAGCAAGATCCTGTTCATAGATTTTTCCAAGTGCTTGTAGTTGGTCCATGTGACCCTTCATTTCCAACACATATGCACTTACAGGTTTACCTTCTGCCTGCTTACAGCTATGAAGAGCATAAATCAAATCATAAACTTCAACAGCTTGTGGCTTCTCAAACATACGTCTGAGTTCGTTGAGCATGTCATGAGGGAAAAAGTTCTCAAACTGCTTTTGTAAAGCAGGTATCATTGCTCCCAACATCAAACAAGCCACATCATTATGTTTCTTGTATTCAACTTTCCACTCTGCTTTTTCTGCATCAGTTGCAGTTTCAGCATTTGGTTCAGCAGGACAAGGCTTATACAAATATTCCAGTTTCTCAGACACTCGCAAGACAATCCTGAGTGAACGAAACCAGTCATTGAAATTTCGTGAGCCAGTCAATTTTTCTCGCTCAAAGAAAGTTTTGAACGCAGAACCAAGGGTAGTGTTATCGTTTTGAGCAATTTCTACTGATGAAGCGAAAAGTGCACCGCTTTTAGGGGGTCATTTAAGCCCTAAATTGTATTTATTTGATCAAATATTGCCCTAAATCGTTCCTTTTGTCATTTTAGGTACTTTGGAGAAGAAATCTGGAAAAGGAAGCATTTTGGACGTTTTTGGAGCATAAAAGTGAAGAAAACGGCAAAGTCTCAAAATTATGCTGGAAACTACCTTTGACGGCGTCAGGGATTGGCCCAGACGGCGTCATGGCTTGGCAAAAGTTGTGGATATGAAAATTACTCATGATAAGCCATAGAAATTTGCATGAAAAATCTGACGGCGTCACCCTTTGAAGTGATCAAGGCCATCACGGTTTAACTTAAAGAGGGACGGCGTCAAGCCATATTCTGACGGCGTCAAGCTTTGATAAGCCAGAGCGGATTTTGGAGGTCTAAAGAGGGACGGCGTCAGGAAGGCCATCCGGGAACCCTAAAAGCGGCGAGGTGACGGCGTCAGGATCTATAACGTGTCGCCGTCAGACATTAAACTCTATATATAGTTTTGCAATTTTTTGTCATTAGGGTGGAACTTATTGTGTGTAACTTTGGAGGAGAAACCCTAGGACGAATTTCTGCCATTTTTAAGGGTTTTCATACCCTTGGATCTCCCATGTTTAATTGAAGATAAGTATTTATTTAATCAATCAATATGTCTATGTGTTGTTTGATTACATCTTGTTCTTGTCTTTTGATTAACATGCTAGGCTAGATTTATCTTGTGTTTGCTTAGATCTAATGAAACCTAGCTATTGATTATTGGTTATTAGTGTGTTATTAGTTGTATTGGATGATTGTTTATCTATGTTAGGCTTAAGAAAACTGGCTAACCTCCTATTCGGTAACTTGCTTGAACGTCTTAAGAAACATGAGCCAATGCGTATTAAGGTTTTTATGGTTGTATTTAATGCACAAGCGAATTCTAGTGATCCCATGTTAGGAGCTTCCTAGCCGGCTCGACATAGGAGTGAAGTAGGAGCTTATAGAGTTGGGGAAGTACGTACGCCACCCCACGATTGGTATTAAGGAATACACCCGTCATCCACGCTATTAATACACACTAATCAACCGGTAAAAGATAGTTAGGGAGTAAGGAAATCTAAGTAAACACATTTCTCTCCACATAAGTTTCACAACCTTTTTATTTTCAGTTATTTTATTTTATTTGCATTCGTAGTAACTTGGGTTAGTTGACTAGCAACTAATTACGCCCACTCCTTCAAACCCGAGATTTTACTTGCTTTCATAAAAATATAAAAACATAAAAAGAATCTTCTCTCACCCTTAGACCTATTAGAGTAGTTTTTTCAATCCTAACGACACTATTCCCTGTGGAGAACGATCAATCCCCCGTACTTACCACTACACTATACTACATCGGTCAGGTACACTGCCTGGTGGGGTTGTAAGCCTCTTGAGATCCCTTGAGAGGTAAAACCTGTTGTAAGGTCGCAAAACCATGCATCAAGTTTTTGGCGCCGCTGCCGGGGAATAGTTATTGTTTAGGTTGAGATTTTTATTTTATTAGGTCTACTCACTAGATTCCTTTCTAGTGGGATTTTTATTTTATTTTTCTAGGATTTCTTTAGTCTATCTTTTTCCTTGTGCCCTTTGTTTGTAAAACCATTTTTCATTTGTCACTATGGCGGATGAAATTCCATTTAGATCATTGACAATAGAGGAACAATTATATTTCACCAATAGATTTGCTTCCTACCATGATTTTTTGCGAACTCTTAGTGACATCCGTGAAGATTTGGGGGTAAAGTTAGATGGGTTTGATGAATTCTATGCATGTGTGAATGCTATTAAACGATCATTATCAGGTTCAATTCCTTTTAGTGAGACCCGTTGGATGAATTTTGAGGAAAGCACCCTAACCATGGCCGATAAGTACGACGAATTAATGGATTTGTATGAGCAAAAAGACCTAGTTTCTAAGAACATGGACTTAGAGTCAAACCAAGATTCTGAGATGGTTAGTGTTGAACTACCTAGTTGCATGAGTGGGATAGATTTCACCAAAACATACGACACACATGAGGGTAGAGTTGAGCCACCTAAGTGCATGTCATGGTTAGGCACTACCATAATACATGATGAACACATAGGTAATCTTGATGTGATGGAGGATATAGTAGAAACCCCAAGCCCACCAAGTACCCCACAAGTCCTACCATCATTTGAGGCACCCACACCGCCCGTGACTTACCCGGAAGAAGTAGAAGAGACTATAGGAACCCCAATAGAGGTAGAGCTTTTGGACCAAACACAACTAGATGAAATAGGTTTGAATACTTGTAGTCACAACCTTTCTCCTAGTTCTAAGGAAGTTCCTAGTTTTGATGAACCGGAGCCTCAACCAAATCCGTTACCTAATCTTCCATCCTTGGATGAAAGTTTAGGAATTGAAAAAGGTCCCGATCCACCCATCAAACCATATAGTCCGGGTAGTCTTGGGATAAAGGTAGGAGACTCTAAGCCTTGTAGAGAAGAAGCTGGCATAGGGGTGAACCATGACCTTATATACTTACATCACCCATTCATGATTGATCACAAAAAACACTATGGGTTTCAACCGGGTTTATTAGGTCAAGATGGATTCCCAATTAGGAGTCTCTCGAAGTTGTTAGAAAATGATCCCTTTTTAGGAGAACACTTTAACTCACCCATTGACCAAAGTGAACTAGGTAAGGTTATGATGAAAGGAGCACAGCCCTTTGAGTATATAATTCATCCACCACTCTTTCCTCACGCGGAATACTTCCACCAAGATGGTGTGTATAACTACTATCACCCGCACTTAATCCTAAGTGTAGGAAAAACCTCTCCTTTATCCGTTAAAAAAGGGTAGAGTCAGGCTCGTGACTCGAACAAAAACAAGCGCTTCTTGGGAGGCAACCCAAGCTTTATTTGCTTTGTGTGTTTAATTATTTGTTTGTTTGATTTTATTTGTTTCCGTATGTATGTTTTATTTATATTATTATTGATTCATGTTAAAAACTAATTTGTGAAAATGTTTTATTTTGCTTTTAACTTCGTCTTAACTACATATAAAGGTATTTTGCAAAAGTTAAGTGTAAGGGAAATCCAAATCGGTTTATTGGAACAAATGAATATGAATCGTAATAATATTAAATTAACATACATATTAGTATTTGTTTGAGTCAAATGCTTGTATCGAGTCGTAATGATGTTTTGCAGGAATTCCAGGAAGTAAGGTATAGGTTTTTCCAAAAATTTTCCGGAAATGTAACATGAGAATTCTGTCAGATTATTTCTGACGGCGTCAGGCTTTACAACCTGACGGCGTCAGGTTTTAATTTTCTGAAAATTTTGGAAGTTTTGTTTTCATAAAAAGTTTTTATTAAATCTCTAACTTATAATCTCCAGGAATCTACAAAATAATCATTCCACAAGCATTATATCCTTATATAGAGTTTATCCCGCCGATGTTATGCAGGTTTTCGTGTTTGTTTTCTCAGGTTTAACAGGTTATTTTAGACAAGGAAATGTATGTGGATCAAGCTTATGGCGATGCATTAGTCGTGAAGTCTCAACATTACCTTGGAAGAAGATCTAACCATGCTATTTCTTTATCCATCGAACGAATCAGGGGAGTATTTGATTTCATTCTTTTACTTTATACTTTTACATCTTGTTATTTGAACATTGGGAACAATGTTCATCTTAAGTGTAAGGGGGGGGGGGGTAAAAGTACGATACTTTAGAGAATGCTATTGCGCTTGATTTTTGTTTGTTTAATAGTAGATGTGTAATAAAACTAAGAGAAATACCTGTTAGGGCAATTTTAGTGCCAAATTTAAAATTTTTTACAACATTTAGGAGTGAAAGTTTAGTTTTAATAAGCGTCTCACGGATAGGAGTTATATGACTAGCACAAAACCGTACCACCAAAAAAAATTTTCCACCCCCAAATATGTGAGGTTCGCCCCTAGAATTGGTAGGAAAAGCATTTATGCTATGATGTGTGTACCGGTAGCACTTAGATTCTAGAACTTGCGTTAGGACCATTCCGAGGCCACAAGTGAGACTAAATTCGTGTAGTTAGATTTACTACATGATAAGAGGCATTAGGATTAACCCATTGTTTTACACCTGTGTTTTTGTTATAATTACATTGGCTACATTGGTCAAGTAATTCTCCCACACCCTTTGCGTTGTACTCATTTTTAGTACACGATACCCCTAGTACACCCCTCAGAGCCTATCTTTTCGTTTCTAACTTTAAGCATTTTACTTAAAGGAAGAATTTGTTACACCCCACTTAAATGTACACCCAAATCGCCTTAGCCTACCTTGTATGCACTCATTTTTAGTGCATTATTGTGACAACATTTGTTTAAACCCAAGTTAATTATCTAATTGATTACATGGTTGCTAAGTCGAGTCATATCCTTGTACATATTGTTTTGGGACGATTGGGACTCATGGGTAAAGTACTAGTGTAATGGAGTAATGGGGAAGAACATCATTTATTACCCCCATATGTGCTAAATATTTTAAAAGTACTCCAAGTTTTTCAATTATCTTAATTCGAGTCATTAGAATAGTTATTTGTAAAGTTATGTAAAAGTTCAAGTGTAAGGGGAATGCAACGCCCCTATGATGTATTATTTTGGATGGTAGGGCAAGAGTGTATTAAAAAAAAATACAAAAAAATGAGAAAAAGAAAAGTAGAAAAAACATACGGACTACCATCCCGTTTTATTTTATGTTTTTGTTATTTTGTTTTTAGCTTAAGATTGAGTCGAGTCTTGGCTTAGCAACATTGTATAGTACATGTAATTTATCAAGATCTTTAACTCGCCACCAGTAAAATATCCCTTATCCAACAAAACCGTGTTTATCATATCCCTACACCTAACGTTATAACCCATTTACAAGCCCTCTTTGATAGTTTATCTTAGGTGCTTACGCCTAGTGGAGGAGGTTTTCGATCCTTTCCCAAGCCTATGGTAATCTATTTGCTATGACAGGTAGTGAGAGATATTATCCGTTTTCATTTATGAGATTTATTTTGATGACACTTGAGAGATGTGAGTATCTAAACACTACTTGTGAGGTGCTAGTGTGTAATCTCCGTGCTTATTATGATTAAAGTGGAACGACTAATTGTTGCAATTACTTTTATATTAGTGTTAAATGACCCCTAACTTGTATTTTGATTAGAATAAAAGCGCATTTGCTTGAGGACAAGCAAATCTCAAGTGTAAGGGTATTTGATGAAGCGAAAAGTGTACCGCTTTTAGGGGGTCATTTAAGCCCTAAATCGTATTTATTTGATCAAATATTGCCCTAAATCGTTCCTTTTGTCATTTTAGGTAATTTGGAGAAGAAATCTGGAAAAGGAAGCATTTTGGACGTTTTTGGAGCATAAAAGTGAAGAAAACGGCAAAGTCTCAAAATTATGCTGGAAACTACCTTTGACGGCGTCAGGGATTGGCCCAGACGGCGTCATGGCTTGGCAAAAGTGGTGGATATGAAAATTACTCATGATAAGCCAGAGAAATTTGCATGAAAAATCTGACGGCATCACCCTTTGAAGTGATCAAGGCCATCACGGTTTAACTTAAAGAGGGACGGCGTCAAGCCATATTCTGACAGCGTCAAGCTTTGATAAGCCAGAGCGGATTTTGGAGGTCTAAAGAGGGACGGCGTCAGGAAGGCCATCCGGGAACCCTAAAAGCGGCGAGGTGACGGCGTCAGGATCTATAACGTGACGCCGTCAGACATTAAACTCTATATATAGTTTTGCAATTTTTTGTCATTAGGGTGGAACTTATTGTGTGTAACTTTGGAGGAGAAACCCTAGGACGAATTTCTGCCATTTTTAAGGGTTTTCATACCCTTGGATCTCCCATGTTTAATTGAAGATAAGTATTTATTTAATCAATCAATATGTCTATGTGTTGTTTGATTACATCTTGTTCTTGTCTTTTGATTAACATGCTAGGCTAGATTTATCTTGTGTTTGCTTAGATCTAATGAAACCTAGCTATTGATTATTAGTTATTAGTGTGTTATTAGTTGTATTGGATGATTGTTTATCTATGTTAGGCTTAAGAAAATTGGCTAGCCTCCTATTCGGTAACTTGCTTGAATGTCTTAAGAAACATGAACCAATGCGTACTAAGGTTTTTATGGTTGTATTTAATGCACAAGCGAATTCTAGTGATCCCATGTTAGGAGCTTCCTAGCCGGCTCGACATAGGAGTGAAGTAGGAGCTTGTAGAGTTGGGGAAGTACGTACGCCACCCCACGATTGGTATTAAGGAATACACCCATCATCCACGCGATTAATACACACTAATCAACTGGTAAAAGATAGTTAGGGAGTAAGGAAATCTAAGTAAACACATTTCTCTCCACATAAGTTTCACAACCTTTTTATTTTCAGTTATTTTATTTTATTTGCATTCGTAGTAACTTGGGTTAGTTGACTAGCAACTAATTCCGCCCACTCTTTCAAACCCGAGATTTTACATGCTTTCATAAAAATATAAATACATAAAAAGAATCTTCTCTCACCCTTAGACCTATTAGAGTAGTTTTTTCAATCCTAACGACACTATTCCCTGTGGAGAACGATCAATCCCCCGTACTTACCACTACACTATACTACATCGGTCAGGTACACTGCCTGGTGGGGTTGTAAGCCTCTTGAGATCCCTTGAGAGGTAAAACCTGTTGTAAGGTCGCAAAACCACGCATCATCTACAGATAAAAAAGTTCAAATATTAGTGTTAATACAAATATCGTCCTAAAAACGTTATTTATATTTTACGATCTTTGCTTAGTTTTGTTAATGATAATTACAAAGTATATCTTTAAGCAAATTATAAATACTAGCTAAAGTCTCTTTAGAACACATTTTACATTTCACAAGTTTACTTGGAAATACATTTCATACATCTACATGTTTATTTCCTTTAAAGGAAAATTTATTTCTAAAATGATACAATGACATCATGGCATGCATCATACATGTAATCTTGGTAAGATTTTGTAATATCTTGGATAGATCTTCAAGTAAGATAGCTGACATTGGAAGATCTTGATATGACAACACAAAGATATGGAGAGATTGGAGAGATTTGGAAAATCTCTTAGCTGTCTTACCTCTGGCATACACACGGATCCCTTCGACATAAAGGACGGATCCCTTTTAAGGGATCCGCCTGATCCGCCAAGTGTTTATCAGCTTGCCTATGAATAGCAAGCTGATCACTTGGCCTTCTCATCACTCATATAGCATAAGTACATACTCAGTCATATTACTGACATCATTCATTCATATCATTTGATCTATCTTTTGTAGCAAAGAAGATTAAGCATCAAGGTTCAACACAGACGTGTAAACCTTTAGTATAGTTACAGTGTGATCTTTGTGCAATTCACACATCATTATTTGTATCATTTATCTCAGTGAGTGTGGTTAGTGTTTTAGTCCTCAAAACACAAAGAGTGTAGGGAGTGGTTGTACCCTTGTGAAAGAACTCGACATCTAACTTAGTGTCGGTAATTGTATAGGCGACGTTGGGTTGGTTCTGCCCTGAAGTAGAACTCGGTGTTTAGCTTAGTACCGGAAAAGGAAGTAAGCAACGTGTAAAGGTTTTCTCCACCTAGAAGAGAGTTTGTTTCTTAGTGAAGGATAACTCTCGAGTTAGAGGCTCGAGGAGTGGAGTAGGGAAAGGAAGAGAGTCCTTGTAGCCGAACCTCTATAAACATCTGTGTTGTGTGGTTTGATCTTTCCTCTCTTTACTTTTCATATATATTGTGTGAATACTTGTTTGTGATTGTTTCCTTTGAATTAACATAGAGTAACAAAGCGAATTAACTTTAATCGGTAAAACTATTCAACCCCCCCTTCTAGTTTTCCAGAATTGGTATCAGAGCTACGTTACTTAAGATTTTTAAAATATATTGTATTTTAAAACTTAAAACGATCCATGAATTTTGAAAACTTTAAAGAAGGGCAATCTATGCAAAGACCACCTTTATTTGAACCAAATTGCTTTATATATTGGAAAAATCGCTTTGAAACATATGTAAAGTCAAAGGACATAGATGTAACACCCCTAAAATATCGCAGCGGAAGATTGTGTCACTGGGGTGCTACTTCATAATACAAAGTACAAGTTATTGAAAACGACCTCTAAATGAGACGTTTTGAAAAGTTTCCATTCGATTAATAAATTCCGAGTTACAAACATGAGTTCCATAATATAATACATAAGTGTTTTAAAACATATCGAATGGTAATGATAAAAGCATAAGTCTTCAAAATATGTCGAGCGACTCTATGCTCCATGCAACGGCTATTATCTTACAGACCTGAGATAAACATGCTAAAGTGTCAACACAAAGGTTGGTGAGTTCATAGAGTTTGTTTAACATGTAAAGTATTTGAATAAAGATTTTCCTAGCAAAGGCCTTGCAAATCCACTCAGTCCCAAGCCCCGCCCATACAAGACTTGCAACCTGTGTGTTTACAACCCACTGCTCATAGATTTAGATTTCAGGATTATATTCACCCATGGTCGCGTCATTTTGGACCCATAGGCGGGGAACCACAATCCCAAATAGTACGTGTCACCCAACGTCTCGAATCTTGGACAAGGGTGGGGGTATTGTCCCATACTAGTACTATTAATACCTCTCCTTTGACTTTGAAATTAAATCCACAAGAATAGATTTACACATAACAGTGTACCACATAATAAGACTACTCATCAAATATAAATAGTATAAAAGAATAAAAGTATCATATAGATTTGAATCTTTGAATAATTGCATCATAAAGTTAAACATGTATTTGATAAACGAGTAAAGTAATTTAAGCATGTATCTCCCCCAAAAGTAATTCAAAACGTATAAAAGTAGGGGCTATGAAACTCACCGTGAGTTATGTAGTGAGTAATGAAATGGTAGTCGAGTTGCGTAAGTCTCTAAGAGCAACCTATAATAGAATGTTGCGACTTAGGTTGGAATAATGTCTAAGAATACAAAGACGTACATGCATATGTCTTGCATATGGTTTATGAAACATGTTTTTGTTTGTATATCTTGTACTACCGTTCGGGCCATCATGATTCAGAGGTCATGTAGCAAACGTTCGAGGAGCCAGGATACTTTAACTCGTAAATCCACAACTCGTCGATCCGTTTACCCAAATAACCCCTCACATAAAGCTCCCTAGTGTTGTAGTATTCGATAGAAAATATATTTTGCTTACTTGATTATATGATATATTAAGAGTTTATAAAACACTAAATAATCAAATAAAAGTTCATAAGTATATAAAGTATATAAATACTTACCTTAATATAGAATGCTTGAGTATTATAGAAAAAGGGAATATAAGCGGAGCTTCGACGTGAAATTTCCAATCTTCGTAAACCCGAGGCTACTTGAAGATTATAACAACGCCTTCTTGAAAACCCGAAGCTATTTGAAGAAAATAACAAAGTCTTTTTGTAGACTTGAAATTATTTGAAGATTATAACGACTCTTTCTTGAAAACTTGAAGAAAACAAGATCAAAACCTAGTTTCTTCTCAAGAACTCATAAACTTTCTTATGAAATATAAGAGAAGTGCCTTTGGTTTGAGGACTTTGAAGATATAAGAGTGTGTGGTGCAAGAGATTATGAAGGTTTTAGGCTAGTATTTATAGGAAAAATTTAGGATAGTTTTGTAAATATAATTTTACACTTGTAAACATCTTAGGAATCAATGGCTAGGATCAAGCCAAGTGCCCTTGGAGGCTTCCTTGACAAGCTTCATGAAGCTTTAATGAGAAGCTTGATAAGTTTCATGCATTATCTTGCTTTTACGGAGTCAGTTTTGTCCCGGTAATCGTTAACCGTAAGTTGTTAAGTCACGAAACGAAAAACCGAGTATCGTAAAAATACGAAACTTTTAGGAATGATTTAACTTATCATTATACTCCATATAAAAATATAAAATGAGTGATAAGTTCCATCGGGTTGCTTAAACCCTGCTAAAACTGAAAACGCATGTCTAAAACGTGAAATACGTAAAACGTACGAAAGTTGCATAAAACTGATAAAAGTAAAATGTAACTTTTCTAATAGGATTATAATGAACTCAATAGGCTTAAAATGTCTAGGCTAGGCTTAGTCTAGTGTCGGTTGGTGTTAAACGTTCTTTAAACCTAAAACCGTAAGTGTTTAAAAATTAAGGAATGATTTATATAATCAAGGAATATTTTAAAGTCAAAGGAGGAGGGAAAGTATGTTGACTTTTCCAAAAATATAAAAGCTTCTAATCGTCTTAAAAAATATGGTGCAGGTGAAGGCTAAGGTTGAGGATAAGTAAAAGTGCTTAAAACGCAATTCTAGTTTTGTAAGGCACGAGGCTTATTTTGTAATATTTTGACTTAATATCAAAAATTCCCTAATTGATTGTGTGTGTTCTAAACATTAATCTGATGCGAGGAAAATTGGCGCAGTTGGTTTTCGTTATGCGCAGGATGTTTAAACGGCGTTTAAACCAAACGTATAGTTTCTTAATAACTTTTGCGAAAATGACTCGACAAGCGTCAAACTTTTATCTTGTCATAGAAATAATTTATCTTACGAGAATTTGAAATAAAAATTTCGATATGAAATAAAAATTTCGGAAATGAATAGTGTAAGTGAATAGTAAAAATGAATAGTAAAATGAATAGTAACAATTTCGGGAATAGAAATTAACCTTAAATGCGAATTGTTACAGTCTCTACCCCTTAAGGAAATTCCGTCCCGGAATTTAATGTGTCTAGGTCTCTTATCTTAACAGAGGCATGAATAAAGCTAGATTTTTGTACTAGAATAAAATAATATGGTAGGATAAGGCACGTACCCATTACGCATTGCGGGTTTCATTAGCACCCAAATAGTATGCTCGACCCCGAGGTGGACTAACATTGTTTCCACGGTTTGGGTTTCCTTCTTCAAGCATTACGGCTAGAGTCGGGTTATCCAACACTTGTCTCTGTGCCCCATTCAACTTAGGACAAGTATTTCGGAAGTGGTTTGGGCTGTTGCATTCATAACACGTCTTTTGATTATTCCTCATGTTGTCTTCCTTTCGTGGTGCTTTACAATGACTCATATAATGACCTATCTGATTGCAGTTCTTACACTCATGGCAGCGCTCAGACCTCGGATGATGATAAAAACATTTAGTACACTTAGGATGTGGACCTCCATAATGTTTCTGTCCAGAAACAGTTGCCGCAAATCCTCTTGCCTTCTTGTTGTCAACCATTGTGCCTATTTGCTTGTCCGACTCACTTGCTCCCTTCCTTTTGTCACTGCTCCTCAAAGCTCCATTCCTAGCCATCTCGTCTGTTAAGGTCCCCGCTCTCTGTATTGCACTTTGAATGGTAGAAGGCTCGGTTGTTTTCACTGTCCCACGAATCTCGGGAACAAGGCCATAGATATACCTCTCAATCCTTTTGGATTCAGGGGTAACCAGATGAGGAACTAGTTTGGCTAGTTCATGGAATCGATCTGTGTAGGCTGCATGACCAGCCCCTACCATAGAGTGATGATAAAGTTCATCTTCCAGCTTTTGCATCTCATTATCCGGACAGTACTCTTCTTTCAGCAATGCTTTAAAGTCCTCCCATGTCATGCCTACAGCCGCTTCTCTTCCCCTAGCTTGAATCTGCGTGTTCCACCATGTCAATGCCTTCCCTGATAGCAAGCATGCAGTATATTTCACCCTTTGATGGATTGCACAGTTACTAATGTCGATTATAGACTCCATCTTCTCGACCCATCGTGTATATGTTAATGCACCTCCTTTACCATCAAACTCAATTGGCTTACATGCCGTAAATTCCTTATACGTACATCCAGTCCTATTGTTGTTGTTGTTGTTGTTATTACCATTCCTCCCTCCATTATCGGTGGTGTCATTTATGCTTCCATGGTTTCCCGAATTGTTGATGTGATTGCCAACTTGGGTGACTATAGCGGGAAGTAGGT
The DNA here is from genome assembly GCA_021014915.2 of Artemisia tridentata subsp. tridentata. Taxonomy (NCBI): domain Eukaryota; kingdom Viridiplantae; phylum Streptophyta; class Magnoliopsida; order Asterales; family Asteraceae; genus Artemisia; species Artemisia tridentata. Next base: position 105,361,870 of record CP139508.1, read on the forward strand.
TTTGTAGTTGTTGGGCAATAATGGCTAAAAAATCAGGATTTCCACCATCGTTACTAGGGTTACTGGTGTCGTGGGCATCTCCTCTACCTCCACGTCCACCGGTCCTTCCACCCCTTGATGTCGTATCACCTCGGCTAGTGCTACGAGTTACTCTCTTTGGTCCCATGATTTCTACAAGGAAGGTCATTTGTCGACATCAGGTATGGGGTAAATTTCTAGACTACTTAGTCTTAAATTGTTACTAAATTGAGTCAACGCCGATTAATGCAAGCATGGTTACATATGTCCACGTGGGTCGTGATGCATTTATAATTATGTTGGCCACCATAATTATAATTGCTTCCTTTCACACGTGTACATATCACCAAGCACACATATCTCGACATTACTTAAATGGTGAAAGAGTAGGGTGATTATCTTTCAAAAATCCTCGAGTGAACTCATCAAATTTCTGCGGCTAAGTGATAACCTTTATTTAACTTAATCCCATGTCTCATCAAACAAGAACTGGCACAAGATTAAGTTAAATAGACAGTTATCACTGAGCTCCATGCTTTTGATGTCTCGATTTAGATTCTGAGATTTTTCCCCTATCGGTGTAGATATTATAACATTTTAACAGTGCACATATAAATGGGAAAAGTTCTACGTATGTAAGGCGATAGGGATAAGAGTCTCAACGTATATAGTAGTTATAGTCTAGGCACCTAAATGCAACCTAGTTCTCTATAACCAAGGCTCTGATACCAATCTGTAACACCCCCAAAATATCGCAGCGGAAGATTGTGTCACTGGGGTGCTACTTCATAATACAAAGTACAAGTTATAGAAAACGACCTCTAAATGAGACGTTTTGAAAAGTTTCCATTCGATTAATAAATTCCGAGTTACAAACATGAGTTCCATAATACAATACATAAGTGTTTTAAAACATATCGAATGGTAATGATAAAAGCATAAGTCTTCAAAATATGTCGAGCGACTCTATGCTCCATGCAACGGCTATCATCTTACAGACCTGAGATAAACATGCTAAAGTGTCAACACAAAGGTTGGTGAGTTCATAGAGTTTGTTTAACATGTAAAGTATTTGAATAAAGATTTTCCCAGCAAAGGCCTTGCAAATCCACTCAGTCCCAAGCCCCGCCCAAACAAGACTTGCAACCTGTGTGTTTACAACCCACTGCTCATAGATTTAGATTTCAGGATTATATTCACCCATGGTCGCGTCATTTTGGACCCATAGGCGGGGAACCACAATCCCAAATAGTACGTGTCACCCAACGTCTCGAATCTTGGACAAGGGTGGGGGTATTGTCCCATACTAGTACTATTAATACCTCTCCTTTGACTTTGAATTTAAATCCACAAGAATAGATTTACACATAACAGTGTACCACATAATAAGACTACTCATCACATATAAATAGTATAAAAGAATAAAAGTATCATATAGATTTGAATCATTGAATAATTGCATCATAAAGTTAAACATGTATTTGATAAACAAGTAAAGTAATTTAAGCATGTATCTCCCCAAAAGTAATTCAAAACGTATAAAAGTAGGGGCTATGAAACTCACCGTGAGTTATGTAGTGAGTAATGAAATGGTAGTCGAGTTGCGTAAGTCTCTAAGAGCAACCTATAATAGAATGTTGCGACTTAGGTTGGAATAATGTCTAAGAATACAAAGACGTACATGCATATGTCTTGCATATGGTTTATGAAACATGTTTTTGTTTGTATATCTTGTACTACCGTTCGGGCCATCATGATTCAGAGGTCATGTAGCAAACGTTCGAGGAGCCAGGACACTTTAACTCGTAAATCCACAACTCGTCGATCCGTTTACCCAAATAACCCCTCACATAAAGCTCCCTAGTGTTGTAGTATTCGATAGAAAATATATTTTGCTTACTTGATTATATGATATATTAAGAGTTTATAAAACACTAAATAATCAAATAAAAGTTCATAAGTATATAAAGTATATAAATACTTACCTTAATATAGAATGCTTGAGTATTATAGAAAAAGGGAATATAAGCGGAGCTTCGACGTGAAATTTCCAATCTTCGTAAACCCGAGGCTACTTGAAGATTATAACAACGCCTTCTTGAAAACCCGAAGCTATTTGAAGATAATAACAAAGTCTTTTTGTAGACTTGAAATTATTTGAAGATTATAACGACTCTTTCTTGAAAACTTGAAGAAAACAAGATCAAAACCTAGTTTCTTCTCAAGAACTCATAAACTTTCTTATGAAATATAAGAGAAGTGCCTTTGGTTTGAGGACTTTGAAGATATAAGAGTGTGTGGTTCAAGAGATTATGAAGGTTTTAGGCTAGTATTTATAGGAAAAATTTAGGATAGTTTTGTAAATATAATTTTACACTTGTAAACATCTTAGGAATCAATGGCTAGGATCAAGCCAAGTGCCCTTGGAGGCTTCCTTGACAAGCTTCATGAAGCTTTAATGAGAAGCTTGATAAGTTTCATGCATTATCTTGCTTTTACGGAGTCAGTTTTGTCCCGGTAATCGTTAACCGTAAGTTGTTAAGTCACGAAACGAAAAACCGAGTATCGTAAAAATACGAAACTTGTAGGAATGATTTAACTTATCATTATACTCCATATAAAAATATAAAATGAGTGATAAGTTCCATCGGGTTGCTTAAACCCTGCTAAAACTGAAAACGCAGGTCTAAAACGTGAAATACGTAAAACGTACGAAAGTTGCATAAAACTGATAAAAGTAAAATGTAACTTTTCTAATAGGATTATAATGAACTTAATAGGCTTAAAATGTCTAGGCTAGGCTTAGTCTAGTGTCGGTTGGTGTTAAACGTTCTTTAAACCTAAAACCGTAAGTGTTTAAAAATTAAGGAATGATTTATATAATCAAGGAATATTTTAAAGTCAAAGGAGGAGGGAAAGTATGTTGACTTTTCCAAAAATATAAAAGCTTCTAATCGTCTTAGAAAATATGGTGCAGGTGAAGTCTAAGGTTGCGGATAAGTAAAAGTGCTTAAAACGCAATTCTAGTTTTGTAAGGCACGAGGCTTATTTTGTAATATTTTGACTTAATATCAAAAATTCCCTAATTGATTGTGTGTGTTCTAAACATTAATCTGATGCGAGGAAAATTGGCGCAGTTGGTTTTCGTTATGCGCAGGATGTTTAAACGGCGTTTAAACCAAACGTATAGTTTCTTAACATAAACGGACCCATGAGATATTGGGGACCAAACGCGTGAGTCTTTATTGAACTTAGGTATGCTTAAAAGTTGAACTTGAACCTGATGAGTGGATCAAAGATAGTGGGTGTTCAAGACACATGACGGGAAAAAAAAGCCTTTTCTCTACTTACCAAGTGTACGACGGAGGTAATGTCACATTTGGTGGCAAGCTTAAAAGTAAAATCATCGAAAAAGGTACAATCTCTCATGACTCTCTCTCTTTTGATGATGTTGCTCATGTTGATAATTTAGGTTTTAACTTACGTAGTATAAGTCAATTGTGCCGTAAAAAGTATAACGTCCTTTTCAGTGAAAATGGAAGTAAAATACTTAAAGATGGCATAACAGTTGGAATAGGTGTCTTAAAGAATAACGTATGTGTTATGAAATTAGATAAAACACCGAAAGACAAGCTTTGTCTTACTTCTCTGGACGAAAACTCAACCTTATGGAATCGACGCTTAGGTCACGCCAATATGAGGTTAATTCAATCCTTATCATCCAAAGAACTCGTTAGGAACCTACCTAAGTTGAGATATGACCAACACTTTTGTGATGCTTTCAAAATTGGGAAACAAGTGCATAATAGCCATAAGGCTAAAAATATGGTATCTACATCTAGGTGTCTAGAATTGTTACATATGGATTTGTTTGGCCCATCGGCTATACAAAGTTATAGAGGTAATTTTTACACATTAGTTATAGTAGATGATTACTCTAGGTATACATGGACTAAATTTTTGAAAACAAAAAATGAGGCTTTTTATAAATTTGAAATTCTAAGCAAGAAAATTCAAAATCAACTCGGAAGTAACATAGTATCTATTAGAACTAACCATGGTCAAGAATTTGACAACGAAATCCAATTCAGAACATTCTGTGATAAAAATAGAATAACTCATAATTTCTCGGCTCCTTGAACTCCACAATCTAATGGTGTAGTAGAACGGAAAAATAGGACAATTCAAGAAATGAGTAGAACTATGTTAAATGAACAAAACATACCTCAAAAGTTTTGGTGTCACGCAGTAGATACTTCCACATATATCCTAAATAGAGTTTTAATTAGACCATTTTTAAATAAAACTCCTTATGAACTTTATCAGGCAAAAAGCCTACTTTAGGATATTTTAGAGTGTTTGGAAGCAAGTGCTTCATTTTAAACACAAAGGATTATCTCACCAAATTTGACCCAAAGTCGTATGAAGGTGTATTTCTAGGATATTCACAAACTAGTAAAGCATACATAGTTTTGAACAAGGAAACCTCAAGAGTCGAGGAATCATTGAACATAACATTCGATGAATGTCCACCTCCCTCTAAGACATCACCTTTGGTAGATGATGACTTAGTTGAAAACCAAATGGTTGATAATCAGGAAAATGTTGAAAATGATAAAGAAGATGAACCAATAAAAAGAGATTTAGTCAACATCAAAGAAGATAAAAGCCATCCATTAGAAAACGTCATAGGAAAACTCAATGAAAGAACATTAAGGTCTAAAGCTCAAAATGAAAGTAATTTCTTTTGTTTTGTTTCAACAATAGAACCTAAAAATATAAATGAAGCAATAAAAGATGAATCTTGGGTCATTGCAATGCAAGAAGAATTAAATCAATTTATTAGGAATGACGTTTGGACATTAGTTCCTAAACCTAAAAATCAAACCATAATAGGTACCAAATGGGTTTTTAGAAATAAAATGGATGAAAAGGGAATAGTATCTAGAAACAAAGCTAGACTAGTAGCACAAGGCTACAATCAACAAGAAGGAATAGATTACGATGAAACATTTGCACCCGTAGCTAGACTTGAGTCTATTAGAATACTACATGCATATGCATGTGCACATGATTTTAAATTATTTCAAATGGATTTCAAAAGTGCATTTTTAAATGGCTTTATAAATGAAGAGGTATATGTAGCACAACCTCCCGGTTTTGCCCATTTTGAAAAACCAAATCATGTTTACAAATTAAAGAAAGCTTTATACGGACTTAAGCAAGCACCAAAAGCTTGGTATGATCGACTTAAGACCTTCTTAGTTGACCATAAGTACACCATGGGCCTAGTAGATAACACTCTCTTAACCAAGAAAAAGGGATCACATATTATCATCGTCCAGATATATGTGGATGACATTATATTTGGTTCAACTTGTCAAGAGTTATGTGATGATTTCTCAAAAATCATGCATGATGAGTTTGAAATGAGTATGATGGGGGAACTAAACTTTTTCTTAGGTCTCCAAATAAAACAATTAGAAGATGGGATATTCTTCAACCAATCAAAGTATATCAAAGATATGCTTAAGAAGTTTGGTCTTGAAGACTCAAAACCAATGAAAACACCTATGTCCTCCGAAACCAAATTCACAAAGGATGAAGAAAATGAATCTGTAGATAGCACTAAATATAGGGGAATGATTGGTAGTTTACTCTATCTTACGGCTAGTAGGCCGGACATTATGTTTAGTGTTTGTCTATGTGCACGTTTTCAAGAAGATCCCAAAATATCCCATCTTGAAGCCGTTAAACGGATATTTAGGTACATCAAAGGTACTACACATGTAGGATTATGTTATCCCAAAGGAACGGGCGTAGAAACCATAGTGTATGTCGACTCAGACCTTGCCGGTGACTATGTGGATAGGAAAAGTACTAGTGGTATTTGTACTTTTGTAGGATATTGCCTCACCTCATGGTTCGCTAAGAAACAAACAGCCCTCGCAATCTCAACGACAGAGGCAGAGTATGTGTCTGCAGGAAAGGCGTGTCAACAAGCACGGTGGATAAAACAACCTCTCGTAGACTATGGAATCGAACTAAACGACATCCCCATTCTTTGCGACAACAAAGGAGAAATCGACCTCAGCAAAAATAAGGTCCAACATGCTAGAACCATACACATTGAAATACGTCATCATTTCCTACGCGACAATGTTCAGAAGGGAAATATCTCAATTGAGAAAGTTTCCTCAGAGGACAACATTGCCGACATCCTCACAAAACCTCTCAAAAGAGAACCTTTCAACTACCTTAGACTTGGATTAGGATTAATGGAACCTAGTGATTAGAATAGACAGTAGCGTGAACCTTAGTTTAACCAAACTCGACACTAAACCAAAAACTGTGTTCTGATCCCGCGGATCCAAACGATAACAAAGGCGGATCCTTCGTTTGGGATCCGCCGGATCCGTCACATGCACAGGTTGATATATTATAAAATATACAACACCATGTACTATTCATCACTCTCCTAAAACTTATCACCTACTGAATTCGTCTCATACTTTACCAAATTCACAAATTAAGCCATTGTTCTCAACCAAATTCTGCTCCAAACATCACTGTAAGTATACTTATCATGTTTATAATCCTGATCTGCGTCTAGGATTTCTATTTCATGCACAAAACCAAACTTTGGGGTTATGCATAATTCTTGAAAAATCATGAAGCATACTTTCCAAATTGCATAACAAATCATGTTTTTCATAGTTAGGAATTGCATCTTATAGTACATTGTCATCATTCAACAAAAACCCCATGAGAAATTTTTGCTAAAATATTCTCACGACTAGGAAAAACGGTTTTTGAACATTGTTCATACAAATACAAAAACGTTAGGTTTTAAAGCATCACTTGCATCATGTCTCTTGAATGCTAAAGGGAATACATAACTAATATGTATTTTCGGGTACATTCAAATGTAGCTACATTGAAGTAGGAGCGTTTGGGTTATCTCTTGTTTTATTATAAAACTTGCATAAACATAATTTTCATGCATCAAAATGAGTCGAGATAATCGCACCTCCACACTGTCCCCATGTAGGCACACACTAGACATATATATTTCTTTTTGATAATTTCAACTAAACTATATATATTTTTCGTGTCTAGGATAATCATGCCTCCCGTCACCAACTATGATCACAAACACACCGTCAATTACCTACCTAAACACCATAAAACCAAAGGACTTAGTGAACAACAGGTTGAAACTTTCAAAGCCCTAGAAAAACACTATGTACATGAGGGTAGGTTTGTAGAGTCCTCATTCTATGAAGGAAAAATCTTAGGGAACAACTAGCGACCATTCACTTCGATTCCCTCCTAGATATCGATGAACCAATCATTCCATGATTCATTTTAGAATTCTATGCTTGCGTCACTCTAGAGTCAAATGATCATGGTTACATTAACATTCGCTTCAGTGTCAATGGAAAACAATACAACATCCCTTTAAATCAATTCGGTGAGGTCCTAGGAGTTCCAAGTTATGGAACGAGTATCTATACCGATAAATGGTCATTAACTATTCTTGAGTCAAATCTTGAACGAACGGCACCATATGCCACTCCTTTAGCCTCAAAAGAAGTCATTCGTGAGCATCTCTTCATTCCTAGGAACAACCCCACTAGGATGTATCGAGGTAAAGAAGTAGCTAGAGATCTGTTTGCTATGGAGCAAAATGAGATTAAGCCCGAGTTTAGGAAATTGGAAGAAGTCTTGAGGGCCAATATCATGTGCACGGTAGGAAACCGTGATCACATCAATGCTTGTCTTTGCCATATGATGTACAATGTGTCAACCCGTCAGCCCTTCAATCTTGCTTACTATATCGCCAAGAGAATGGCCGATATTCCAGTTCAAGGAAAAATGGCATTACCTTATGGAATGCTCTTAACCCGTCTTTATCGAGCATTTGCACCCATTCCTAGAAATGCCTTAGGCTTTGTTCCCGACTATGATGAGATCAAACGCACCTTTGCTCCCTTAAGCGACCATAGGGTAGCGCTTGATAAAGGCAAACGTCCTCGTGTTCCAACCTCATCATCTTCATCATCAATGAGTGACGATGACGGCTTACCAAATTCAAGACTTCCTCCACCCGATTACTTGAGACAACTTCCACCAATTCAGAATGAATCACCTGAGCATCGTCAAATGAAGGGAATGGTGAAGAATTTAGGTCAATGGATCATGAAGCTTCACAAGGGTATGAAGAAGTTGAAGAAGAAGTTGAGTTGATAGGAGTGTTTGGAACTAATCGTTTCTAGACAATGTTATGTTGAATGGTTATGTCATTAACTTTTTATGATACTACTTGAATTGTATGTGAACTAACTAATCCTTGCAGGTCGATAACACTTAGTGTTATCAATTTTCCAAGAGTAAGCCTATGTTTGGCTTAACTCCTATTAAGGTAAGTTCATATGATTGGATTAATCAATGATTAAATATGTGTTAGTATCATCATATTTAGTTATTTTGCATTACATATTAGATGATAGATATGCTCCAACAGAATTTTTGGGTTTTCGTTAAAAAACGCGAAATATGACATTCTCTCTGTGAAGTTTTAGCATTTTTGCCAGACAGATCTGGCGGATCCCTTAATTTGGATCCGCCAAGTGTTAGCGTTAGCTCCGTCAGTTGACAACCTGCGGATCAGGCGGATCCCAATTTAAGGATCCGCACGCCTTGTCGTTTGGATCCGCAGGTATAACAGTCAAATTCTTAAAATTTTTGACTCATCCCGATTCTTTGATTTTAGTCTCTAGTGTTCTCTAGAATAAGGTTCACTGATCACTAATAACTCTTAGAATGATTAAGAAATTCTTAGAAACTTAAGAACCAAATTTCCCACCAAAATTTGAATTTTCAAATCTTAGGAGTAAGTTACCTTTCTGTTATAAGTAAGGAACCCTTTTTAGGGATCCTTCAAATCCATGGGTACATCACATCACAGGATTTTCCACTACCCCTTTGCATTTACTGCATATCTTCTTCTTCTTACTCAACATAAGTTCTATGGATTGACTTATGTGATGTGATTTGCATAAATTTTTGTTCCAAATCATTTAGAACCAACATTCTCTATTGGATTCACATCAAATCCAAACATACAGACTCATATACCTTCTGCCTATAAATTAGTGCTTTAGGATCATCACTTCACACAACAACCATTTCCTCTCCTGTACATCTTAGCTATCATACTTCACCATGACTAAGTCAAACAACTCTTCCACATCTAGACCTCCAAGAAGAACAGCCCGCATTAGTGTTAAACCTTGTTGTTTTATCAACTTAGCAAACTCCTCATCTGAGGAAAATTCTCCTCTCAATATATCATCACCCATTGCTAGTGAAAATTTCCTTACATTCTCCACCCCAACACCATCAAATGTTGTTATACAAACACCACCACCAACCATTACTCCAATAGCCACTACTCCACCTCCAGCTCCATCACAACCTGTTAGATCACCATCACCACCAAAATCACCCAAACTCCAACCCTTGGAATTATTTAGGACTCCTCCTACATCACCACATCTTGATGACTTAGAAGAACTTTCACCAAGATTACCCAATCTTCGACCCTTGACCTTTGAAGGTCAACAACCCATGCTTTTTCACCTGGTTTACCCGGATATCCATGGTCCTTTATACCATGATGCACCATCATCCCAACCTCAACCACAACCTCTATCACCCACATCCACTCTAGTTGCCATTGACGAGGCAATGTGGATGAATATGCCTCAAACCCAAGAAGAGATTAGTGAAGAGCTCAACTGTCTCTACACTCTCTCGGGTATAGTTGATCACCGCCTAAATGAAGCCATGGACATTCAAAACATCCTCATGAACTCCCTCCAAACACCACCACCAACCAATGAACAACAACAACAACCATCCAACAACAACAACCAACCAACCACCACCACCACCACCACCACAAAACTTGGAGCCTAGTCTTCCTCCCGGTTTTTCAAATCATGATTGCGCACATTGTGAGAGAACATCTCACTTGGCCCAAAGGACCAACATTTTGGTCCATGAGCTTCAAAATGAGATGAGGTTCATCTTGAACCATGTTCTCGAGCGTCTCAATGCAATCTCTCATCCGCCTCAATAAAAGCGCTCTCAGGAACTTTCAAGGATGATGTTGTAGTAGTTGTCTTTATTTAGGATTTATTTTGTAATGTAACATCATATCATGTTTGTGACTTTTGTCACATAATTTTCAATTAATGAATGTGATGTTTTTATGCTTATAAGTGATCAACATAGCATATTATCATTATTTGGGTGACTAACATTTTAGTTATTTGGAATCTACATTATAGTTTGATCATGTACTTTAGGTACAAAATTTTGATCAGACACTACATTTTGACTTTTAAAAAGTCAACTAGATTGAACATCCTTTTGGATGACCATTTCATATGCATTATGCTTCTCCATTGAAGCTATTCACAACTAACATTTTTTTTGTAGCATCTCATACTCTTCAAATGTATATGTTGGGACTCTTGTAATGGGGAGTATACATCGAGGGGGAGCATATCATTTTCTAACCATTTGTTTTGTAGGATCATGCATCATCACCTTGTTGCTCCATTAAGGGGGAGTATCAAACAAGGGGGAGCTCTTAAAGTTCGAAAAATCGCATTCCGCTATGCAACTCTTCTTTTTGTTTCGACAAAAAGGGGGAGAAAGGATTAAGTTTGCATAACTGTGAATCATCACAGTACATACACTTTTTGCATAAAAATAGTTTTTTAACTCAAATAAAACAAACTTAATCTATATTTTAAAGAACTCATGCTATACTTATTCTTTTGCTCAAAAATATACTTTATGTTTTGTCATCAACAAAAAGGGGGAGATTGTTAATACAAATATCGTCCTAAAAACGTTATTTATATTTTACGATCTTTGCTTAGTTTTGTTAATGACAATTACAAAGTATATCTTTAAGCAAATTATAAATACTAGCTAAAGTCTCTTTAGAACACATTTTACATTTCACAAGTTTACTTAGAAATACATTTCATACATCTACATGTTTATTTCCTTTAAAGGAAACTTTATTTCTAAAATGATACAATGACATCATGGCATGCATCATACATGTAATCTTGGTAAGATCTTGTAATATCTTGGATAGATCTTCAAGTAAGATAGTTGACATTGGAAGATCTTGATATGACAACACAAAGATATAGAGAGATTGGAGAGATTTGGAAAATCTCTTAGCTGTCTTACCTCTGGCATACACACGGATCCCTTCGACATAAAGGATGGATCCCTTTTAAGGGATCCGCCTGATCCGCCAAGTGTTTATCAGCTTGCCTATGAATAGCAAGCTGATCACTTGGCCTTCTCATCACTCATATAGCATAAGTACATACTCAGTCATATTACTAACATCATTCATTCATATCATTTGATCTATCTTTTGTAGCAAAGAAGATTAAGCATCAAGGTTCAACACAGACGTGTAAACCTTTAGTATAGTTACTGTGTGATCTTTGTGAAATTCACACATCATTATTTGTATCATTTATCTCAGTGAGTGTGGTTAGTGTTTTAGTCCTCAAAACACAAAGAGTGTAGGGAGTGGTTGTACCCTTGTGAAAGAAATCGACATCTAGCTTAGTGTCAGTAATTGTATAGGCGACGTTGGGTTGGTTCTGCCCTGAAGTAGAACTCGGTGTTTAGCTTAGTACCGAAAAAGGAAGTAAGCAACGTGTAAAGGTTTTCTCCACCTAGAAGAGAGTTTATTTCTTAGTGAAGGATAACTCTCGAGTTAGAGGCTCGAGGAGTGGAGTAGGGCAAGGAAGAGAGTCCTTGTAGCCGAACCACTATAAACATCTGTGTTGTGTGGTTTGATCTTTCCTCTCTTTACTTTTCATATATATTGTGTGAATACTTGTTTGTGATTGTTTCCTTTGAATTAACATAGAGTAACAAAGCAAATTAACTTTAATCGGTAAAACTATTCAACCCCCCATTCTAGTTTTCCACAATTAGTATTTTCGATAATACAACTTTTCAAGAAAATAAAATACACAAGGAAATATTCATATAACCATATAATTTTCTTGAAAACTAGGATCCAATCAAAGAATTTACCTTTAATTATCGTCCATTATATCGTACTTTTGCATAAGTCCAAAGACTTAGTGTTTTGGATAATTACCACAAAGTGGCGCATGGAATTAAAGCTAATTCACCCTTAAGATGATTTTGTATATATATAAAAAAAATAGTCGTACTTGGTAGCTCCAATTTGACGCAAAAAAAAAAAAAAAAAAAAAAAAAAAAAAAAAAAAAAAAAAAAAAAGTCGTACTTGGTAGCTCATATAGCAAATTTAAACAATTTAAATTATATTGACAATAAATCCATGCCAAACATGCACGTTTTCATGGATTATACATAACAATTATTAGCACGTAGTCAAAAGATCGCATATACTTAACACATAAACATGTCAATCATAGGGTTTCTAATCAAATTAACAATGGTACAAAAACTGGATATCGTCACACCACAAAATGTGTGACTATATGCATATAGTCACACATTTTTTTTTGGTGTGTGTGACGAAAAGTCGCGCCACCATAGGGTTCATATGGTCACATTGTTTAGTTTGTGACCGTTTTCATTGAAAAAGAGTGACCAAAACCCGAATATGTGTGACCAATTAGGCACAAGTTTTGTTGGATTTATCAGTATGTGTGACTATTTCTCATCCTATAGCCACATGAATATATAATAAATGTGACGTTTGTGATGATTTAGTCACACAACGTGTGTTGTTTTTTTGGAGTTAGTCACATACAATTTAAAAAAAAAAGGCCAAAAGTGTGAATAAGTGTGACCATATGTTGTTTAAAGTGAAGAAATGTGTATTTTGTGTGACTATTGTTCATCCAATGGTCACTTGAATTTTATGTTTGTGTGGCCTTTTGTAATATTTAGTCACACAAAACATGTTTGTTTTAGGTATTTAGTCATATACAGTTAAACATAAAGTGACCAAAAGTGTTAATAAATGTGACCATATGATGTTTAAAGTGATGAAATTTGTATTTTGTGTGGCCTTTTGTAATATTTAGTCACACAACAAATTAAACAAACAATGACCAAAAGTGTTAATAAGTGTTACTATATACATCTTTTAGTCACATTTAAGAGACCAATATATATCAAAACAAATTCAAATATATATCAAAACAAATTCAAATATATATCAAAACAAATTCAAATACAATAAAATTGGAATGTATAAGCACTACTAACTATATGAACCAACTAATACATATCATATAAGCAGTACTAACTATATAAACCAACAATACTAACTTATAACTAACAACTGTAACTAAACTTTCACTAGAAGTAGTAGAACAAAACGAGCAGACAGTTGATCGTTCACTACCAGTGGATGCATAAACTTCAGTAGCATCTCCTCGCCTTCTCGGGCAGAACTTAACAGGGATTTTCTGAAAATAGTAAGTTGTTAGTAAATACAGGATGATGTACTTGAATTACCTGTTTTGAGGAGACCCTCAGGACTTTGTTATCATGAGCAAGTGTAATTGCCTTGAAATCATTCTCGTCTTCTTGTTTGGCCTCTTCCACGAATTTTGGACCAAATGTTAAAGACCTTGAAACATTCTGCCTCTTAAGGAGAGCAAGCTCCTCCTGAAAAGGCAAAATAAGATGGTTAATTTACCATAGAGTATCCACATGTCTGTGGTTATGGTTCAATCAAAATATTAGACAGTCAATGTTGCAACGATTACCAAACAGATTACATCAATCAATACATGATTCACTAGATGAAGGATGTCTTCTTGCTAAGCTAAAATAAAGGTGTGTGATCATAATGTAAGCTTACTTGGAATGCTTGAAATAGATCACCCTTTGCAAACTTTAAGGTATCAATTGCCCCTTGTCTTGTAAGCTCAACTGTAGATTACAAAAAAAAAAAAAAGAATTGAATCACCTATTTAGATGGTTACAGTTAACAGGTTTAGATATCTGCTCTGCTTGTTTGTATCTGCATGACCCTTGGGTGTTGCTGTTGTGGCTCATCATCTGCCCTCTTTGAGGGATCTTCACTACAACTAGTACCACCAGGAGAACCCTCGTGTGATTGTCTTATATGGGGTGGTAACAGTTTTTTTTGGCCTGCAATATCAGTGATACATGTATACTACTGTACTAGAAGACACTAATCATTAAATTTGATTAAAAATAGTCAAGTAAAATAGAAGGTTACCTCTTCTGCCAGTGCTTTAAAGACGGGAAATGGCACCACACACTCTTGACAGTTGACTGCAGTAAAGCCCATGGTCGACGAACCAGGAATTCAATGCAGTAAAGTCCATCGACAATGATACATACGGTAAAGCTCCAAATCAATGTTGAATTAGGCGTAGGCTTGCTGGTCACAACAGGCGAAGAAGAAAAATTCAGCCAGAAGATGTTGCTTCACAGCTGTTAGTTCCTGGAAATGGTGATAAAACCAGCAACAGAGATATGGATATTGTTAATTTACTTACTGTTTTAGCTCGTGCTCAAGGTATTGTAACAAAAAACACTCTCTTTATCACTCTCTTTTTTTCCCCTTCTTCAGTCTTTTAATAAAATGATATCATGTGCTTTCAATATTAGGGAGCTCTGAGGACATGACCAGGAGCCCTCCACCATTGCCTAACAAGGATCAGCTTATGCAGATTCTTAACAATATAAAATCATTAACTCTTTCGGCTGACCTTGCCTCAAATATGGGCTTTCATGTAAAAACAATCCGAGTTTTAGTGTATCAGTAACACTTAAGCAGTTTATTTATAGATCCTATTATAGATTAAATTCTTCATTCGTTACAATAAAAGTTGAACTATCTTGAACATTCATACATACAATCTTCTAGTGGCAAATGTGGGTCTGCACACCAACTTGTAAGGTAAATCGGAGTTCAGGGTATTAACAGTAGCTATTACACCATGGTCATGCCCATTTAAACCCCCCAAATTCAAACACTTGCTTCACGTGCAAAGGAAAAAAAATAGGATAGGAATTTTACCCGCATAAAAGATTACTTGTCAGCCCTTCACCTCTGCAGACACAGAAACAAGGATTTATGAGTACATCAATGTCATATCATACTACAAGCACAATATCGCTACTCCCAAATAAAGATAGTCCAACACCAAACTCAGCTCTGGATTAGCGAAAACTAGAAATTCAGGTGTACAATTTTAAAACCAAACACACTATATGTTGATCATAATATTTTCTATGGTTTTTACGTAGAAAAACACAAATATGCACATAACTGAAAAAACAATACTATAATCCAACAAACACTAACATGAAAAGCTACTAACTACACTATAGTACTATACATCATCATTTGGTTTTGTATTCATAATCAAACAGACTAGCTTTCTAATGTAATAAATTGCATTAAACTCTATGAACAACACTACAAATAGCTCACACTCTGCAAGCTTTGTGTAATGCTAGTTTGAACTTATATCGTGATGTATACACTCTATATCATTAAGACTAACACGCACGCGCGCACACACACATACAATCAAAAACGTGTGAATACAAACCAGCATACGGCGACACCGAAGCCTGCTTCAACCAATAACCCTCTGCAACTGCAAACATCAACACATACAGACCTTAATTACTCAACTAAGACAACAGATTTACAGAAACTGAAAAGCGTGCATGTGTGAGTGTGTGACTCTTCTACCAAATGACCTTCCACAACTGCAACGACATCAATCTCTAACAGAAATTTAAGTTTGTTTGTATTTGAATATCTTAGTGTGCGATAGTGATTACCGAATCACTATAATATATGTAACAAAAACTAGAGCGTGTGTGTTATGTGTTTTAAAGGATAACCTTCCGCAACTGCAATAGCAACGACAACATATATAGACCTTAATTGCTCAATTATTCAATAAACTTACGAAATTGAATGCGTGTGTATCTAAGACTATTTTGACTAATAACATTCCGCAATTGCAATAACATCACATATACAGACCTTAGTTAATCAACTAATCCAATAGACAACAAAATCAAAGTGTATGCGTGTGCCGAAAACTGTTCTAATAAACAACGTGTGTATTGTAGTGATCGATTTAATAGATAATACTTCGCAAGAAGGTTTTAACAAATAACCTTCGCATGAACAACATATACAGACCTTCATTATACAACACATAAGAAGCATATTCACGATATATAGCAAACATCAGATTTTTTTTAGCTCTGCTTATGCTTCCAAATTACCAGAGGTTTGCAATATATCCAAAAAGAAACCTCAAACCAAGGGATTGAGACCACTCACCAGGGAAATGAAGTGCTCTTATCGACCTTTCCTTTAAGAACCCCATAGACTCGAGCTCCTCTAGTATACACTATGAAGTGCTCTTATCGACCTTTCAAAACAACGATATTCACCTCTCTTAATCCTTCAATCAAACTATACACAAATTTCTCTTGAAAAGTAGGCTTCGTATCTCCATCTGTTATAAAAACCCAATAATTTAAAATCTAAATCCAAATTTTATACAATTAACATATGTTAATGATTTAGAGTTTTAGAGAGTGAGAAAGAAGACCTGTACAAGAAGAAGAAGAAGACCAGATCTATGTGAAAAGTTGAGAGTGTGGTGCGAGTGTGGTAGAAGAAGAAGAAGACGACCATTGTAACTTCTTGGTTTGTTGGGGGAGGGGAGGGGTTATTGTGCCGTTTAAACCTTGAATAGATTCTATGTTAATTTTGGAATTGAGGTTTGTCTGTTATTGAGCTCGTTCAAGTGATTATTAATAATGAAATTTGTACGTTATGCTATTTTATTTTGGTAGAAGAAGACCTAGATCTGTGAAAAGTTTGTGAGGGATATTTGGGATGGTTATGGAAATATTTGGGAATTTGAGAAGGAGGGAGTTTGATTTTTGGGAAAAATTTAGGCGGGCTGAGAAAAACGAGAACAAGGAAATTTTAGTTTGGGAAAAATTAAGTGCAACACATTTAGTCATTATTTAAAAATGTGTGACAAATTTGACTATATGATTTAGTCACTTTTAAATAATGTGTGACAAATTTGACTATATGATTTAGTCACTTTTAAATAATGTGTGACAAACTTGAGTATATGATTTAACCACATATACAATTACTTCATGTGACGATATATGGATTTTGGTCACACTATTCAATTGTGTGACATATATTTGTCACATATGTATATATATAGTGTGACTAATGTTTCAAAATTATTTGTATCCGTCACACGTCCCAAATTATATGTGACTAAATAATTAAAAAAAAAAATTTACAAAATACCTCTAGTCACGAAAATATTCAAATATGTGACTGTAGCCTCAGTTGGAAAGACAAAATGGTCACACAAGTCGGATCAAGTGTGGTTGTTTCTTTTATTCTGGTACATTTAGTCACATAAAAAAGTTACTTTGTGGCCGTTTGAAAAACAACATGTGTGACCAAATCCCATTTTTGTACTAGTGTAAATATCAAAACCCAAACCCTAAAAATAATTTTAAGGCAATCAACCCTAAAAAAATTAGGGTTCAAAATTTTTTTTAAACCTAAAAAATCGATCACATGTATAAACACAATTCAAGATTCGTTTTTTATGCGTTTTGGTAATTAATTACACTTTATCCAAGGCTCGTGATGCCACTGTTGGAATTATATAACATGACTAATCATAAATATTAACAATTAAACATCAAGTATACATGCGGAAGCGTATAGGATCAAATAATATGTAAACTAATTAACCAAACATAAAAGTATGCGTACCTTTTGATTCTAGCAAAACAAGAATCAATTCTTCAATAATCAACAAGATGAACCCTAATTAGGGTTTATGTGGATTATATGAATTACCCCTTACCGTTTTGTAATTCAATCCAAGATTCAATCAATAGTGTGATTGAATCACGTTCTTGTATACACGTACTATAAAAAATGAAAGTTATGCTAGTAATAAGAACACAAAACGTTTTGATTTTGTAAAACCCAAAAGTCGAACACCCCTTGGAGGGTTTCGGCCGATCGAATCACAAAGAAAAGAAAACACAAGTTTTAGGGTTTAGTTATGTGTACAAGAGATGCAAACTAATGACCCCAAGCCTTGTATTTATACTAATGTAAATTTGGAGGACAAGTTGGTGGAGGATTAGGAAACTCCTAATCCTAACCGATCGGCTATACACCCTAGAAGGGTTTCCGGATCCTTCTTTACATCCAATTTACACTCTAGTCCTTCCTTTTATTGTTTAACGGTCATTAGTCATTTTTCGTTAAATACTAACGGTCGTTATACGTTTTGTATTATTTAATAATAATATAACATTTATATTTAATTATTAATCTTTAATTCTTATACGTAAAGTGTGCAATCACGTGATCTTGAGTTTGATCCTAACACACAACTATTAATTTATGTCCATAAAACTAACAATATTAAACATATATGAGTCATATAATTCACGTTTATATGTAATTTCTCTTTAGTTTACAAGTGGATATGGCCTCTTTGTTGTTATTGCCTAGGGCAATCGAAAACCACGAGACGGCCCTGGATGTTGACAAAAACTGATCATATTATGATTTCGACATATCAGACGTTATCAATTTGCCAACGTATTTTTAGTTATCTGTCATCTTCATACTTTGTATACAGATTAAGAAAACTAGTTTTGTGGGAAACACTGGATTGAGATTCTTAGACAGAATTGGAAGACCCAATCCAAAGGTGTCATCATTGTAATGGTACAAAGATATTGTCGGTAACAAAAAAACATTTATATCGTAAGAAAGTTGCAATAGTTGATTATATAATTTAATGAATGCATTACTTTTCGTGCTACACTTCATCCATAGGATGTTGGCTTCTCACTAGCTTTCTACATTAAGAAAGGTTGAAAGACGTACGTAACTCTTGATTTACTCTAAGATGATTGATTACCTTTTCCTGCATTCAGCTCTCTCTCTATATAAACTTGTCACTAAATGATTTCCCTTCATTCAATTCATCTATATATCTTAAGTAATTGTGATGATGCATTCGATGGTGTCCACCTTATGCAAGATTTCAATCGCACACAAGTCATATTTATTGTCTCGCAGCTTATTTGGTTCGCGTGTTATAACAGGAATTAGCACTAATAGGGTTACACCGGCGATAGGAAGTCTTCTAAGGCGGGGATCCTCAGCTATTCGCACATTTATGGTCTTTTATATAAGCTTCTTTATTCAGTTTCTAGTTAATTATTTTGATTCAGTTATAGACAATTTCCAAATTTTTTTTATTATGTTAGTAGGAGTTGATTATAAGCATTCATGCAATTATAATATTATATTATCCTAACTATTGGACTTTGGTGAATCTTTTTTAGTCGAAGGAAGTGCAGATGGAAGAAGGTGAACGGCGATTTCCACCACAGAACCAAGAGTCACAACCAGGGAAAGAATATCTCATGAACCCTCGACCTCTATTCGCTAACCCTGATTACAAGCCCTCTAATAAACTCAAGGTACATTTCATGTTGATTAGTTGTTAGTTAAAACATTATTGGCTATATTTGTTGTTAGACTTGGATAGGTTGTTTTCCTTTGGTTAGCATAAAGGTTGATGTGTCTTAGTTTATGCTTGGTTTTGTTTTGGTTTTCTAGTTGTGTGTAGCTAGTTAGATCATTTATGGACTGTCATGAATGATATAGTGGTTGTTCAAGCAGTTGCTTGAGGTTAATGTGGTATTTCAGCCACATTCCCTTGTACTTAACTGTTTTTTGGAGTAATATATTTTACCGGGTGGAGGCCCTTTACCAAAAAAAAAAAAAAAAAAAAAAAAACAAGTAAACAACAACCATTGTAGTTGTTAATAAACGGTTGCAAATCCAGTCTGCCCATAAGAGCTGAAAGGGTTATAGACCTGTGAGTAATCCAAGTAAATGAAAGTGTTTAGCTCTGCACAGGGAAAGGTGGCGTTAGTAGCAGGAGGAGATTCAGGTATTGGAAGGTCAGTCTGTTACCACTATGCTAAAGAGGGTGCGACTATAGCATTTACTTATGTGAAGGGAAATGAGGACATAGATGCAAAAGACACACTGGATATTATAAATGACTCAAAAATGGAAGGCTCGGTTGATCCTATTGCCATACCTACGGATCTTAGATATGATAAAAATTGCAATAATGTTGTTGATGAGGTCATTGAAAAATATGGGCGGATGGATGTCCTAGTGAACCTTCCAGCCGTGCAGTACTATACGTATTCATATTCGTTAGAAGAGATCACAGAGGAGAGACTTGAAAAGGTGTTTCAGACCAATATTTTCTCATATTTCTTCTTGACAAAGTATGTATCATTTCTTAACATGTTAATGATATCTTTTTCTAGGATGCATTATAATCTTATATTCTAATTTTTTGATTTGAAAGACTTTTAAAAACATTATAATTATTTGAAAGCGTCTAGTAACATGATAAGTATTTGAAAGACTGAATAATTCATAAGTCACATTTTTTACATTGATGTTATCATTTTAACACAGGCTTTCTTAAATTCTTATAACTAGACATAGGGCGATCACTTAGATAGGAACCAGTTAAAATCTGTTATTTATCTCCAGTCTATTCATTTTAAAAAACATATATATTTAGATGGGTTGTAATGACCCTTTTTTATTTATTATTATTATTATTTTTAATATGCAGGCATGCTTTGAAGCACATGAAAGAAGGAAGCAGCATCATAAACACAACATCAGTGTTAGCATACAATCCCGACCCACCAAGTTGGCTTGACTACACTTCAACAAAGGGGGCCATTGTATCCTTCACACGGGGTCTAGCATTGCGTTTGGCCGAAAAGAAGATTCGTGTAAATGGTGTGGCCCCTGGTCCTATATGGACACCACTGCAAGCTGCAGTACTCAATGACGCGGACATAGCAAGGTTTGGGTCAGCGGTGCCCTTGAATCGGGCAGGTCAACCTTACGAGATTGCTCCATCATATGTGTTCCTTGCATCTGAGGACTCTTCCTATATGACTGGTCAAGTTCTTCATCCAAATGGTATTGCACATAAAACACTTACATGTTACTGCTTATGATAACACTCGCATTAGTGCCACTAGTACAACACTATATATGTCATGTGCATACAAATATTTATACAGTTTTCTTTTATCCAGTTGGTCATCCTTGTTACTGCATAAAAGATATTTGCATTATGACTTAGAAGTACGTAGAAAGTATCATTCACAACAACCTTTTTTACAACAATTGCATGAGAAAAAAATGGTTCAATAATTTATACTTTTTCATGCTTATAACTTAAATATATTTACATGTTTATGAACATGAACAACTTAGCAAAAGTTTCCGTATTTTATTAAACCACTTAAAAAGTGTTCACGAATCACATATTTGTTGTCGTTAAATTAGTTTTTGGTCAAATATTTTAAAAAAATATCATAATTGACACCATTTGTTTTTCTGGTTAGCGAACAATTTTTTTTGCTTAAAAGGGTACTTTTCTTTAAAATTCATCCTTTTTGAGGTATTTTGTGACATTTTTTGACATTTTTGGCATTCGAAAAAATAAAATTTCTATTAGCTGAAAGGGGCAAAAATGTCACAAAATGTTGCAAAATATCCTAAAAAGGCTAAATTTGAAAGAAAAATACCCGTAAAAGCAAAAAAAATTTGTTCGCTACCAATAAAAACAAATGGTGTCAAGTATGGTAACTTTTTGAAACATTTGCCCTTAGTTTTTCTATAATGAACTTGGACGTTCTGAAGTTAGTGATGTTGCAATCTCTTTTTGCAGGCGGGGTGATGGTCAATGGTTAGTCCTTTAGAACTACAGTGAATAAAAAATAAATATTGTTAATAATTAGCTTGATCGTCAAGGCGTCGAACATTAAGTTCTTGAGACTATTAGAGAACTGTTGTAATAAAGTACTGATGATCGATTGCGTTACTTGCTTCTGGTCGATCTTATTATAATTATGAATGCATCCATAACTTTTTAGCACTTGGTGGATTTTTTTAAGTTTTTCTTCCCAAAATAATTGCTTTTATTGATTTGGAGATGGGAGTCCAATTAGATTACCAACAACCAAATTAAATCTAACATCATCGTGTTGATGCACTGCCGCTATATATTCATACTAATATGTACTCTGAATTGGATATATAGATTGATTCTATAGTCCTTGCAATGCAATCTGTACAACAATATGTCATTTGCATACACATATTTTATACACTTTCTAAAGAAGTGCGAACGTACTATTTTGTAAAGAGCAATGAGACAATAGTCGGTAGATGCGGACGCATGATTTAATAAGAGTGAAGATTATCCCCAACCTAACTACTTTTAGAAAAAAATTTATACCTACGCATTCGCCCAACGTAAATGTGACACATCACTTTTTTCTCTCTCAACTGAATCGCCGCCTTAAAGTGTCGTCTAAAACCAGAAACCCATAAAGGAAATATATATATATATATATATATATATATATATATATATATATATACTAGACTTCAAAGCCCGCCCAATGGGCGGGCATGACTTTTAATTTTAGATTGATTTGTTTTGATCAATTTTAAATTATGCTTTAAGTTCGTTACATAGAACACAATAAAATATAAATAGTTATATATAAACACAATAGAATATGGATAGTTTTGATCAATTTTAAATTAAGATTTTATTTCGTTACATAGAAGACAATAAAATATAACTACTTATATAGAAGCACAATAGAATATGGACAACTATATTGTACATCTTAATAATTTTGTACGAAAATGCATTTTACATTTTAATAATCTCTAAACATGATTTGTTGTATATTTCTAAACATGATTTATTGTATATTTATAGGTATAATATTTTATAATGAATAGATTTCAAGCTAATCATTATTATTCAAAAGAAGGTTAGGTTAGGCTTTACATGGTCTTTTCAATTGCGGGAGAAAAATATATATTATATATTAGATGGTTTTGATCAGTTTTAAATTATGTTAGCAATATTGTACGAAAGGACAATAGCCACTTATATGTTAACATCTTAACACGGTTTAATATATATTGATATGTATATACTTTATGGGTTGGAAATAGGTGGGACCCATGCGTAGGGAGGGTTCTTATAACACCTACCTACTTTATAATAAATAAATTTCAAGGCATTGATTACTATTCAAAGGTTAAGTTAGCCTAAACATGGTCTTTTCACTTTCAACTGATTAACAATTATTGTTAAATTTAATAGACCAAATATATTTTGATGTAAATAATTCTGCTGATTTTTTATTTATTTATTTTTTTTTTTGCATGACCTTTTTTTTTTTTTTTTTTTTTTTTTTTTTGGTTTAAATAAAATGACAAATATGATCATCAAATGGTGTTTATACAAAAAATTATAACCGATATGACATATGAACAGTGTAGCCGTAGTTTGCATTGAACAGTGTATACGTGTAGAGTCAAGTTGGGAATATAATGATTATCCTTTAACTTCTTTTGTAATTATGATAAGTATTTTGTTTATTTAAATTAATAAACTTTTACCATTATCATTAATATTGGATGAAATATTTAAAAATTTGATATCTTCCAATATTGTAAATATATAGAATGATTTTTGCTTGAATTATATTTTTATCTGTTATGAAATTTTAAATTAAAATCCACTATAGTTCGTGTCTAAACATTTTAAAATGTTGTTAGAGTTGATTATGTGTAAAAACAATGGACTACGTTATAATATAACCTTTATGAATTGGTTATAAAATCAGTACCAAAACGACTGCGTAGCAGTACAAAATTAAACTCAGCAGTACAATTCTATTTGTGCAAACACGCTATGGAAATAAAATTAAATAACTTTAGAAATAACATAATATTAAAAATATAATATATATGAATTCAAACGTATCTGTGTATATAGAGTATATAACTACAAATGTTTGTTTACTCTTTTTAGTATTTTTTATAACATTTTAAACGGGTTGGCGTGTCTACCCGCTCTAATCATTCTTTACAATGGTAATATTTTCTACAACATTTTAAACGGGTTTTCATGCTAACATTTTAATCATTATATTCTTATAGTTAATGACATTTTTTTGGTCAACACTACCTTCAGTTTAAGAATTTTTTTTTTTTTTTTTTTTTTTTTTTTTTTTTTTGGTTTAAATAAAATGACAAATATGATCATCAAATGGTGTTTATACAAAAAATTATAACCGATATGACATATGAACAGTTTAGCCGTAGTTTGCATTTGAAAGTGTATACGTGTAGAGTCAAGTTGGGAATATAATGATTATCCTTTAACTTCTTTTGTAATTATGATAAGTATTTTGTTTATTTAAATTAATAAATTTTTACCATTATCATTAATATTGGATGAAATATTTAAAAATTTGATATCTTCCAATATTGTAAATATATAGAATGATTTTTTTTTTTAATTATATTTTTATATGTTATGAAATTTTAAATTAAAAACCCTATAGTTCGTGTCTAAACATTTAAAAATGTTGTTAGAGTTGATTATATGTAAAAACAATGAACTACGTTATAATATAACCTTTATGAATTGGTTATAAAATCAGTACCAAAACTGCTGCGTAGCAGTACAAAATTAAAATACAAAAAATATCAGAAGCATGGCGACAACTCAGCAGTACAATTCTATTGTGTCCCCTTCTAATTTCCGAATAACATTATCCTTTTGTGCAAACACGCTATGGAAATAAAATTAAATAACTTTAGAAATAACATAATATTAAAAATTTAATATATATGAATTCAAACGTATGTGTGTATATAGAGTATCTAACTACAAATGTTTGTTTACTCTTTTTAGTATTTTCTATAACATTTTAAACGGGTTGGCGTGTTTTAAACGGGTTGGCGTGTCTACCCGCTTTAATAATTCTTTACAATGGTAATGTTTTCTATAACATTTTAAACGGGTTTTCATGCTAATATTTCCTATAGTGTAATAGCCTCGTCATTTACAATGTTGGGGTCAACGAAAATTAGTGTGTTATATTCTTAGGGGTATAATAGTCCAACCACATTCATAACTATTATAATCTATTTAAAGCTAACCCAAAAGTTGTACCGTAATATCGTTTCCATTTTACTTCAATTCACCCTAAATAAACAGCAACACACATTCAACCAAAATCCCAAATTCGCTAATTATGTCACAAAATGATAAGGGGAAGGCTTTGTATAGTGGGTTCAGGAAAGAGGATTGCTGCAATGAAGATCGTTTGGGTGTTAAGAAGGACATGGAAGAGGCTGCCGACATCGGGTTGTCAAAGGCTTCTAAAGATCGTTTGGGTGTTAAGAAGGACATGGAAGAGGCTGCCGACATCGGGTTGTCAAAGGCTTCTGATTTGGAATCAAGGATTAAGAATCTTGAAGTTGTGTTTAAATTTCTAAAGGAAGTGAAGGAAATGAAAGAAAACAGTGGTACTGAAAGTTGTGGGTCTAACTAAGTGTGTGTTTAGATGACAGGGAAGTTTGTAATGGGTGTAAACATGAAACCTATCAATAAATGTTTGGTTGTTGTTGGTAAACGTATAGTTTCACCATTACAAATCAAACTAAATTTGCCTTCATATTCAAGGTCGATGTTCAATTTCTTTAAAGCACCAGAGAAAACATGCTAAAATTAACGATTTATAAACTTAAAATTAAATAAGTATATACAAAAATATTATACATAATGAAATGTTATACAAACAAAAACGAAATAGCAACCATGTTTTAATTAGATCCATCATATAATATGTGCTCACCAATTGAAAAATAACAAAAGCCCCTAACACAACAACAAAATTAGATATCGTTTCATACACAATAAATACATATAGCCAAAAGGAGTTGTTACATGTTAATTCACTTCTTTTCTTCTTCAGGCATCGTGTGTCTTCCTTTCAAACTGATCATATATCCTCTGTATTAGATTTTGGACTACTTCGGAATTTTCTTCATACTTGAGCTGTAAAGAAATCATCATTGCAAGTACTTCATAACTTAATGGATATTCTAGTTCAGCTAACATGAATATATCGATTCCGTCTTGCGCCGACAGACGATGAACATTGCACGTACCATAGAACTCCCATACAGTTGATAGCTCAAAGAAAGGAAAATACCAACGATCATCCGAAGGATCTGGTTCGTATAATCTCTTTAATTCAACCCAAAGTTCTTGCTCTTTAGCATCACACTTCTTCTTTGTTTTAAGCTTATTTTGAACTAACCTCCATAAAGCATCCAGATCTTCTCTATCAAAAGCTCTCAGCAAATTGTCAAAATTCTTGTACACTGCTGTCTCTCCACCAAATCTAGTAACCTTCCAAGCTGACCCAAATCTGTCCATGTAAATATCCCAGTCAATTATCGGATGTCTAGATTGGAGTGGTTCAACATGTAGAATTTCTGGCACCTTAGCTAACATTTTGCTCATCTTCTCTTGCGATACTTTTACTCTCTCCGTAGATGTGTCCACATTCACATGTTGTGCTTTCTTAGCAGCCTTGAGCCTTTTTGGTGATCTTTCATGTTGGTCCATAGAAATTTTCGTTCGAACAGTTTTGTATGCATTGTAATACAGAGATTGAATTTCTAATTCTGATTTTCCCTTCAACTGAACTGCCGTCAACCCAGCTTCATTCATAACATACGTCTTCATCTCTCTGATGACTTGTTCCTTTGTTGGGTTTTTATTTCTCTTTTGACCTTTATTCTTACCAATAGTCTGTGTTATCTGATTATAAGATTCTGCATAACTCTTTAAGTTAATAAAATCTTCGAGCATGTCTGACTTTTTCCCATCAGCTATGCGTTCATCCGCTAAAAGTTCTATACTCTTCTTCCTCACAACCATATCAGAATCAATTAGTTGTTGTATTTTATCTTGTTCTGTCACAATAGTATCTGAAGATACTCTCTTCACTTGCATTTTCGGATTTCCCGTAGAGCTTGCAACTTCATTTCCACTTGCTTTCATTGCTAATTGTTCATCCAAGTCAATTTGAACATGTGTTTCTGGGTTAACTTCATTTTTTTTCTCAGGTTCCTGCTCAGGTTCATCTACTGTCATGGATGCCGTTCCTTTTTCTACCCTTTTAATTTCAAAAGCATCAACAGTACTACTTTCCATACAAACATTTTGCACTTTTAACTTTGTACTGTCAACACCATTTCGACGACTAATACTTTCTTCATCAATATTTATTTGATTCCCATTCTGAACCAAATAATCATCCAATTCTATTGGTGCTCTTTCCTTCGTTGACAATTTCCTTGATGGTTCTTGCTCAGCCATTATTCCTTTTCCCTTGTATGCATTTGATTTTCGTGGTGTCCTTGTATAAAATGCACTGGTAGAACCTTTATACCCAGCATCCATTAAACTATGCAGGATAGCAGCACCCTCAACAACGCCAACATCATGTTCTGTCTCATCAACACCATCACCAAATCCACCAGTACTTCCATCAAAATCTGCAGTATCATAATCCATCTGATGTTCTTGCCTCTCCTGAGTCTCATACTGCTCTTGAACAATAAAAACAGATGGATTTTGGTCAATCTGAGCAATTTTCCCTCCATGTTTGGAAGAACCCACATCTTTACCTTCACCTTCACCATCCAATGAACTTGCTGAAGAAGATGATTCAAAAGATGATACCATGTTAGCCGACCCTTTTCTTTTAAGTGTCTTGACCTGTTTTTCCAAATTTTTTATTTTACGCACCAGCTTTGTATACACATTGCTGAAAAGCTTTTTGTGAGAAGTGAGTTCAGCTTTCACCGCTTCAATTTTTGAATCCTTAGAATTGAGATCAGACTCCAATCTAGTAACCTTCTGAGACAAATTTGTACATGTTTCCATCAATTCCTTAAGTGTTTGGCTGCCCTCAATACTTCCTGATGTATTACCTTCATAAACAGGTGCATCATGGGACACAGATTCATGATCCACCATGTGCTGACTTCCCGAGCCAACAAATATATCGCGTAGGCTTGCGATTCCACCAATAGTACTGGGTTCACAGAAACTTGGTACTGGAGGTGTTGTCACAGATTCTTTATTATGTACATTAGTTTTGTCCTGCCCATTTTCTAAACTCGCGACAGTAGAAGCATCCCTTTTTTTAATTACAACGCCAGACTCATCTGCTACATGGAGAGTCACAGGGTCTTGATGCTGAGGAACAACAGAACCCTCTCTGGATACAGACCTATCTAGTGTGTGATGGGGCGCAACTTGGCATGATGATCCTTCACCGTCTACTTGTAACATGGAATCAAATAAAGGGACTTCTTCCTCATTATACCATTTTGAGGACATCTTCATATTACTGAAAACTTTTTGGGAAAGCTTGGGAGTGGGATAAACATTTTTATGATGAAGAAGTTGATGTTTAGATTTGTTCAAAATACTTTGTATGAACCTGGGATACATCAAAAATTTTGATTTGATATAAACATTTTTAAGCATGGCTTGAAAGATAAGTTTAGAAAAATTGAAAGTTCTGTTAGTGGCCAAACAGATGAGAGCGGTCGCGATATTGCTACTGAACTGTTCCCATGAGGTTTTCTTAGGGCTGAGGCAGTGAAGGATGGTGTGAATTAAAAATCTCCATTGTGGGGCAAAAGCCCCTTTTTGGAAGGTTAAAGCTTCTGATTCTATATTGTAACCCATTTTGGTTAAATTTTCAAAAATTTCAGTGTTTGGCATAGAACTAATACCATTTGAATCACCCAATCGGAGATGCCGCCTGATTGATGATTCAGTAAGAGTGATACATTTACCATCAACTGTTGCAACTAATTCGGTATGACCATCTTCAAATGTTTTGACAGTGGCACTCTGCCAAAACTCTTTGATTTGGGGAACATATATAGTAGGATTTAATGTTAGAGAATACCTTATGTGAGAAGCATTTAAAAAGTCGATTATCTGATGGTATTTGGTGTCATCCTCTGCCTTTTCCAAATAAGCTACCATGTTGTGTTTGTTCGCAAAGGTTAAAGTAACCATGACTGCTGGTAAATTGTTGATTTGACTGCTGGAATTAAAGTATTTTGGACTATAAAGTGAGATGAAGAATGTGAATTGGAATTTTATGAAATAATTATTAGGGCTTGTATTGGAGCACCGTCAAGTAAAATAAGTATGTTTTTCCATTCTAAAAAGGTGAACAAAATATATTAAAAGTCAAAATATCCAAAAAATAATCCCTTTTAAACAAATATTAATAATAATATCAACATAAGTCCTCAACGGATATTTTAATAAAGACGTAAATTTCGACCCAGTACCAACATCTATCTAACAGTACAAATATATTGCTAGCAGTACTAACCTTTACTAATATAAACTGCCAATACTTTAATATGACGTTTATCCAACAGTACAAAATGATTATGCATTTAGATTCGTCATTTGTCCATGCAAACATTAGATTAATTATACAACAACAATTAAAATACAACAACGTGATTGATTATACAACAATGATTACCTTTTAAAAGAGTACCCGTACTATTCTTATGAGACCTGCTTCCATTGGATTGCTTAAAGAACAACATCAATAAGAATATAACAACCAAACAAATAGATGTGTGTATTATAACAACACATTGGTTAAATTATATATAAAAAACAAACCTTCTGAAGAAGTATACGCATTATTCTCATGGGATTGGCTTGAGAAGAAACGTTATATTTTCATCCACATATGGTGTAAAAGTAGCTATATGATCTTAAATATAGGAATAAAATATTTATACAAAATACATTGTAAACTTATCTTTAAAATCATATCTTCTACAAATTAAGCATATTTTGAAAAATAAAACGGGATAAATGTTTAGAAAATACATATATCTTTCCAAATATTCCGCATGGTCATCAAAAAGGAAGATTATAGTTATTTTTTTTGGTAGCTATAACACAAAAAATAATTTGGTCTAATGGTAACATTGATATATACTTAAGACATGTAAACAACCCAAGTTCGAATCTTTAAAGACTTTTTTAAAATTTCCGAATTAAAAGTCAACACACGAATTTTATTCGGTCAAATCTTGCTTAGGTGGACTGCTTAGGTGGAATAAGAGCATGATTACTCATCAATCAAGCGCTTATTCATCAATCATGCATTTGATGACGTCGTACGCATCCTGTTATATATAATATGTAGATATATATATTTACATATATATGAGGCTAAGCATGACTGGAAACAACTTTTGTTGTACAATGACATGGAAATGCCATGTCATCATTTCTAATCCACCTCAATGCCACTTGGCACACACCTTCCATGATTTTTTTCCCAGCTTTCAAGAAATTAATTAAAAAAAATTAGACCATATTCAGATTCGAACCCTGGTCACTATCCCCACAACCAACACTCCAACCACTGGCCCAGTTATGTTTTTGTGATAGAAATTGGAAAACAAATATGTCATGTTTCAATTGTATCTGATTTGCAATCCGAATTTGCTACTCTTATCAAAGCACAATGCATAATACACCCCTTAATTATCTCCCCTAAAATCTCTGCTATTCAATTTGAAACCGAATATCAGCTTCCATAATTCACTCACTGTTTTTAATATATTCATTAATAATTATGATCCATCTTGAATTTGAAATGCATATCACAAAAATCACGGATTTTTTGAAACTCAAAATCTTTTCCAAAACCCTAATTTTTATCTATAAAGACAGAAGGTGCACTGATTTGTTAACATCACATTTATCAATCGACATATATTTTTCATAAAGTCAATCATGAATAGGTTTTCATGGAAAAAAATTGGTAACATGGGATACCAAAAATCACCATCAGCACCAGGTAGCAGTTTCAGAAAGAGTGGAGGTTTTGGATGTTCAAAGGGTTTTGGTGGTGCTGGTGGTTCCGGTGGATCAGGAGGTAACTCATTTCATTGATACATTGTTAATAATGTTGTTGATACTCATATCATGTTTCTATATGCAATTAAGTGATTTAACATTTCTTTTTAGGTTGATTGATGTTTTGTTCTTAGCAAAGCTATTTGCTTGCAAATCCTATTATGCTGTGTTGGTTGCAAATTTGTATGAATGCTATTTGTTCTTAGCAATCCTATTTGTTGATACTCATATGATGTTTTTATATGCAGTTAAATAATTTTTGATACGATTATAATACAATCTATTTATGAATGTTGTTTCTTTGTTTCTAAATCCTTATACAAATACTTTCAAATCCTTATATGTGTTGTTTTCATTATTATACGCTTTGCTGTGTTGATGTAAAAGGGAACTATTTCAAGTAATCAAGGATCTAACATAAAATTTATTTCATAAAGAGATGATAGTAGCATGTATTCAATATAAGTTACGTATCATATTATAGTTATGACTATCTTTAAGTTGCAGTCTGAATGTACAAAAGAATCAAGGATCTTTACATATGTTTCTTTGGCACATTGGATCAAAAACAAAAAGGGTTAATATATGCAGTAAAATTTTGTTAGGGCTGCAATTATGCATGTGTATGAGGGTTTGGACATTAGAGTAGTACAAGTTTTAGTTTTGTAACTGAATGTTATACTGGTATTTACGATTTCAGATATTTAAATACAAATACTTGCAAATCCTTTTATGCTGTGTTTTTTTCATCATTATTCTTTTATAATTGTAGTTTCATTTGTATATATCAGGTAATGGTTTTGGTGGTGCTGGTGGTTCCGATGGATCAGGATGTTAGTCATTTCTTTGATACATTGTTAATAATTTCTTGCTACTCATATGATGTTTTTATATGCAATTAAGTAATTTAACGCATGTTTTTTGGTCAAGCTGATGTATGTTTTCTTTCAACTCCTTATTTATATTCATTTGTATCCTGTGTGTTATTTATATTTTCTATGATGTTTTATGGCAAACCCTTATTTAGGAATGCTATTTGCTTGCAAATACTTATCTTTGGATATGTAAATACGATTATAAAATAATGTATTTAGGAATGCTGTTTGTTTGTAAATGCTTATCTATTGTTTAATAAGTGTTGTATTTATGAATGTTTTTTTCTTGCAAATCCTAATCTTTACATGCTGTGTTGTTTTCATTATTATACGAGTATAATTGTAGTTTAATTTTTATATATCAGGTAATGGCCACGATAAAAAAATAACACCTCTTAAAGAAGTGAATCCTATGTTGGATGACATAGCTGTTCGAGGCAGATGTATCTCAATTTGGCATTCGCATAAATTGAATGCTGAAAATGATCCATACAGCCTTGATCTTGTCCTGCAAGATGTGGAGGTATCTTCACTAACCTTTTTTCTATGTACACAATACCTTATTAATACAGTTTTATGAAATACATAATATGTCCAATGCAGAACACTAGGATCCAGGTCTACATAAAGAAAGAATTTATGTTTCGGTTCGAGCCACTGTTTGAGGAGGGCCAATGTTACATAATATCAAACTTTGGGATTGATGAAAATGGGGGAAAGCTTCATTTGTTGCCGCATAGTTTCAAAATAAGTTTTTATAAGACAACTATTGTCACACGTATTGAACCTTTAAACAACAACACATATGGTTTTATTCTAGAACCATTTAATCATTTGGGGGATCCTGAACATTACCAATACTATGATAGCGACGCTGTTGGTACGTACTCGATCCATTTTGATCAATAACATTTAAATAACATTTATATGTTCTGTCACTTATATGCAACCGATATTTTTTTACACATATGTCATTGGCTCAGTGGTTGGTATCGAGGAAATTGTTACTGTTATTTCTGCAGGTGGGAAAAAGTTCCGTAGGACAGTTGTCGTTGAGGACAATGAGTAAGTATAAATATACGAATTATTATAATATATATTTTTACCCAAGTCATGCTAATGATTTTAATATTTATTTATAAGCTATTGTATGTATATTATACAGGGCAAATCGTTTGAACCTCACTTTCTGGGACAAATGGGCGACCATGTGGGATCAGTATGCTAACAAGCGTGACACCATTGATCATCTGGTGGTAATACTTCAACTGGGAAAAGTGAAGTACTGGGATGGTACGTGCATCGTTTTCTTACCTTATTTCTAATACATTCACTTATTTTATTCTTTATTAACTGTATGTATTCAATGTTGCACTAAGCAGGGTCAGCCGCAGTTCATAATGCCCTCTTCGGTTCAAAGATATTTGTCAACCGTGACCTACCAGAGATCATTGAATTCAAAACAAGGTTGTTATCTTTTTTTACTATATAACTTACTGCAACAATTGGATATTTCATTCTTATTAATATTATTAATTTATATTGTTTTGTAATTGTATTTTAGGGTTCAACAGCGTGAAAGGTTTCAGCGTGATCAACTCAAGATTGAGGTTTTCTCACCGGAAGTCAAGGTTCAAACGATGACTGAGTTTTTTCGTGGATGTGTGAAAAAGATGGTTGGTGCAATCCGTGACTGTGAATCGGTCTGTTACTCATTCTGATTCTAAACTCTACATGAATTATCTTTCACGTATTTTCATTCATTGAATTCACACATTTTCAATTATAAAATGCAAGATTCACACTGTATTGTTTTAGCAACAATACACAGGATCCACAAAGAGAATGGCTGGGCATGCACAACATGTAAAACGTGTAACAAAATAGTGGATGTTGTTGAGGGAAGGAATCACAAACCTGTTTTTGTTTGTGAGAATCATGGCTCTGTACATCCTGTATCCAGGTAACAAACATTAAATTCCACTCTTTATTTGTGATATTTTATTAGCAATTTTTAGATTTACAAGTTTTTACATGCATGTTTATTTTGTTGTTACAGGTTTAAGGTAATTTTAAGGCTGATTGATGAGTCGGGTTCCGCCTGTGTGGTTTTTTTTAACACCCAGTTTTCCAAGCTTTCCGAGCATACTGCCTGGGAATTGATGGAAACCCATGGTATGGACCCATACGAATACTGGCCACAGGAGGTGGACAACATAATAGGGAAGAAATGTCTCTTTAAGATCTACTTCTCGGAGTACAATGTCAACAGGAACAACCACACCTATCGGTGTGATGGTTTTTCTGAAAACGTTGAATTCATCAACCATTTTAAGAAAGACTTTTTAGAAGATGACATGGTAGACGATGTGCCTGATGAGGTAAACTATCATATAACATTTTAAGATATTACAAATATTCAAAGTTTATAGTATCGTACAATTGAGTAATTTTCTTTGTTAATCAGGTTTTAAATCAAGAGTTCAGCACACCTTCTACTCTGATAAAAAAAGTAAGCATCTCTGATCCCAGTTTGAGCCGTGTGTTGGATTTGCAGTCACCTCCTGCATCATGTGAAGCTCCTGGAAGTTCCTCAAGTTCCAGTTCAAAGAAGAGCCGTGGTTTGTCGCCACCTCCTGCAGCAGGTGAACCATCTGGAAGTGCAGAAAAGAAGCAACGTGTTATTGTTGATCTCGATGAGGTTGAGAGCGAACCCGAGGATGAATCAGTCAAAGGCACTCAACAAGATTTTGTCGAAGTCAAGATTGAACCAAAAGATTAGATCACTTCTAACAACTACATGGTTTTATCATTTTGATTTTTATTTTTGCAAATGTCTTTGCAAGAACAATGTTTGTTTTTTATTATTTTTATTTTGACAAGTTCTTTGCTTCCTTTTGGAAGTAATTGCTATCTTTTAAGTACCATAGAGATGGTATGTGTTGAACAATATTGCCAAATTCTGGCTTTTTATTGATTTGCTCTTTATTTATCCTTTGTTTCATGATTATAACTGTGGTTTTAGAACAACTTCTTATATAATTATTTGCAGTTACCAAAGGGGTTCCAGTATGAAAACACCAAATAACACTATACAAGGTTTGGTTAAAGTCTATATTTAACTTGAAGATTATTTATGCAGTATTATTCCTAAATGTCTGCATTCAACACTATACCACATGATCAATGCTTTCTCACTATTACATGTTTACTTAAGTATACAAGTTATAATTACCTTCGAAACTAAGACCAACATCAGTACTAACTTTATATTTAGAAGAACTAAAAACTTTGTATCAGCATTAAGTTGACATGACAACAGCATTAAGTTCCAATCGTAGCAGCAGTAATAAAGCTTATTGAACCAGCATTTTGTCAGTTTTTTTTGGTTCAAAATTCTTAAAAGGTGTTGAAGTATTGATCATATAGGTTGTTACACTTCGGAATGAAACCAAATCATTTCCAAAATTGCAGGTTACTACTAACAAACTAGCAACTTTTAAAAGATATGTTTCAATCTTCAATTTTAAATATTTTTCAACAATATCATTTCCTACAATCTCTATCTATTCACAGTTTATTTAAACTCTCAACATCACCCTAACAATCTCAACATATTTTCATAGCTTATAAACCTCCATTTATCAATAAGAAATGGTTCATACGAAATCATCAAAGGTAACCATCATTTCTGTATATTATATCATTTCAGAACATATTCCTATATCATATGTTTCAAAAAAAAAATTGCATCCACATATATTCATATAATATTCTATTGATTTCTTAATAATGTCTTCTACATTCCTTCATTAGGTTACCAACAAGGAAGAAGGTTCAAACATACCAACCAATGTAAACAACAAAAACTCAACTGTTATCGTTTTATCTGATGATGAAGTAGTATGTGTATAACATGAACCTTAAAACAAAAAGAATAAAGTTGATTTATGAAATTAACTTATATTAACAAACTTACAGGAGGTACCCTTCCCCAACAAACGTAAAGGAGGTATAAAGGATGCTGCTTTCTTGGAAAATAATGTTGTTCATATTGTTTTGTCGGATGATGATGAAGTATTACCAAAACGTGAAAATAAACAGTTTGAAGAGTATGTTGAAAATCAAGACAAATTGGTATGCAAATATTCTAATTTTCTGATAAATATTTTATTTCATTATTATATGTTTAATAATGGTGGTCTAATTTTCCTTTATCAACAATACTAACTTTTTTAAATAGTAGTAACCTTTGT
The DNA here is from genome assembly GCA_021014915.2 of Artemisia tridentata subsp. tridentata. NCBI lineage: Eukaryota > Viridiplantae > Streptophyta > Magnoliopsida > Asterales > Asteraceae > Artemisia > Artemisia tridentata. The sequence continues at coordinate 105,398,090 of CP139508.1, forward strand.
GACTCTAATGTGTTCTCATTATTATCTTAGGAGTCTGATGATGAAACCCAAATCAGGTTTAAGCGAACCTGCAAAGGTACACAAACTAACTCTTCAAAGAAGGTTTTGGACCATTTCATTGATGAACCTGCTGCTGAATACATTGATCAAGACACTGATGATTTTCAATCATTTGAAAATGTGGTTTCATCTAAATTTAAAGAAGTATCAAAGAAAAAGGATGACGAATTCGTTAATCATTCTTCTAATCATTTGCACCATTTGGATGACTTTACGGATGAAGAAACACAAGTTCATGAACAACAAACTTCACTATCTAAAGGCTACAATTTTGCTCTCATTGATGAAGAAACTGATGAGGATACTAATAACAAGAACAACATAAGTGATGATGGTGTATGGGTTAATATAAATGATCTGCCTCACCCTTCTCATGTTTTTGATAATCATAACAAATACATTGATGATGAAGCAGAAGAAGATTTAAAAGATTTGGACATTGGTACTGCCCAGTCTGTATCCGATGGATATGATACAGACATTTTCATTGATGATGAATCTCTAGGGTATGATTCCACCGATGATGAAGATGACGATGACGATTTTTGATAGTTAAATTTGTGGTTTTACTTTATGAATGTTTCTTTTATAATAAGTTTTTTCAATATTAACTTTAACGTCTTAAATTATTAAGTTTAACTTTTGAATCACTTATAATGTTCCCAATCAATAGCAATCATATATTTTTAAGTATCGTGTTTAAAGAAGTTTAACATTTTATTTACACAATCATGGAGTTTTATACGCAAAAACACCTTAAACTTCAATTATTAACAAGCTTAAGAAAAAGGCTAATGGATTCTTAATTTGATAGTAGTTTTATGTTACATAACACTACAATGTTTTTTTCAACTTGCACGTACGTGCATTTTGTACGCCTAATCATAAGTAACGAAACATACGTCTGAAATTCGATTGTTACCTAACCTAAATCTGTTCACAACTAATGTTTACAACTAACAGTACCACAAACATTGTACTTGAAGTAGACAAAACCCAAAAGGAAGCATGAATAGGGAATTCTTTAGGACATTTCCAGCAACTACCAACAAGCTCTACCATTTACCACGTTAACAAATGTGGAATATCGGGAAATGAGGGTTTTCACCGTCTTCCGCATCCACGTCTACCCCGTTCGACACATACTTAAACCTTATCACCTTGGCATATGGGAATTGGCATGCCTCCGCTAACACCTTGCACCGCCCAAAAATGTTTACATGATTGGTTCTGTTTGGAGTATCCCTATGAGGCTCCATTTGCACTCTCATTTCCTTTCTATAATGCTGGTGAATCACCAACGCCTTTTTGTAGATGTGCATAGGATGTTTCACCAGGAAATTTGCAGGGATTACCTATAATATTTTAATTTGCAATTAGTATTAACCAAATGTTAAACAATCGATATATATGTATACAAAAAACAATAAATTCAAGTACCAATCTGTTGTGGCACTGGATCTGAGCATAGCTTTTGTAGAAGCTTCTATTATTTTCTCCAAAATGGTCAGTGTGGAAGGGCCAGTAGCATATGTGTTTCATTCTATCGTCCTCTACAAATCACAAATATTCATTTTATATGTTACCAATCTATTTAAGCAGACAAACCTAATAAGTTATAGTATTATGTAAACGCAAACAAATAAATAATAATAATAAAAAATATAACACTTACTCTCTTCATGCCACTCCAATGGTAGTTGAACCTTCCTTAGAGTAGTTGCTCCTTTGAAAATGCCCTGTGTTATTATGCTCCCGTCATTGTGAAACACATCCATCCACAAACTGTGTCCCCTGTTCTTTGTGAACACACATATGGTTCCAGCCTCTAAACCAATAGATTCCACCAACGAATTCCAGACCTCACCCAACAATCAATATTTATAAGTGCCAGTATTCCCTGTTACTGCCAAACGCCGCACATGACACTCGAAATGTTGTCCGTTTACTTGGATAGTCAGCTCATCAAACTCATCAAATCCCGGTAGTAGTTCAGCGAGATTTGACTGTATTAAAGTATAACATGAAATTTTTTAAAAGTTCTTATGCAAAACCTATGCTAACTGAGATTTCTCTACTTTATGAATTGCAATTTTTAAGTATTTTAATTTTGAGTACCTGAGGAAAACGAGGGTCGGGCAAAACAACAGTTTTGAACCTTGAATAAGTAGCTCCATTTCGTCATAACCACGGACTTCCTGTCCGTTTCTTAAGTAGCCAGTGACATAGAAACAGTCATCGCCTTCTTCTACCAAGTGCAGCATGTGTACATGTTCATTCAAGTTGCGATTGCAAAAAGCCGTCCATTTTGGTCCTGTTAAATACCACAGACCGTAGCGAGGCTTGACTAATTCCACTTTGAAACGATACCTATCTGCGGATATGATGTATATTTCCGAGTTACCGTTGTATGCTTCCAGATTGTAAACTTCCGGTAAGACCTACAATATAAAGTTCAAATATATTTCAATTTTGGAGTACAACAACACTCCACGTTATGTTAGACTATTGTGGTATTAGTATTTCAACTACCTGAAATTCCGCAATGTGGTCCGCATCTTGCAGGATAATGAAATCAATACACATGTTTGCCTACACGTAAATACAAATTTATTAAAAGATTGTATACCACTTCACAACAACAAAAACAGAGCATTGGCTTTACACTACATCTGAACAAGGAGCGTAACCATATTCAATTTACTTAACCTATATTATGTAGTGATATTCATCATATTTGAAACAAAAAACACTTGATCCCGATGATACCATTGTTTAACAATTACAAAAAATACATATGAATAAATTTTGTACACCTATCCTGTGAGCTTTACATTACTAATACAAAAACAGAATGCAACCTTTGATCAAATTATCTCACTAAAGAGATGAGCTTTTGTATATTTACGACATATAAAATATTGTTCAACACTAACAATTTCTTCACATATTCTCTTCAAATAGGCAAATATCCTTAAAAGTACCATATACAACTACAGAGCATGATAAGTAACCGATTCGATACACACACCATAACATTCACTTTACCCACCATTAAATTTGTTAAGCATGTGTATTTTTTATGGAATAATAGTAATCCACAAAGTCATAACAACAATTGAACCTGGTCAATTTAAGTTCATAATCTGTTCTTTTATAGTTAGTTAACAATCTAAACAAATACATATTATCTTAGCTACATCAAATTTGATGTCATATCTACCTTACTAACAAAAACACATTCAACCTTTGATCAAAGTATATCGGAAAACACATTTGTTTTGATCATTTATAACATAAAATTAAATATCAATTCTAAATAATAGTATCAAATCAAAGGTTTACAAACAACATATTTCTTTGATCAACTATCTAACAATCAAAGGTAACAGTATTTACAAAGAAAAGCAAAAATCTTACAATATTAAGTCAGATTAGTAACAATTTGATGAAGAACAGATGAATGGTCAGTTGTGAGAATGATTACCGCAGCTGTTTTGTGATTAATGACCTTCGTTGCACGTCTCGAGGTGTAGTAGACAATAGGGAGATAATAGATTTTGTAGGTCCAAGCCCAACTATATCAATGCACCAATGTCACATTAAGTTTTTATATAATTATAGGAGGAGTTTCTTTTTTCTTTTTCTTTTTTTTTTTTTTTTCTTTTTTTTGACAATAGCAACTATTATGGCATGTGGATTTTTATTATCATTATATTTGATCTTTAAAATATCATACAACATTATAGGAGTTTAAATTGCATTTGATTTGCATGAAATTAGGAAACTTAAATATTTAAATTAATTATATCATATATATATGTAAAGATTGATTTAAAAAATAAACGTATTTTTTGGAGACATTCAAAGGTCGATCAAAGCAATCTTCACAAAACAACCAGTATTCATTTTCATCTCCATGAAAGAAAATCAACAAGATAAAGAGAATCATGCAAAACCAAAAGATGGCATGTCGGTACCCGAAGGTATGTTATTTCTTACCCATAATCATCTGTATTTGTTTTATTGTTGAATATTAATAAAAATAAAACTCATATAGAACATTTTGACTATTTATTCTAATTGTTTGATTTGTTGTTTTTAAAATTTTGTTAATATATCAAGCAAATGCACATATGAATAAGAACAAGAGGAAAGCTAAAGCAATTCCAAGTTTGTTATCAAGTCCTCAAACACATTCACATGTTCCGGTACATGATGCACCTTTAGTTGATTTATCGATTAGAAAGGTTGGAAGAAAGGCTTCAACACCTCTACTCTCGGAAAGTTTGTGACTCGATAACAACTATAAAGCTATGTATATTTATTTTACTTTGATGATAACAACTATAAACCTATTTATATTTATTTTATTTTTAGGTGCGCGTAACGAGTTACTTAATTCTAAAAAAGATGTTGAAAGAGGATCTATGAGGCAGGCGTGTAGTCAGATGAATAAAAGTATGTTTCATTTTGTTGTGGTTAATTATATTATTTATGTATGAAGTTTATATTGATTATATTTGTATTAGGTAAGGCACTTTCACATGTTACTGTTCATGTCTCATTAATTCAAATTTATTCGAATATATATTCATTTATTTATTTGTATTTCATGTTTGGATAGCGGATGCGCCTTTAGTGGATTTCTCCATAAGAAAGCCCTACAGAAAGGGTTCAAGATCTCCACTTACAGAAATTTCTGAAAGTTTGCTTCTAACTTAATATCGACAATAAGAACCGAATTATTATATTTTTATTTATTTATTTCGCTTTATCAACTAACAATATATTTATTTTAATTTTATTTTCAAGTACACGTAATCAGTTTCTTAATAGCAAAAATTCTACTGGAATACCATGTACAATAGAAACGCATAATCAAACTACTGAAACAAGCACAAAAGGTATTCATCTTAACTTTAACATTTCATCATAAAGGTTTTTATATCAAATTTTAATTTATGCGCATGTATAAAAATTAATGTTATTTTTTCTCATAAATAAAATGGTATGTGTTAGAAAAAAGAACTCCTGCACCTTTATCTATTGACTCGATTCAAGAGGTTAAAGTTCTTCGACCTAGGGGATGTCCGCGTAAAAGCGACATTTCAACACGTAATTCATTATGTTAACAAATTTATCATATTTATATTATGTGTATAGGAAATTCTAATTTGGGTTTTTTTCATTAGATACACCGCTTGACGATGTTACGCCTGTTGGCTCATTAACTCCAAAGACTACAATACCTAATGTTTTGGTTTTTGGTAGTGGTAATACCGAACCAACGTCAAAAGATATTTAGCTTTTCATCATAATGGTAATCGTACACAATGCAATTCCAAAAAAGGATACGTTCCATATCTAATTATTATATATGTTATGGATTTGTAGAAACATTCATACGAAACAACAATGGTTCAAGGTTTCGCAACTAGATGCCGGTCAAATTCAATTTAGGTACATATTTACATTACTAAGTCAACATTTATCCAACATTCGATATACATATATAACCTTTGATTTACAAGAAACATTTTCTTAATATAATGTGTCATAGGTTCCACATCTTGTAAACGCGGTACAGTCTCCAATGGGCAATCCTCTTTACCTGCATCTGACCGTCATAAGCTTACAGGCAGAATGGTTACTAGGCAATCTGCAAGGCGTATTAACTTCAACCACACTGATCCTGTAGTCGATAAAGCTGGAAATAGACCTGCATTTGTTGGAATCTCGAAAGGTAAATAATTATAAACCAACACTTAGAAAAACATTATTCATTCGTATCTGTTAAAGGATTTGATTTTTGTATTAAATATCTGAAAGTACTTATATCTCATTCACGTATTACCATATATCAGATTATATTGATCATGGTGATCCAACATTTGAATGCGAATCTTGTGGTGCAATGTTATGGCATGCCGAGTCAATAAGAGGAGCACCCATTGGCAGTTCCAAGTCATACTCATTGTGTTGCGGTAGAGGTAAGGTTAAGTTGGGCACTGAACTAAAAGAGCCACCTAAACTGCTAAAACAACTTATTAAGAATGAACATCCTAAGAGCGCGTCATTCATAGATAATATCAGGCGGTATAATTCAATGTTTGCATTCACTTCCATGGGTGCTCAACAAGACCATTCTGTTAATGCCGGACGTGGTCCGTATTGCTATCGCATACATGGTGAGAATTACCATTTAGCAGGCACTCTGTTGCCAAAACCTGGAAAGCTACCTAAATTTTCTCAACTTTATATCGTTGATACTGAAAATGAGATCAGAAACAGAATGAATGCTGTCAGGTCTAATTCTTTATCCAACTACATTTTCTTTTGTTTAAATTATCACCCAAAGTTATATATTCTTATTATCCGTATATAGTTTCTAAATACTGACCGTTTATGTTACAGCAATGAGTCGCACACGTCTTAAAAAAATGATTTAGATTACCAGCTTACGAATGACATACGTGACATGCTCGACTCTATTAATCCATTGGTTTAGGATTTTCGCATGGCTGGTGAACGTATGAGGTCTTATCATGATAATAAGTTTTGTCTTAAGCTTATTGGTACAAGGGAGCGAGATGGTAGACAGTATAATCTACCCACGGCATCCGAGGTCGCTGCCTTAATTTTGGGAGATTTTGACGAAACCAAAAACAAGAGGGACATTATTCTCCATCAACAAGATGGTGATCTTAAGAGAATCAGTGAATTGCATCCCTCATATCTCGCATTGCAATACCCTTTGTTTTTCCTACATGCTGAGGATGGATATCGTACTAATATATTCCATGAAGGCATAACTGATTATGATGAAACAAACAAAGGAACGCGCGTTACAATGAGAGAGTGGTTCACATATTCTGTTCAAGAAAGGAAGAGAGAATTCTCCATGATGCTAAACGGAAGAAGGCTATTTCAGCAATTTTTGGTAGACGGAAACACAATGGTTAAATCAGAAAGAATGTCTTTTAACAAAAAGCAGCAGAAGGAGCTTAGAAGTGAAACTTATTCTAAGTTAACAAAATTGGCTGACGATGCAGAGTCTGGAGTACGGCTACGTGGCAAAAAGGTCATATTGCCTTCGTCATTTACCGGTAGTCCGAGGTATATGATGTAGAACTATCTGGATGCCATGACAATTTGCAAGTTTTATGGTTATCCAGACTTATTCATAACCTTTACATGTAACCCAAAATGGCCGGAGATTTCACGTTTTATGTCGGAGAGAGGTTTGAAAGCTGAGGATCGACCGGACGTAATTACACGAGTGTTTAAAATTATGCTTGATAGCCTTATGACTGATATAAAAGATCGACGTACATTTGGACGCGTCAAAGGAGGTAATCCCATTAAAATATTATGTCCATTTTTTTTACGAATCATTTCATTCAGTTTGTTACCTTATTGGTTAATTGCATCATTTTTTTTTTATTTTCCAGCTGTTTACACAGTCGAGTTTCAAAAAAGAGGCCTTCCTCATGCTCACATATTGCTATGGCTTGAAACTGAAGATAAGATAACTACAACAGCAAATATTGATAGGTATATATCAGCTGAAATATCGAATAAGGACGAGGATCCTGAATTGTATCAGATTGTTACAGATCACATGATGCACGGCCCATGCGGTCATGATAATCCAAGCTATCCTTGCACGGTTGATTTCAAATGTACCAAGAACTTTCCAAAACAATTTAACGAAACCACAGTTATTGATGACAATGGTTATGGAATTTATAGGAGGAGGAATGATGGAAGTACTACAAAGAAAAACGGAACTGATTTGCATAACAATTTCGTAGTCCCTTACAACCCCGGTTTGCTCAGGCGATATCAGTTACATATAAATGTTGAATGGTGCAACTACGTTGGGTCCATTAAGTATTTATTCAAATACATAAACAAGGGACCGGATAGGGTTACTGTTGGTCTAGATGGCGAAGAGGTCGACGAGATTAAGGATTTCTATGATTGTAGATATCTTTCTGCTTGTGAAGCAGCTTGGCGTATATTTAAATTTGATATACACTATAGGACTCCAAGCGTTGAACGTTTGCCATTTCATTTGCAGGATGAACAGTCCATCGTATTTGATGCAACCGAAAGCATTGATTACACTCTTGAAAAGGAATCTGTAAACCAGACTAAATTTGTACAGTGGATGGAACTGAACAAGACTGACACATTTGTGCAGAAATTGCTTTATGTGGAGATCCCTAAATTTTATGTTTGGAATTCTCAGAAAAGAATTTGGACAAAGAGACAGAGAGGTTTTAGTTTAGGACGTATTCATCATGTCCCGCCTTCTTGGGGAGAGTATTTTTACTTGCGTGTATTGCTAAACAAGGTGAGAGGTCCACAGAAATAGGAGGACCTCCGAGAATATGACGGTGTTGTGCATCCAACTTACAGAGATGCTTGCTATGCGCGTGGACTATTACAGGATGATAAGGAGTATATTGACGGATTACTGGAAGCGAGTCATTGGGGAATGGGCGATTATTTGAGTTCATTCTTTGTCATGCTACTCATGACAGATAGTATGTCTCGGCTGGAAATTGTTTGGGAAAAAACTTGGCATGTTTTGGCTGCTGATGTTAAGCATGTTGAGCGCATAAAGCGGGATAATCCTGGTATGTTGTCTTTCATTTTTTTTTCATTTTCATTCCGTATTATATGTTGAACTTATGTGTAACTTATAGTGAACACATGCTACTGTGCCAAACACTCACACACCTAATACTATTTGTACATGATTTAACAATTTATAGTATAGATTTTCTTCCAAGGAATTACAAAGGAAATATGTAAAACCCCGGTTCGTTGTCCCGATGAAGGATGAATGGAATTGTGATTCGGGTTCGTGAATCGTGTTGTGAATAGTGAAAGAGTGGGAATAAGGGTTTTTAAACTAAAATAGGAAAACATAAACTAAAAACAATTTAATAAGCAAGGAAGACAATAAACTAAAGCTAATGAATTCTTAAACGCAAGGAAATCCTAAAAACGCATAAAACCCGGGCTAATCCCGAGCTCAAAAGTGAAATCTATGGAAAACTAACCCTAGGTATGAAATTATATTTTTCCTAAGTTCTAAATTATAAAAGAAAATTTTGAGAAAATTTTTTTTGTTTTTTTTTACTTTTATTTAATTTTTTATGAATTAAAAACTAAATTTAAGAAATTAAATGATTAAAAATATTAAAACTATTTATAAAAATCTAAAACTTTTTCTGAAAATACTTAATACTATGGACAATGTAAGAAAAATAAAAGTATCCTAACTGCTTATTCAGATAAGAAGTAAATAAGCTAATTAGTCTAATTAAGCTAAAAGGGACAATAAGTGCTAAGTAAAAAACAAAGTAAGTGTCTACTGATAAAACACCCTAGGGTAGATGGTTAAGGTGAGGTGTGTGAGTGTGTAGACCAGGGTTCGAACCCTTGCACTTTTTATTTTTATTTTGTTTTTGAGCTTTTCTTTTACAAACCAACTAAGCACTACAAAATAAGCACTTTTTAAAACTATAACTATTTTTGAAAACTAAGAAAAAGCTCAGAAAAAGCAGATGGAAGCATGACAGTAGGTGAAATTGACAAAAGAGCTAGTTTCAAAAGCAATGAGCTAATAAGCTAAACCTAAGCTAAAGGAGGACTGGAAAAAGCTGAATAAAGCTATCAGGAATCTAATTAAGCTATGAGCATTAAAATACCCTAACATAACAACAGATTAAGCACTCATAAAGCAATAAGCTACAAAAGAACTTCTGAGTGCAGACTAATATAGGGCTACTGAGGCTATCGCAGGCCTTAAATATGCTAAGAGATTATATCCAAAATCACCAACAACTTATAAATCTTGAAGTTCATATATCAGATAACAAATAGACCAAAATCCAGGTCTTAATAAGCTTGTTTAGAGCTTATAAATAAGCTGCAAAAGAGGGCAATCAAGATAAGTACATACTGATGAATTAGTATGTACTGGTCTGATAGGCAATCTTTTTAGCTTATTTTTAAACTTGAAAAAGCTTAAATAAGATCTGAAAAGGTGAAATGAGCTAAGGACTAATGACAAAATATTCAGAACCAAAGAGAATAAGCACTATTGAAATCAAATAAGGACTGAAATGGGCCTAAGAAACTGATGCAGGCTGCTATAGCAATGTTTCTGTGCAGACTGTTATAGGCAAAAACTAAACCAAGGGGCTAAGGGACTATCTCAACTACTGACTTGGGACTAAAATGCACTTATAAACATCAAAAGTAGAAGCTTGAAATGCATAAGCTTGTGGAAAGCTTATTTGATCAGTTCATGGCCTAAGATTGGAGCAGTGGGTCTAGGACTATGTAATCTATCAAATTAGCTTAAAAAATGTTACTAACAACATATACTAGTTAATTTAAGCAAATTTAAACTTGGGCTTATTGCAGATGAACAGTGCAAGCTACTCAGTCCTTAAAATAAGCTTTAACCCAAACACCCCTTAATGAAGGGCTGTTTTGGATTTTCAAATGAAACAGGCTGTTTTAAGCTAAGTTTTGGAAGACAGCTCAACAACTAGTTGTAATGAGCATTAAAAAGCATTTATCTAATAAAAATAAGCACTGAGATAAGCTCTTATCTAAATAAGCTATTTTTGGCTTTTATGAGGTTTTTTAAGCAAACTCTAACACAAGCTACCTTAAACTAGCAAATAGTATCAAAAGACAATATAAAGTACAAATAAGCTGAAACTTCTCTAAATAAACACTTATAATAAAGAAATAAGCAGTTGAACAGTAGTTTGACTAACCTTGACTTTTTTTACTTTTTGACTTAAAACAGACTTGATCCAAATTAATTCCAATAAAAACTATAACAAGTTTATCAGAGCTTATTAGAACAGTAAAAGAGCTTTTTAACCTTATTGAACTATGGAGCAGTAAATTGAAACTCAAATAATAAAGGAAAATTATATTTGATTCACATCAAATTCTGAATACAAATGGAAATTGATTACAAACTAATTTAAAAGCTAAATTAAACTACTGAAACTCCTTAACTACAAATTCGACTTAAAATTAAGCTGACTAACCCTAATTTATCTTAACAGCTAACCCCATTCTTTGTGTGTGAAGGGCTCCTTTTATAGCCTTGGCTAGGGTTTCATCTCTTAATCCCAGCCCTTCAATCTTCCTTGGTCACCAATCTTCTGTTTCATTCGTTGGATTAAGGAATGATGTGGTTAGACCAATCAGATCTTCCTTGGTCACCAATCTTCTGTTTCGTTCGTTGGATTAAGGAATGATGTGGTTAGACCAATCAGAGAGCTCCAAACTTCCAGCGTGGCATTCTGTTAGGAAATTAAGCTTTAGCAGTTAAGACTGTTGAAGGTAACAGTTAGGACTGTTGAAGATGGAAGTTAAGACTGCTGAAGAGTTTTGAAGACATAAGCAGTTAGGACTGCGAAGTGAAGAAGTTAGTACGGTTTATGATTTATGTAATAGATAAATATGGAAAAGATATTGTGTATATCGTATAAGTTTAGTTGATAGTTATCTTGTAAAGGAATCCTTGGTCTATAAAAGGATTTCCTAGGTTAAGGTTTACATACACGATACAACATATAGAAGTACGAATTAATTGATAGAGATTCAAGGTTGTAAACCCTAGTGATAGGAGATCACTCGTATTATTATTCTAATAATATTGAATCGTTGAAGTTGAAGGTTATCATTCTGTGTTCATTCATTGTTTCATTCAAATCATACAAAACACATAAAGTCTTCTAAGTGCTAGCTAGTAAATTCCGCGTGCTAGACTACGTATAATTCTTAGTATCACATCTAACACAAGGAGTGTGTGTAGATCCGGTCAAGTGGTATCAGAGCCAGGTTTACTGATACTTAGATTTAGAAGATCCGAGAAGAACAAAGATGGACATGGAAACAACACCATCCACAACCAACATTGCTGCTAAGCTTCCTATGCTTAAACCTAATAAGTTCGACATGTGGAGACTTCGTATTGAGCAGTTTTTCCAAGTGCAAGACTATGCACTATGGGAGATCATTGAAGATGGAAACTCTTTTACACCTGTAACAACAACAACTGTTGTTGATGGTAAATCTGAGAGTACAGTGCAGACAAAGCCAACCACTAATGAAGAGAAGGCAAGTTACAAGAATGATGTTAAGGCTAGAAGTTTGCTTCTGATGACTATTCCCAATGATCAGTTGCTGAATTTTAGTAAGTTCAAGTGTGCTAAATCTCTTTTTGAAGCTATTGTTGCAAGATATGGTGGGAATGAAGCCACCAAGAAAACCCAGAAGACTCTTCTCAAGCATCAGTTTGAGAACTTTACTACAACAAGTAATGAGTCGTTGGATCATATGTTTAATCGACTTCAAAAGCTGGTGAATCAATTGGCTGTTCTAGGAATTGAGATGCCTCAGGAAGATCTCAACTCCAAATTTCTGAGGAGTCTACCTTCTGAATGGGCTATGCATGTGGTAGTATGGAAAAACAAGCCTGATATAGATTCCATGAGCTTAATGGATCTCTATAGCAACTTCAAGATAGTTGAACATGAGATTAAGAAGTCTGCTGGATCAAGTTCAAGCTCAAGCTCAGGGAATTTGGCCTTTGTATCAACTCCCAGTTCCTCAAGTCCTGATGAAGAAGTGCAAGTTGGTGGAGCAGTTGGTACTGCTAGTGCAAACCTTGGTACTGCTAGCACCTCAAGCAGTACTAGTGGACTTTTGAATGATGATACTTATTGTGCTTTCTTGACTACTCAGCACAATGGAAGTATGTTGACTCATTCAGATCTTCAAGAGATTGATGAAGATGATATTGAAGAGATGGATATTAAGTGGCAGCTCTCTCTTCTCAGTTTGAGAGCTAGGAGATTCTTGAAGAAGACTGGCAAGAAAATTGTCATAAACAGTAATGATGTTGCAGGGTATGACATGTCCAAGATAGAGTGCTTCAACTGCCACAAGAAAGGTCATTATTCAAGGGAGTGCAGATTACCAAGCCAACAGGATGGAAAGAGCAGAGGTTATGGTAACAAGTCAAGGGTTGTGGAGGTTGCTGATTCAAGCTCGAAAGCCATGGTTACCATTGATGGCTTAGGATTTGACTGGAGCTATATTGCAGAGGAGGAAGCAGAAGCATCTACAGAAGTTGCTCTCATGGCATTCTCAGATTCTGAGGTACAAGTTTCAAAATGTTCTAAATCTTGTGAAGCTTTAAAAGATCTAGAAACACTTAAAACAAGATATGAGAATCAGAGAAAAGAACTAGTTGAAATAGCTTTTAGCTTAGCAAATCATAAGAGAGCTTTAGCTGTGTTAGAAGAACTAATTGTTCATTATCAAAGTAATGAGTCTAAGTTTTCTGATGATATGATTATTGTTAAGAGAGACTTAATGCTTAGGGAGAATGAAATTACTGTGTTGAAACATGAGCTAGAACAGGTTAAGAAAGCTAAGGAGAACATTCAGATGAGTGTAGACACACTAGAATACACATCAAAAGGTGTTTAAAAGATAATTGAGACTCAGATTCTTAATAAAGCTAAGTCAGGCCTAGGATTTAAGACAGTTCCACCTCCCTATAGAGGAATTCCAACACCCCCCGGTGTAGACTTAGAATACACAGGACTTCCTGAATTTCAATTACCTGTGCTTAACTATGGTCCTCAACCTAAGAAGGATGTAGTTGATAAACCTGTGTTTGAAAGTGCAAGTGATAAATCACTATCTAAGGACAAGGTGTCTTCTTATAGGTCCTCACCTAAGGACTCAGATGCTCCAACCATTGAGGAATGGACTTCTGATGATGAGGATGATCAGGCTGTAGTTAAGCCTGTTAGTGCTAAAGTGGAGGAACCAAAAGTTCCAAAGATGGTTAAACCTGAGACTGTTAGGCCTAGATCAAATGCCAAACCTTTTAGACCAACAGTTAGGTATGCAGAAATGTTGATGAACTCAAATAAGTACATTTTATTACCATCATTTATCCTATTTATTTGACTTGTTTTATTATATTATCTGTGAGAATTGATACGTTAATGTTTACTTTTGTAATTCTCAGGTAAAAACAAGTACTATGTGAAACTTGGCGATTTTGGACTAATTATGGAGCAAAACAAGCAAGAAGTTAAGAGTCTACTGAAATGTTCAAGATCAAGACCATTCTGCTCCAGATACGCCGCATCTTACTTATTACATACGGCACATCACTATCAAGATTTCACAAGATATTATCCAAGACAGCAAGGACATGCGCCGCATCTGAGAATGAAGATACGCCGCATCTCAAGGCGGTGTATGAATATTCTGGAATATAATAACCTTGGACCCCACGTGAAGTTAAGTCAATGCGCCGCATCTACTTATCCTATGCGCCACATCTAGCCCTCAGACAGAAACTATAAATACCCCAAAGATAGACGAATTTAGGAGTTTGACATTTAGCTAAGTACAAGAAGACAGAAACCCTAGGACGAATTCAGACGAAGTAGCAGCACAAGACACACCTTGAACGAAGATACAAGAGCTGTAAGAAGGTCCTGCATGTATTCAATTCATTAAGTAGTTTTGTTTTATTGTATTAGTAAACTTTAATTCATCAGGATTGATGGGCTTGTGTAATGTGACAACGGAAAGATTGCACTCCTCTTAATATTGCTTTCCCATTAATTAAAGTTTATATGTTGATGTCTTTGGTGACTTTTATTAGTGCATTGATAACCTCTGTGTCTAGCTGAGCGTTGATCGGGTCGCCATGCCTCTGCCCTCGCCTATTTATTTTATCACCTATGCATTCTATTGTCTGTAGAAAAGTAGGAAGAAAAGGTAAATAGGATAGTCATAAGTAATCATTAAGGGTTTACTCGCCGATAAGATTAGAACCAACGAGAAAGGACTTAATCTCGGTGCGTTGCATCGAACTATACACTTCATATAAAACTAGCAATAAAACAAGTGACAAGCTACTTAACTATCAGGACAGGTCTTCTTATTGTCTCAAGTATTTATCTGTGTACGTGTATGCTACTCGCTGATTCGTGCTTATTAGTTTAGTTTATAATTAATCACAACCAAACCGTGCCAGTCTCTCAGGCTGAAACCCCCTTGCGTTAGATTAGGTTGTATAGCTAACTTAAGATATTAAAATACTGATTAGGATAACTAGATAATACGTTCCACTCTTAGTGATCGACACTCTACTTACCATTATATTCATACTGACCGGGTACACTGCTCGTTAAAGTGTGTGTTATTGATAAGTCGGCTAAATATAAATTTAAAACTTGAATACTGCTAAAACCACAACGACATATCTTGGATATAAAATTAGAGCAATCACACGCACGCATCAAGTTTTTGGCGCCGCTGCCGGGGAGTGAATTGTTATTATCTGTTAATTTGATTAGTATTTTAATTAGGTTTTTCTTTTTAATTTTTAATCTAACCGCTAACTCTGTTGTGTATTAGTTAAATTGCATTCATTGTATTATTTGCATATTTTATGTTTTGTGTGTTATTTGTTTTCTTTTATTTTTGTATATTTTCGTTTGTTTTTATTTGTGTTTTTATTTTTCGTATTTTCTGCATTCTGCTATCGTTGTACTGAGCTTATTCAAACGATACGGCGCATCTATTTTCTTAGATACAGCGTATTGCGTTTAATTTTTATAAAATACAACGCGTTTAATTAATTCGAATACGGCGCATCTTTCCCCAAGATACGGCGTATTCTGTTTTTAATAAGAAAATTTTCTAAGCGATAACGCCATACGGCGCATCTGTTTTTACAGATACGGCGTATTTATTATTTTAATTAAAAACAGTTTTTGAATTATTAAACAGATACGACGTATCGATCTTTATCGATACGGCACATCTTACTAAATCAAAAATCTTGTATTTTGAAACGTAACGAAAATACGGCGCTTAACTTTTGTTAATACGACACATTTAATTTTAAATAAATATCGATTTTTGATAATTAAAACTGATACGGCGCATTCTAATTTATAAGCGGCGTATCTATTTTTTGAATAAAGTCTGATTTAATTTTAACGAAATAAGATACGGCGTATCCATCTTTTTGGATACGGCGCATCATCTGCAGATATCAGCAACTTTTATTTTTCTTATCTCCGAACGGAAAATACTCTGACCCTTATACTAGGAAATTTTTACTTTGAAATCTACCTGTCTTTAATTTTCAGGAACAATGTTCGATATTTTCCCCAACTGGTTCGGAAGACCCCTAAGAAACCTTACCATGGAAGAGTTTGCACTACAAATCGCTCAAGCAAATGAAAAAGAACATCATGAAGCAAGAAACTTTATTAATGAATTCAAAGGCAGTCATGAGCTGTTACTAAAGGAACAAAACAACATGATTAATGGATTGGCAATTGAAGTGCACCAATTGTCAACGGTGCTTAAAAAAGTTCTTTTGGTAAAACACGATTTGAAAGGGATTACAACTAGAGGCGGAAAGTCAACCTTTAAAATGTGATCGGTATTAAGGAGCTGAACGTGAGTCTAACTTGAAGACTCTGGAATAAAGACAAGTGCTGACCGGGAGACAACCCGGATTTATCTTTTAATTTTCTGTTCTGTGTCGAGTCTGTCAAACCTACAGAAGATGCGGCGCATCTCTATCAATAAGATGCGACGCATCACCTGCACTGGTCATATCTTATTTTATTTTATTTTTCTGCATTTTTATTTTTGACTTTAAAACTTTCTGTCAGTTTATTTAATGCGGCGCATCCCTGGTTAAGGATGCGACGCATATTCTATTCTGATTCGTATTTATTCCAGGCTCGATACTGCGTATCTTCTTCCATAAGATACGGTGTATCGACTGACCTGATGATTTTCATTTTAATTTTTACATTTTATTTTTACTAACTACTAATGTATTATGCAAGTTTGAACCTTCTTAATTTAGGTGTGTTAAAGTCTTGGTGGTATTATAGATTCCTGCATTTCCTGTGGATACATCAATTATGAAGCTTAAACGTTCTCATCCACGAGGAAGTTGATTTTTGCTCTTATACAAATAATGGAGGATCATACCGAGCAAATCTCAGGGGAGTTTTTCTATTCTAATTCTTTTATTTTCCAGTTTTTAATCTTTGATACAAACAACGAGGACGTTGTTTAACTTAAGTGGGGGGATTGGAGAATTAGAACACTTACTTGTCCTAAACTTTTCAAAATATGCTTAAAATGTGCTTAATATATCAAAATTTAAAATTTTTAGCATGTTTTTGTTTAAAGTCTAAGTTGCATAGCTGCACACATAACGTTATTTTCAAAAATTGTGATTTTTTAAAATTCACAAATCTATGAGTGTGCCGGTGACTTGTAAACTTTAGAACTTGGCTTGTATACTATTTGAGACCACCATAATAAGTATTATTTTTATAATTGGAATGACTTGTCTAAATTGGTAAATTCTAGGATTACACCCAAATAGCCTTTATATGTTATGTGTTATTAGCTAACTACACTGGTTAGTTAACCCCCGTATAAACCCTTTTGTTACTCTCACTTTTAGAGTAAGATACCCCTAGAAAAACACTCAGAGCCATTCCTTTCGTTTCATACACCTTTGTTATAATATTTCGTTACACCCTTACACCTTAGCCTACCCTGTAGATTAAAATCCGTGGTTGGTTAATTGCTTTAGGCAAAGTGTATTTCCTTACATTACCTGTGTTCGCGTGCGTAATTCATTATCTATGGTTAGGTCGGAAAATTGCACAATGCAATTGGAGTGAAAGTAAATATTGTATATCTTTGAGTTTATTTTTCGTGTGTTTACTACTTTCACTATTACCGTTATTTCTGAAGTCATGAAAAGTATGGAAAAATTATCCAGAGTTATCGTTATAGTGATGTGGTGAAATTTTACACATCTATGTTTATGTTTCAAGTTAAAAATAAAAAAATAAAAAATAAAATAAAATAAAAAAAAAAAAAATCCAAAAAATGAGAAAAGAAAAAGAAAAAGAAAAAGTTGGATGTTTGTTTTAACCAACTTATGTAAAGTTTTGTATTAAGTGGTCGATATCACCACTAGTTGTTGTATATTATATTTATGGATTGAATGGGAGTTGAACGTTATGGGAACGCCAACTAAAGGTTATTCTTTGATTGAGATCTTGTTGAGTATAATTCGTGTCTACCTAAAAGCGTGTGTTTCAAGTGTTAAAGCATGAGTTATTCTATGATATGAGTCTTATTCATGGGATGGTTGGGATAGTAATTAACCACACTTAGGATTTTAATTTATCTGTTTTGTTTATTTTTTATTTTACACCAATTTGTATCCCAAATATTATCCATACCCTATATTATTCTTTATCCAAACCTTTGATTTATTGAGATTGGGGATTTGAGCAATCTTAAGTATCGTAGTCGTGGATTCGGCTATGTATTTATGATTTTGTCTCCCTTTTTGATATAATATTATTGGTGAAGATTACTTGGTCCTATCTTTAGCCTATTCGAGTTAAGGATTTGAGCAATTGTAAGTATCGTGTTCGTGGATTCGATCATGTATTTGTGATTTTGTTGCCTTTTCTGGAATTTGAGATCGATAGATATTAAGAAGAATGATTAACCCTTAAACCTCAAACCCTTTTTACCGCTTTAGACTTGTTATTCCTTGGCTTTAGTGGAGGAGATGCGTATACTTGCCAAGCTTATGATAGAATATTCGTCACGACTGGACAGTTAAACGATTAGATTTGCTTTTATCAGAATGTTTTATTTTACTTCTAATTCGTTAAGTGTTTGGTTGTGTGATTATGACAAAAATGAATACATGCTTAAATATAAAAATAAATCCTAACATCTTTTGGGATACATTTTCATAAAATTAATTCTAAGGTTTACTTGGGGACAAGTAAAGTTCAAGTGGGGGGATATTTGATGAACTCAAATAAGTAAATTTTATTACCATCATTTATCTTATTTATTTGACTTGTTTTATTATATTATCTGTGAGAATTGATACGTTAATGTTTAATTTTGTAATTCTGAGGTAAAAACAAGTACTATGTGAAACTTGGCGATTTTGGACTAATTATGGAGCAAAACAAGCAAGAAGTTAAGAGTCTACTGAAATGTACAAGATCAAGACCATTCTGCTCCAGATACGCCGCATCTTACTTATTACATACGGCGCATCACTATCAAGATTTCACAAGATATTATCCAAGACAGCAAGGACATGCGCCGCATCTGAGAATGAAGATACGCCGCATGTCAAGGCGGTGTACGAATATTCTGGAATATAATAACCTTGGACCCCACGTGAAGTTAAGTCAATGCGCCGCATCTACTTATCCTATGCGCCGCATCTAGCCCTCAGACAGAAACTATAAATACCCCAAAGACAGACGAATTTAGGAGTTCGACATTTAGCTAAGTACGTGAAGACAGAAACCCTAGGACGAATTCAGACGAAGTAGCAGCACAAGACACACCTTGAACAAAGATACAAGAGCTGTAAGAAGGTCCTGCATGTATTCAATTCATTAAGTAGTTTTGTTTTATTGTATTAGTAAACTTTAATTCATCAGGATTGATGGGCTTGTGTAATGTGACAACGGAAAGATTGCACTCCTCTTAATATTGCTTTCCCATTAATTAAAGTTTATATGTTGATGTCTTTGGTGACTTTTATTAGTGCATTGATAACCTCTGTGTCTAGCTGAGCGTTGATCGGGTCGCCATGCCTCTGCCCTCGCCTATTTATTTTATCACCTATGCATTCTATCGTCTGTAGAAAAGTAGGAAGAAAAGGTAAATAGGATAGTCATAAGTAATCATTAAGGGTTTACTCGCCGATAAGATTAGAACCAACGAGAAAGGACTTAATCTCGGTGCGTTGCATCGAACTATACACTTCATATAAAACTAGCAATAAAACAAGTGACAAGCTACTTAACTATCAGGACAGGTCTTCTTATTGTCTCAAGTATTTATCTGTGTACGTGTATGCTACTCGCTGATTCGTGCTTATTAGTTTAGTTTATAATTAATCACAACCAAACCGTGCCAGTCTCTGAGGCTGAAACCCCCTTGCGTTAGATTAGGTTGTATAGCTAACTTAAGATATTAAAATACTGATTAGGATAACTAGATAATAGGTTCCACTCTTAGTGATCGACACTCTACTTACCATTATATTCGTACTGACCGGGTACACTGCTCGTTAAAGTGTGTGTTATTGATAAGTCGGCTAAATATAAATTTAAAACTTGAATACTGCTAAAACCACAACGACATATCGTGAATATAAAATTAGAGCAATCACACGCACGCATCAAATGTATAGAACCACAAACAAGCCAAGTGGTAACCAGAGGAATTGGAATGACCTTAAATCCCACCAATTAGGAAAGGATTTTGTTTGCTATAGGAAAGCTTGTTACTCTTGTGGTAGCTTTGACCATCTTGCAGATTATTGTGATGAATGGGTATCTGGATACACAAATCATAGGTTGAGCATTGCAAGACCTCAATCTTTTCTTAGGAATGATAAGATGATACCTAGATTAGTTCTTTTAAGGTCTGGACCTAAAGCAGTTCAAACTGCTAGACCAGCAGTTCAGACTGTCAGACCTATGAGACAAATTCACCCAAGGCCAACAGTTCAAGGTGCAAAAATGTTTTCCAAATCAGCACCAAAAACTGTTAATAGACCCTTTCATCACAAAGCAGTTGTAAAAAAATCAAGTTTGGAAACCTAAGGTAACAACTACCAAGCCAGCAGTTCCAACTGCTAGCAGGATAATTGGTACTGGTGTGAATAAGAACACTGCTAAGGGAAACATGGGTAATGGAGTGAATGCTTCAGCATGTTGGGTATGGAGACCAATTAAACCCAATGGTGCTAAGACTGTTTTGAAAAGAATGAATTATGTTGATGCTAGAGGAAAGCCTAAGTCTGTTTTGGCTTGGGTTCCACAAGGAAATTAATTTTTCTTGTTATGTGCATTGTTAGTCATATGCTTGTATCTTGTTTCTTTGTTTTTGGACTAACAATTGCAGGATTGGAGAGAAAACACCAAGGGATTATAAATGCTTGATGTTTTGGACTAAATGGTGTTCTGGAGATTAGTATGTGATCTTTGCATACAACAAATGGTAATTGGTTCACCATGTCTTATCCACATAAGAACCAACTAGTCCAGAGCAAACGGTTTCTGGTAAAGACTAATCAAATCCGTTGATGGTTAACAATTTACCAAAAATTGTATGGTTATCAGCTCACCATATCTAAGTGTGAAGAGTTGGCTAGTCCAAAGCAAACGGCTATTGGTAAAGACATATCAAATCCGTTGATAGCTGATAGTTTGCTAAAAACTATGTTTGAGCCATGGTATTTTAAAATTTATTTCAAACAAATTCGTACGGCTCAACAAAATTTTTGCAACAGTTGGTACGGTTAGTACAAAGTTGGGACGGCTCAACTAGCCGTTGTAAAAATCTGACAGTAATAAATTTTCTAGCCGTTGGGGTAAAACCATTATTCTTAGGATACTTATAGGGATTTTTATAGACGATAATTATATTTTTACCATAATTTCATTTATTCTCTTTCTAAAGATAATTTATCTCATACGCATATTACGCAAAACCCTAAACAGTACCTATAAACCCCAAGCGACTGCGTAAACCTCAATTCCAACTTACAAGATCATTGTATTGCTAAAATCTTTCATTTTTCATAATTAAGAATGGCTGGATTGGATTTTGTTAAGCGTCACAACCAGGTTGCGTTTTTAGAGAAAATAGAGCAAGGAGATGGGCCAAAGTTTTATGAGATTGTGGACTTTCTCAACCACTCTCACATAAGCTATGCTCTAACTGTTTCTCCTACTCTTTATGTCTCGCACATCACACTCTTCTGGCAGAATTCATCTGTCTTGACAAGTGATGACGGAGACGTAGAAATTCATACTGAAGTAGATGCCATTAAGTTTGTTGTTACCGAGTCTATACTTCGGAGACATCTTAAATTAAATGACTCAGATGGTATCCACACTATGCTAAATACTGAAATTTGGGAAGAACTTACAAGAATGGGGTATAATACATCTGAACATAAATTGACTTTTCAAAAAGGATGTTTTTCACCTCAATGGAGATTTTTGATACATACTCTTTTATGTTGTTTAAGTCCTAAAAAGACTGCTTGGGAGCAGTTCAGTAGCAATATTGCTATTGCTCTCATTTGCTTGTCTACAAACAGAGTTTTTAACTTTTCAAAATATATTTTTGAGGGTATGGCATCAAATGTTGACAGTAAAACAAAGTTTTTAATGTATCCCAGGTTTGTTCAAACAATTTTAAATAAAAAGACATACCTGCTTACAAAACCAACTGAAACTTTTGCTACGCCTAGCCTACAATCAAAGGTTTTTCAAAATATGGCTATGGCTAGTAGGCTTTTTGAAGGGGAACCAGTTCCATTGTTTCCACAAATGCTTCAAACTGAGTTGGGTGAAGGTTTAGCAGTTCCAACTGATCCCCATCACACATCCACTCAAGAATTTGAAACAACCCAATCACCACCCATCACTTATAGGAGAAGGTCTAAACCTAGTCTAACTAGGGTTGTGACTAGATCCTTGCTCAAAGATTCACCTCTCCTAGCAGGAAACACAGCTAGAAGTGATGAGGGTAGCTCTTCACAAACTGAATTGATGGAAATATGTACCAAGTTAGTTGACAGAGTAAAGACCTTGGAGGAGGAGCTTAAGAAGAGCAATGAGGAGCTGAAATCTCACAAAGAAATGTTTTCCAAAGTCTATACCAAGCTAACAAAAAGGGTGAAGAAGCTTGAAGATCAGTTAAAGAAGAAACGGGCAAGAGTGATATTGGATGATGATTCTGATGATGATGATTCAGATGGTTCAGAAGGGGATGGTGAAAATTCTTCCAAACAGGGGAGGAAATTTAGTAAAGATAAGGAAAGATCAGGTTCTCAGGGGAGGAATGATAAAGGTTCAGAACAAGATGAAGGTTTTGATATTGGTTCAGGTTCTGGTTATGTTCAAGAAGAAACAGTTGAGACACATCAAGCAGTTCCAAATGAAGAAGCAGTTCAGACTGCTGAGACAGAGCAAGAAACAGTTCAAACTGCTGAGACAGAGCATCAAGCAGTTCCAACTGATGAAACTTCTGCTGAACAAGTTTATGAAAGGAGAAGAGCAGATAAAGGGAAGAAGCCTATGACATCTGAAGAAGTGGCTGCTACTCAAGAACTTGAAAGGCTTAAAAGATTGAAACCAAAAACTCAAGAATAGATAGATCATGATGCAGAAGTTGCAAGGAAAATGGTAGAAGAAGATTTGGCTAGTGAAGAAGCTAAACAAGCTCAGATTGCTCAGGATGAGGAATTTGCAAGAAAAATGGCTGCTGATGATATAAGAAATATAGCTGAATTCATGGAAAGAAAAAGACCAAAAGAAGTAAATCAAGAGGAGTTCAATGAACAGTTACAATATTTGCTAGATTCTGATGTGATTGTAAGAGCTCAAACTTCAATGGTTCTTAAAGACAAATAGTTGAATGAAGAAGAAAAGACAGAGGAGCTTAAAGAATTCATACTAAAAAAGAATGGAGTTGGAACATGGGAAGATCTGATTCAAAGGATAAGAGAAAGACATAAGTCAGGGTACAAGACAAGGTTGCCAACAAAGAAGGAACTTGTTGAGTCTATGAAGCATTATTTGAAGAACTCAGCAAATTACTCCATGAATGACTTCAAGGGAAAATCTTATGCTATAATTGAAAAAGAATTCTGTGAAACTTATGCTATTTTGAATACTCCAAGAAGAAGTTTCAAAACAGGCAAGAAGAGAGAAGCAGAAACTATGGAATCAGAAGTTGCTAAGAAACAAAAGTCTGAAGAAGAAAGGTTAACAAATGAGAAGATCAGAAGCATGATGATGATTGTTCCAGAGTCTTCTTACATTAAACCTTTGCAAGTAAAAAATCCAATCATTGACTGGGAAGTGTTCACTGATGTAAGAATGAAAGGATGGAAGATTATCAGACTTGGAGATATTTCTGAAAGATATAAGTTGTTTGAAGATTTACTAAAAGGCTTTGACAGAGAAGATCTTAATCAACTATGGAGCTTAGTGAAAGAGAAATTCAGAGATATTGATCCTATTGAAGATAAAGATAAAGAACTATGGGTTCAATTGAAGAGAATTTATGAACCAGATGGTGGAGAGTCGATATGGAGATTTCAAGCACAAGTCAAGGACATCACTTGGAAGTTCTTTGGAACGTGTGGAGTACACAGAGTGTCTACCAAGGATGGAATAGAGATATATATGCTGGTTGAAAAACATTATCCACTCAAACCAGGTGTTTTGACAATGCTGACATATGCTAAACTAGAAGCTAATGAAGAATTTGAGATGGCTGATATGCTAGTAACAAAGATATTCAACCTTGCACAAGAAGTGAAAGCTAGATCAAAGAGATTCGCTTGATAGGTGTTTGAAAGAATTTTTAGCATTAAGAAGAAGAAGCTTAATTTGAAGAAACTTAGTGATTTGGATAGAAATCATAAGTTTAGGGGAGGATTGTTAGGAAATTAAGCTTTAGCAGTTAAGACTGTTGAAGGTAACAGTTAGGACTGTTGAAGATGGAAGTTAAGACTGCTGAAGAGTTTTGAAGACATAAGCAGTTAGGACTGCTGAGTGAAGAAGTTAGTACGGTTTATGATTTATGTAATAGATAAATATGGAAAAGATATTGTGTATATCGTATAAGTTTAGTTGATAGTTATCTTGTAAAGGAATCCTTGGTCTATAAAAGGATTGCCTAGGTTAAGGTTTAGATACACGATACAACATATAGAAGTACGAATTAATTGATAGAGATTCAAGGTTGTAAACCCTAGTGATAGGAGATCACTCGTATTATTATTCTAATAATATTGAATCGTTGAAGTTGAAGGTTATCATTCTGTGTTCATTCATTGTTTCATTCAAATCATACAAAACACATAAAGTCTTTTAAGTGCTAGCTAGTAAATTTCGCGTGCTAGACTACGTATAATTCTTAGTATCACATCTAACACAAGGAGTGTGTGTAGATCTGGTCACATTCCCTTGGTGTCAGCAGTCCTGCCATGTCAGATGTCTTCTAGAAGGACTTTAAGTGAGGGTAAATAATGTTGGGTGAGTAGGGTAAAGAGGGCAGTTGTGATGAACAGTGAAAATGGCGGGTTGGAGTTATTTTATTGTTCTTTGACTTTTCTTTGTTGACCGGGTTTAAAAGGTGGGTTGGGGGTTAGGATCCGGGTTTATTTAAAAGGAAAATGGGTTATGAGATGTTGGGCTGGAGTTTTGGGATTGGGTTTATTTGGTGTTTTATTGGGTTTGGTTTTATTATAAAGGGTTTAATAGTTAGGATTTGATGTGAAGTAATACTAACCCTTTAGGGGCTAATTCTGCCAAATGGGGAAAGATAGTATAAGGACTGAATTTGTAATTGTGAAATGATCCAAGGGTTGATAAGGAAAATTATGCTCAAATCTTGAAAATGCTTCCTCTCTTGACTTTAAATTCTCTTCCGTTTCTCGTACTCGGGTTTTCGGGATTTTTCTCTAATTTTTGTCCTTTTTCATGATATCCGTACCTGCATATTAATAAACACAAAAACACAAATATCTTTGGCATTTTGGTTAGTTTTTGGTCGTTTTGGTCTTAATTTGGTCAAGAAAAGGTATGTGTTTAAGCACATACCAGTACACATCATAAATAAAGGTAAATAGCCAGTTAAATAAGACTAAAACAATCAGAACAAGTGACGTCCCTCTTGTGCTAAACACTCACATCCCAGCATAACATTTAGTTACAAAACTAAAGTTTGTACTATTTTAATGTCCAAACCCTCATACACATGCATAATTGCAGCCCCCACTAAATTTTTCTGCATATATTAACACAAAAACTTGTTCATATAATGTGCCAAAGAATCATATATAAACATTGACTCATTATGCAAACAAATAGTTTCATGTCTTTATGGCTTCTTTTGTTCTTTTATACATGCACACTGCAACTTTAAGACATTAATAACTATAATATGATATGTAACGTATATTAAGTTTCAATATTACGTATATGCAGGCCTGCAGCTTTCAGAAAAAATGATCAGAAGTATAACTGTTGGGTCCGTCAGTACCCAAGAATACTTAAAACAAGATTTGAACATAAATTAACTAAGTGTTAACTTAAACCAAGAACAATTCAAGTCACTGAGAGAACAGTCTCTCAGTGAGTCATCTTCAGGATGCTTAAGGCGAATTCAAGAAGAAGGATTCGCTACTCAGGAAGGCGGTACTCCCTGAGTATGACTTAAGCCAAAGAAGAAGATGATGGTTCAGTGAGTGTTGGACAAGAACTCACTGAACCCCAGTCTCCTCAATGACAATTATGATTAATAAATGAAGGCGTGTACTGAAGAACCTAAAGCCTGAAAGAAAGGCGGGAAGATCTGGGAAGAGTTTAAGATAAGATCAAATCTTATCTTGTCAGGAAGAAACCTTCCCTAAAATGGCTAAAAGTCATGGAGTGTCAGACCAACCACTCCTAAAGACTTTTAGCCCATTCCTATTGGTTCTAGGAAATGACAATTACTGTTGTAATTGTCAGACATGCTTGCTTCAACAACTTGTATTATTTTAATCACTTTTACTCTTTATACTTGTGTATAAATAGGTTCAGATGGGAGAGAAGTTGAGTGTGTTTTGTACATTGAAAGCTTAGACTTTTACAAAGCAACTTCTCTCCTACAAAGAGTAACCAGTCCCTGAGATAGCTCAGTGAGGCACATTGTTACCACTCAAAGCAAAGCTTGAGTTTAGATAGGAGACACCACCATACCTTGTCTATTCAATCCCAAGTGTTTGTTCCGCAAAACACTTGGGTAATAGATTCTTTGATTCATTTTTAATAAGAATTTAAACGTTGAAAAATACTTATGTGTTCTTACTTTTACGTTTAATTAATCTGTTAGAATTAATCATAACATTGTATTAGTCATAAACACGAATAGATTAACTTTCTAGTTAACTCTAAGCATGTGAAGGGAACAACAAGTGGTATCAGAGCCTCTGGTTTATAAAATCTTTCAAAACTAACCAAGAGTGCTCAAGGTTTTTAAAACCAAGATCCTACTATGACTGATATTAATGTACCCCTGCTGGTCGATAAAAAGGGTGGCAGCTATTCTGCTGTTGCACCCAAACTAGAAGCTGGAAAGTTTAGCAAATGGAAAAAACGTATGATTTTCTATTTGACTGGTATGGAACCTTACTACATCACCTGTATTAGGGATGGCCCATTTGTCCCTAAGACTGCTGCAGGGCTAAACAAGCCTGAGGCACAATGGACCATTGATGAGAGGCGGGTGGTCAATCAAGACCAGCGCCTTAAAAGCATCCTTATATCTTGTCTTCCTGACGATATAATGGAATCAGTCATCAACTGTTTAACAGCCAAGCAAACTTGGGATGACTTGGTTAATAGCTTTGAGGGCCCCTCAGATACCAAGGAAAACAGGGTCATGGACCTGAAACTTGAGTATAATACTTTCAGGGCAAAAGACTCTGAAAGTCTCTCTCAGACTTATACCAGATACAAGACTTTGATAAACGAACTGTCAAATGATGGTTTAGTATTATCTAAGCATGAGACAAATGTTGGTTTTGTCAACAGTCTCCCTGAGAAGTGGCTAAACTTCTCACAAGGCCTGAGGAATGCTAATCACATTCAGACCCTTGAGCTCCCTGAAATCTATGGGAAATTTTTCTATGAGGACAACTTGATCTCAAGGAGATATCCTGACTCAAAAGCTCTTGAGTCCAAAAAGGCCTTAACCTCCACACCCATATCAACTTCTTTTTATACTAATGGTGTTGTGCAGGACTCTCAAGAGGAGTCTGAGGATGAAATTGATGAAAGAACTAGTGATGAGTACCTAAAAGATCTAAACTTGGAATTCCAAGAGATGGCACTTCTTGCTAGTTCAAAACGTTTCATCAAAAGAAACCAGTCCAATTTTTCAAAAGGAAAAGCAAATGAAACCACTGAATGCTTTAATTGTGGTAAAAAGGGTCATTTTGCTAGGGACTGTTATTCTAAAACAACCTCAGAACCCTCTTACAAATTTTCAGGAAATAGTTCTTCAGGAACTAGCAAGTTTCAACCTAGAATGTTTCAGTCGACCCAACAATTTCAAAACAAGAGTCAAAAAGACTTTGAAGCAAAATATAGGAAAGCTAAGGCTAAACTTGCAATTCTTGAAACTAATCCCTCTATGTCTCAGGCTGCTCATACACCCAAACCTGTTCAGGCAAAGAATAAGGTTTTAGTAGCTGAAGCTTATGACTGGGATGATGAAGAGGTCTCCTCAGATGAGGAGATTAGACTGAGTGCACTGATGGCACTCTCTGAAAGGTGAATAGGTGGCTGTAGGGAAAAGCCATGCAAGAAATGGAGAGTAGGTAAACATCACCATGAAGAAGGTAAACACTTTACTTTCTATGGACGATGATTCTGATTGGCAGTCTTACATGAATTATATTTGTGTAGATCTTAAATTTGTTGAGGAACAAAGGCTGAACATGTGTTCAAAATATAACAACATAGTGTCAGAATTGAATAAATGTAGAAATGAATTGCTTGTACTAAAGCAAGCCAAATTAGAAACAATAACTCTACAAATTCAGAACACTGAAATTTTGAAACAAAACCAAGCCCTACAAATTGAACTTAACAAAGAAAAAGCTGTCATCCAAGGCTGGACCAAAAAGAACCCCAAGGTCTTTGACACTGTGGGATTAAGCTCTCAGAAAACCATTGGAATTGACCCTCTTATGGTTGATCCCAATGTGAGTCACAGTGAATTAACCTTTGTTCCAGCTGGCATATCTTTTGAGCAAGAAATGCTTCCCAAGTCTAATGACTGGATTGTCAGGGACAACCCAGTCAGTAAGTTACCAAACTTTGAGACTAGAAAGATCTTGCCTCCTGAATGTCAGGTCTTGAAAAATATGCTTGGACTTACTTAACAACTCAGTAAGCTTGAACTCACTGAACAACTCAGTAATACTGAGTCTGTGAATGAGTCTGAATCAGAATCATACCCACCACTTCCTCCACTGAATACCCTTTAGGGTGCTGCACCAAAATTAGGCCTCCCACCAATGGTCTTCTCACCACACTCTCCAAAGGAGAGATCAGGAAAGGGAACAACCATCCTGAAGAGACCAACCCTTGAAGTCTCAGTAAATACTGATGACTCATCAACTTTAGTCCCTTCTGAAGTAACAACCCAAAGCCCTGATTCAAAATTTGATCAGTTGGCTGAAATGGTCAGGAAGCTGGGAGAGAAGATTGCATCTTCTGAGAAACCTTCTCAATCCAAGAAGGAACAAAAACTAGCTTCCTCAAAGACCAAACCCAAACCCACAAAACCCCTGAAAAGATGTGAATTGTGTAACTATACCAATCATATCACTGATGATTGCTATAGAATTCTTTATTGCATGGTTTGCAAAAAGGATGATCACAGGACCTCTGATCACAAAACACATACAGTCACATCAAACATGGCAAGTCTTAAAGCTCAGTCTTTAAACTATCCTTCTGATTCTAAACAGAAACAGAAACAAAAGGCAAAGCCTTTTGCACCTTGCCCTTACTGTGGGTTTAATGACCACCATCCTAACGATTGTCAAATTGACAATAGTTGTGAAAATAGTGGAAGTTCCACTCATAACACCTCAGGACGTGGTAAGGCCATTCAGGCCAGTAGAGGTATGACAAAGTCAGCCTCTCAGTTCACTGAGTCTACATCAGCAATCAAATGCATAATATGTGGTAGCTCAGTCCACTCCACTACTGACCATAAATCAATTGAAAATGTTAATAAGACCCTCAAAGCTAAACCCTCCAAGAAGTGGAGTCCTAGAAAGAACTGACCCAGTTTACTATTTGTGCAGAAACATGCCAGGGATCCTGTTTGGCATCTTGATAGTGGATGTTCAAGGAGCATGACTGGTGTGAAGGAGTATCTGCACAAGTATGTGGATGAATCAGGACCCAAAGTGATATTTGCTGATAACTCATCATGTCTCACTGAAAGTTATGGTTCAGTAAACTGCAATGGTATAGTCTTTACTAGGATAGCTTACGTAAATGGTCTAAAATACAATTTGATAAGTGTCAGTCAACTATGTGATGCAAAATACATAGTTCAGTTTGATGATAAGCAAGGAATCATCTTCAATGCTAATAAGGAAGTTGTCCTTATTGCTCCAAGAAGAAATGATGTTTATGTGTTAGACATGTCCAGTCTAACTCATAATGGAACTTGTCTCTTTACTAAGGCCACTGATACACTCAACTGGCTTTGGCATAAGAGACTCTCCCACCTGAACTTCAAAAACATAAACAACCTTGTAAAACAAAACAAGGTCCTTGGCTTACCATCTCTTGTGTTTTCAAAGGATAAACCATGCTCAGCTTGTGAAAAAGGTAAACATCACAGAGCATCCTTTAAAACCAAAACCAACTTTTCCATCTGGAATTGCCTACATCTTCTTCATATGGATCTATTTGGACCAATTAGTCCTAGATCTATTAACCATGAGAAGTATACTCTGGTCATTGTGGATGAGTACTCAAGATACACTTGGGTATACTTCCTGATCAAAAAGAGTCAGGCAGCTGAAACAATTATGTCCTTTGTCAGGAACATTGAAAATCAGAATGACATCAAAGTCAAACAGATTAGGACTAACAATGGAACAGAGTTCAAAAATTATGAACTTGAATGTTTCTGTGATGAGAAAGGCATTTCACAAAAAATTTCCTCACCCTACACACCTGAACAAAATGGGGTAGCTGAAAGGAAAAATAGAACACTCATTGAAGCAACTAGGACAATGCTAAATGGATCAGTCCTTTCCAAACACTTTTGGACTGACGCAGTAAAGACTGCCTGTTACACACAAAACAGATCCATCATTGTCAAGAGACATAGAAAAACTCCTTATGAGTTATTCAAGGGAAGAATCCCTGACATCAGCTACTTTCATGTCTTTGGGTGTCCTGTGTTTATTCATAATAACAAGGATCACTTAGGAAAATTTGATGCCAAAGCTGATGATGGATACTTCCTAGGATACTCCCTAGTCTCAAAAGCCTTCAGGGTGTTCAACACTAGGAGACAGCATGCTGAGGAAACATTTCATGTTACCTTTGATGAGAGCACTGATGCAATCAGTGTCTCTAACAACTCAGTGGAAGAGATAGGTATTGTTGAATCATCAAGATACCCTCCTGATGAACGTCATACTGATAATGGTCCTTCCACTCAGTACCATGCAAATGATGACATCTCCTATTACATCATTCCCCACAACCTTCCTTACCCAACCATCACTGAGTTTATTGAAGCACAAAATACTGATGAATTCATTCAGTCAGTACAAAGTACTTAGGTACTAAATAATCTCAGTGATGAGTCAACCCACTCAGACACTCAAGATGCTGAAGAACATCATGTGTCTGATCTTGATCCTACCCATCAGGCCTCTACAAGTTCTAATCAGTTTCAAAGACCTCAGGACAGTTGGACTAGGTCTCAGGATATAGAACTTGTCAATATAATTGGTGAGCCTACTGAAGGCATGCTCACAAGAAGCATGGCTGCTGAACTGAGAGCAGCCTCAGCCAATGAAAGCCTATTTGTGGACTTCATTTCCACTATTGAACCCAAAAGTGTTAAGGAAGCACTAAAACATCCAAGTTGGGTTCAAGCCATGAATGATGAACTGGAACAATTTGACAGAAACAAGGTAATGACCTTGGTCAAATGTTCTGAAGATGTTTCAGCCATTGGCATGAAATGGGTATTTAAAAACAAATCTGATGAAAATGGCATAGTCATTAAAAATAAATCCAGACTTGTAGCCAAAGGCTATAATCAACAAGAAGGCATTGACTATGAAGAAACATTTGCACCAGTAGCAAGGATGGAAGCCATCAGGATCTTCCTTGCTTTTGCTACATACATGAACTTCAAGGTGTACCAAATGGATGTTAAAAGTGCATTCTTAAATGGCTCACTAAAAGAAGAAGTTTATGTTCAGCAACCTCCTGGATTTGAAAGCCATGAGTTTCCTGACCATGTCTACAAGCTTAACAAAGCCATTTATGGACTGAAACAAGCTCCCAGGGCATGGTATGAAACTCTTTCAGCCTTCCTGATCCAAAACAAATTTTTCAGAGGCAAGATAGACAACACATTGTTTATCTACAAGACAAATAATGATGTCATACTTGTACAAGTGTATGTTGATGACATCATCTTTGGCTCAACAAATTATAAACTTTGCAAACAGTTTGAAAAACTAATGGCAAAGAAATTTGAAATGAGCATGATGGGAGAACTGACTTACTTTCTTGGTCTACAAATCAAGCAGACTGATAAAGGAACCTCTATCAGTCAAGAGAAGTATGTCAAAAGCCTACTGAAGAAGTATGAGCTCAGTGACTGTGCCTCAGTCAAGACTCATATGGTACCTCCAAACAACCTTGGTCCTGATCTTACTGGAAAACCAGTGAATCAAACTCTATTTAGAGGAATGAGAGGATCACTGATGTATTTACTTGCATCAAGGCCTGATATCCAATTCTCAGTCTGCCTATGTGCCAGATATCAATCAGACCCAAGAGAGACTCATATCACTGCTGTGAAAAGGATATTCTGGTACCTGAAAGGTACTCCAAACCTTGGATTATATTATCCAAAATGTTCAGGCCTTGATCTTAAAGGATACTCAGATTCTGACTATGCTGGATGCAACATGGACAGAAAAAGCACCTCAGGCTCTTGCCAAATTCTTGGTGGAAAACTAGTCTGTTGGAGTGCTAAGAAGCAACAATCAGTTGCCATGTCCTCAGCTGAAGCTGAATATGTTATAGCAGCAAGTTGTTGTGCAAATGTACTCTGGAAGAAAAGTCAACTCAGTGACTATGGAATTCAGTACAAGATGGTTCCCATCTTTTGTAATAACACAAGTGCAATTGCCATCTCAAATAACCCTGTTCTTCATCAGAGAACAAAACACATTGATATAAGATATCATTTCATCAGGGACCATGTCATGAATGGTGACATAGAATTACACTTCATTCCTACTGAATATCAGCTAGCTGATATATTCACCAAACCTTTGGATGAACCAACCTTCACCAGACTGAAAGCTGAACTAGGAATGTTGGATATTGAGAATGAGTCCCTTGATTGACTCCATCCAAATATGTGTAAATTCTGAATCCCTGACTCAATGTGTTCTTTAGTGAGAAAGGTCACTGAACTTCAGGAACTAAAACCAAGTTCTTGAACCCTTAACCCTCAGGAATTAAACCCAAGTTCCTGAACCCTGAACCTCAGGAATTAGACCCAAATTCCTGATCACAAGAACCATCAGTGACTAAACCCAAGTCCTGACAATCTGGTTCACTGAATGATAAGTCATTCAGGGTCCTCAAGAGACATTAAATACTGACTTAAATGCTCTAAGTATCTAGTTAGTAAATGTCCGAGGTTGGTAACTGAACTCATATTTAATTTAAGAATATTTGTTCTTTTTGCCTTTCTGGCTTCCACCTCTGGGCCACCACATTCCCACTTGGCATTAAAAGCCTCTCCAATCACATTACAGATATGTGATGACTCATCTCTGCAAATTACACTTTTGCAGAACTGCTCAACTGTTCACCTTGACTGTTGCGCCAAACCAGGGAAAAGTGGAGTGTTGGCATTAAATGCGGATCCCAAAACATTTTATTCAAAACAGTTTCCAAAAATTCTTTTTGAATAAATAAAATCCGCTTAATGCCTAAAGTACCCTCCACTTCACTTCCCTATAAATACCCCAACCAAAAAGAACACACACACGTCTATTAGAAATTTTAAGCAAATTCTGCCCATTTTTTCTCTCAAAACTAATAGTGTGTGTTCTTAGGCTTTGGAGGGTGTAGACCTCACAAAGAACAATGTGGTGGGAAACTTTTCCTATCCACAAAAGTTCCCTGCCTACAAGAACGTTATGAAATATCTTCAAAACTGTTTTCTTGCAAAGGCATTTACCAAGACCCCCTCAGTCATCTACCATGACTACCTGAGGGAATTCTGGTGTACTGCTGTGGCTACTAGCCCAAAAGACACCAAAGAATCCATCATCACATTCACAGTGATGAATGGGAAAAGACCCCTTTCCCTGGATTACAACACCTTCATCAAGGCCACAGGTCTTGATTTTGCTGAGGCTTTTGAGCCCAATCCTACTGACCAAGAGGTCAAAGCAGAGTTGATATTCTTAGGACCTCATGACCCCAAACGTCCTAAGGAGTCCGCTGGAGCCTTATTAGAAAAGGCTCCAATTGTAAAAACCTAGTTCCACCCAGTCTGGAGGATCCTGATGACATTCGTCATTCAGGTCATTGGGGGGGAATAAATCCTCCACTGAGCAATTGAACTCATCACAACAATTGATGTTGTTCAGTCTCTTGGAGGGTAGAAAAATTGATATCGGAGGTATTATCTTCTGTGACCTTGTTGCTAAGCTCTCAGGGAAATCTAGGCAAAAACACATGTCTTATCCTAGGTTTATTTCCTGTGTGATTTAGGACCTTCTTGGTTCTAACTATGTGAGGCCTGACGTCTATGGTATGAAACCTGACGTCTTACACAAGACCAATTTTACTAGTGGCATCACTGAGGTACAACCCATTGCCCTGACTAACTACATGCAAGTAGTTATTCAGGAGGAGAACGCTGTTTCTCCAGTACCTTCACCTACAAAAAAGGTGAAGAAGACAAAGAAGGGTCAGTCCAGTAAGGTGGTTAGACCCAACCCACTCGCCACTGAGACTGATGCCGAAAACCAACTCAACCTTAAAAAGAGGTTGAATGTGGCCCAGAACTCTGAGACACCCACTACAGAGACCCCCCTGACCACAAAAAAAAGGCCAACGGAGGGCACTGAGAAATCATCCTCAGTGTCCTCGGGCAAACCCTTTCCACATGTTCCCACTGACATACACAAGTCTGAGGGATCATGAACACTCACCATTTCACATCCCCATGAAGGAAATGACAAATCACAATCAGTTCCTGACGGAGAAAAGGGTTCTAAATCCTCGATGGGGCAGCACTACTCCACTGAGAAAGGGACCCACAACCTCTCACATCCCGATGAAGGAACTGATAAATCACAATCAGGGCCTGAAAGAGAAAAGGGTCCTAAATCCTCAGTAGGACAGCACTATCCTACTGGGAAGGGGACCCTCAAACAATCACATCCTGCTAACATTCCTGAGCAATCACACTCAGGATCTCAGGGAGTTCAGGACCCTAAATCCACAAAAGGAAAGTACAATCCTGATAGGAAGGGGGTCCATCCATCATCACAATCAGTGCCTAGTGATACTACTGGAAAACACCCATCAGTAGTTGAAGGCGCTAAGAGGGAAAAAGACTCAGAGGGAAAGAAACAACCCACTGATATGGAACCCATCACCCCCTCAGGCAGATCCATTCATTCAGGAACTGCCCCCAAAAGCCAAGCTGGTATTACCCCAGTTATTATGGCTAGTCAGGCTGAGAAAACCCACTCAGTTATTACGACAACGGGGTCAGGACCTGACCAAAACAAAGGCGAGTCTTCTTATGAAGAGGAGCCGATTCATTTTTTGGGTATTGAGTCCATGGGGGACATTCAGGCTCTTCTTGAGTCTGATGAAGAGCTCAAGTAAGAGAGTGATGAGGAAATTTTTGAGGCAGATGAGGATATGGAAACTGATGTACAATCTGAACACTCTGAACAACCTGAACAATCTCATCAGTCATCTCCACATCCAAATGAAGAATCAGAATCTCAAGCTGCTTGTTCTTCGGATACTGACAACATCCTCACCAAGTATGACAACACTCTTCCTCTCACTGAGAGACAATTGGTCAAGTTTCTGCTCAAGACCAACAAGGCTCTCTTCCAAGGTCTGACTGAAGAAATGTTTGACCAGCACACTGAAGCCGCTGTTCATTATGTCAACTTGAAGGATTCAGTGGAAGCCTATCATGATGATGAAAATGAACACATGTCATCTATCTCCTTCTCCATGACAAATCTTGATTACAACTTTAAACTGTTCAACGAATCTCTTACCAACTTACAAAGGAGTGTTGACACTATTTAAGAGTCAGTGAAAGATGACCCTGAGCTAAACAAAAAGGTTCTTCAGGCTTCAGAAACTTACCAGCAACAAACTTCTCAATTGACTGAGCTGGTAAATGTGCTGAGATCCTCCCATCTTCAGGGACTCAACTCTTCAGTGGACTCCATCCGATCTTCCCTGGGTCTTATGGAGTCCCACATGGCTTCTTTAGCATCATCTTCTTCCTCCCTGGCCTGGAATCTTGGGCCAAGGATGACTGCATTAGAGGCTTCTCAGGCTTCTCTTGAGACTAAGGTCTCCACTCTTCAGGCGGACACCTCATACATCAAGTCCATGATGACTGAGATCTATCAGGCCTTCAAAGGTCAAGCTCCCTCAACTTCAGTGAGCGAACCAACTCTTGCTCTTACTATGGGTCAAGCAACAGTTGAGGGGGAGAAAGTCACTGAAGAACCTCCACAACCTGAACAAGAACAACCTCCTTCTCACACTGAGGAGGAGAATCCTGAAGCCACTTCATCTTCATCCCACCAAGACAAAGGCAAAGGCATTCTCACAACCATTGAGCCTGAGCCCACAATCTTGGTACCTGCCTCCAAGGAAAGAAGGCCATACCCTGATGAACCAGTCAGGGTTCCTTATGAAATCAATGGGGTGATGGAACTTCTTACTCATGCTGAAATTCAAGCTCACATAGAGAAAGAGGAGGCAATGAAGAAGGCTGCTGAAGATGAAAGGCAGAACAAGCGTGCTCTCATTCAGGTTGCAAGAGAAGAGGTTGAGAAGATTGGGATTGAGGCAAAACACCTTGCTAAAAGGAAAGGTGGCAGGAGCTTTGTGGAAGCTCAGAATGCTGAAATGGCTAACCTCAGGCAAAGAAGGGAAGAAAGAATGAAAAGGACTGAAGAGATCAGGCAAAACAGGATTAAGAGATATCAGTGGATCATGACAAACAGGTTGAAACCAGAACCAATCACTGATGTCAAGATTCATCGAAACACCACGCCTGCCATTGTTACTGTCTACAGAGGTGCTGACATGAGAAACTTTGATGTTCATACCCCCTTCAGATTCGCTAACTTCGGGATCACTGAATTGGATGAGTTGGGTCTAATATTAACGAAAAAATCAAATGTTGTGGTCCCTGGTCTGTTGAAGTCCCTGAGCCTGAGGTATGAAAGATTGTGATGAACTCAAATAAGTACATTTTATTCCTATCATTTATCCTATTAATTTGATGAAGCGAAAAGTGTACAGCTTTTAAGGGGTCATTTAAGCCCTAAATCGTATTTATTTGATCAAATATTGCCCTAAATCTTTCCTTTTGTCATTTTAGGTACTTTTGAGGAGAAATCTGGAAAAGGAGGCATTTTGGACGTTTTTGGAGCATAAAAGTGAAGAAAACGACAAAGTCTAAAAAATTGGCTTAAAGTTACCTTTGACGGCGTCAGATTTTACTCTGGACGGCGTCATGGCTTGGCAAGAAAAGGTGGATGTGAAATTTACTCATGATAAGCCAGTGAAAATTGCATGTGAATTCTGACGGCGTCACGCTTTAACCTGATCAAGGGCGTCACGGCTTAATTCAAAGAGGGACGGCGTCACGTTCAAGGTCTGACGGCGTCAAGCCTTGATAAGCCAGAACGGATTTTGGAGAGCTAAAGAGGGACGGCGTCAAGAAGGTCACCCGAGAACCCTAGAAGCGGCGAGGTGACGGCGTCACACTCCATAAGGTGACGCCGTCAGATGTAAAAATCTATATATAGTTTTGCAATTCTTTGTCATTAGGGTGGAACTTAGTGTGGAATTTTTGGGAGAAAACCCTAAGACGATTTTAGCATCTTTTTCAAGGCTTTTTGCCTTGAGATCTTCCATGTTACATTGAAAGATAAGTTATCAATTAATCATTCAATATGTCTATGTGTTGTTTGATTCTATCTTATTCTTGTCTTTTGTTTAACATGTTAGGCTAGATTTATCTTGTGTTTGCTTAGATCTAATGAAACCTAGCTATTGATTATTGGTTATTAGTGTGTTGTTAGTTGTATTGGATGATTGTTCATCTATGTTAGGCTTAAGAAAACTGGCTAACTTCCTATTCGGTAACTTGCTTGAACGTCTTAAGAAACATGAACCAAATGCGTACTAAAGGTTTTTATGGTTGTATTTAATGCACAAGCGAATTCTAGTGATCCCATGTTAGGAGCTTCCTAGCCGGCTCGACATAGGAGTGAAGTAGGAGCTTGTAGAGTTGGGGAAGTACGTACGCCACCCCACGATTGGTATTAAGGAATACACCCGTCATCCACGCAACTAATACACACTAAGCAACTAATTCCGCCCACTCTTTCAAACCCGAGATTTTACTTGCTTTCATAAAAATATAAAAACATAAAAAGAATCTTCCTCAACCCTTAGACCTATTAGAGTAGTCTTTCATACCTAACGAACACTATTCCCTGTGGAGAACGATCAATCCCCCGTACTTACCACTACACTATACTACATCGGTCAGGTACACTGCCTGGTGGGGTTGTAAGCCTCTTGAGATCCCTCGAGAGGTAAAACCTGTTGTAAGGTTGCAAAACCACGCATCAAGTTTTTGGCGCCGCTGCCGGGGAATAGTTATTGTTTAGGTTGAATTTTTATTTTATAGGTCTACTTACTAGATTCCTTTCTAGTGAGATTTTTTATTTTCTTTTTCTAGGTTTTCTTTAGTCTATCTATTTTCTTTGTGCTTTTGTCCGTAACAGATTTTCATTGACTATTCAGTTTGCCATTATGGAAAACGCGAATCCACCCCTTACACCTGGCGAAGTGGCTTTGTTGCGTAGCCAACTTGAGAATGAGATTAGTGAGCTCAGGGAGCTCAGTAGAATGATTGATATAGAGCTTGATTATGCCTTGAACAACTTAGGGACCGCCATATACTCAGATAATTACTTAGAACGTAATAATCTTACGGTTGATAAGTTGATTGAGAAAATTGATGAAGTGAAGGTAGATCCTAGGTTGGATGATTGTTTCAATGAATACCCCACTAAGGAGGAGATTGCTTACTATAACAACCTAGTTGATAACCCTCGACCACCTTTTGTTAGAATTGACCCAAAGATTAAGAGAGGTGATCCCGGGAATGTGAAGATA
Organism: Artemisia tridentata subsp. tridentata; assembly: GCA_021014915.2. Lineage (NCBI taxonomy): Eukaryota > Viridiplantae > Streptophyta > Magnoliopsida > Asterales > Asteraceae > Artemisia > Artemisia tridentata. The sequence continues at coordinate 105,437,626 of CP139508.1, forward strand.
CCATGTATGATTGGGTACCAATACGTTGAGCATGCTTACATTGACAGTGAATCCCCAATCAACGTTATGTCCTCAGGCCTTTATAGCCAGATCATAAACACACCACTTGAGCCTAGGATGGACCCCAAGTGTCCAGGCGGAGTTTGCAACTTCGTTGGAAGGATTAAGGATATACATATCCTTGTTGGGAATTTTACCTTTGTCACCAACTTCATGATCTTAGAAGATTTGGCAAGTGTTGTTGACTGCCGCCTATCTCGCGTGGTGTTAGGTAAGCCATTTATTGAAGCATCTAATTTAAGGTATGATCGTTTGAAAGGCACGGTTCAGTTTTCTAATCACATAGATAGGATCACATATAGGATGCCTTATCGGGTAAATGAATTTCGTTTTGTGCCTCGATTTGACATGGACAACATTGGTGCGATTGAGGACATCAATGAAGAGGATAAAGAAAAAGGCATGGACTATGTTTGGAATAAGAGAAGCCTTTATTATAAAGATTGCTTAAACCTTGGACCTAAATACAAAATTGATATGGAGGTTGTTAGGATGATTAGAGGGGCAATTGAGAAGCAAAATGGAATCACGTAATGTACGTGACTTTGAGTCTAGCTACAAGACTCGTTAATAAAGAAAAGCGCTTCTTGGGAGGCAACCCAATCTTTATTTGCTTTGTGTGTTTATTTATTTGTTTGTTTGATTTTATTTGTTTCCGTATGGGTGTTTAATTTTTATTCTTATTGATTCATGTTCAAAACTAATTTGTGAAAATGCTTTATTTTGTTTTTAACTTCGTCTTAACTACATATAAAGGTATTTTGCAAAAGATAAGTGTAAGGGAAATCTAAATCGGTTTATTAGAACACAAATGAACATGAATCGTAATAATAATAAATTAACATACATATTAGTATTCGTTTGAGTCAAATGCTTGTATCGAGTCATAATGATGTTTTGCAGGATTTCCAGGAAGTAAGGTAAAGGTTTTTCCAGAAATTTTCCGGAAACTTAAAATGAGAATTTTTGTCAGGGCATTTCTGACGGCGTCAGGGTTTATAACCTGACGGCGTCATATTTAATTTTCAGAAATTTTTGAAAGTTTTGTTTTCATAAAAAGTTTTTGTTAAATCTCCAACTTATAATCTCCAGGAATCTGCAAAATTATCATTCCACAAGCATTATATCCTTATATATAGATTTATCCCGCCGATGTTATGCAGGTTTTCGTGTTTGTTTTCTCAGGTTTAACAGGTTATTTCGGACAAGGAAATGTTTTGGATCAAGCTTATGGCGATGCATTAGTCATGGAGCTTCAACATTACTTTGGAAGAAGATTTAACCGTGTAACTTCATTATCCACCGAGCGAATCAGGGGAGTATTTGATTTCAATCTTTTACTTTATGCTTTTACATTTGTTATTTGAACATTGGGGACAATGTTCATCTTAAGTGTAAGGGGGGGGGGGTAAAAATACGATTTTAGAGAATACAATTACGCTTGATTTTTGTTTGTTTGATAGTAGATGTGTAATAAAACTGAGAGAAATACCTGTTAGGGCAATTTTAGTGCCAAATTTAAAATTTTTTACAACGTTTAGGAGTGAAACTTTGATCTTAATGAGCGTCTCACGGATAGGAGTTATATGACTAGCACAAAAACCGTACCACTAAAAAATTTTCCACCCCCAAATATGTGAGGTTCGCCCCTAGAATTGGTAGGAAAAGCATTTATGCTATGATGTGTGTACCGGTAGCACTTAGATTCTAGAACTTGCGTTAGGACCATTCCAAGGCCACAAGTGAGACTACATTCGTGTAGTTAGATTTACTACATGATAAGAGGCATTAGGATAAACCCATTGTTTTACACCTGTTTTTTTGTTATAATTACATTGGCTACATTGGTCAAGTAATTCTCCCACACCCTTTGCGTTGTACTCATTTTTAGTACACGATACCCCTAGTACACCCCTCAGAGCCTATCTTTTCGTTTCGACCTTTAAGCATTTTACTTAAAGGAAGAATTTGTTTACACCCCACTTAAATGTACACCCAAATCGCCTTAGCCTACCTTGTATGCACTCATCTTTAGTGCATTATTGTTACAACATTTGTTTAAACCCAAGTTAATTATCTAATTGATTACATGGTTGCTAAGTCGAGTCATATCCTTGTACATATTGTTTTGGGACGATTGGGACTCATGGGTAAAGTACTAGTGTAATGGAGTAATGGGGAAGAACATCATTCATTACCCCCATATGTGCTAAATATTTTAAAAGTACTCCAAGTGTTTTAATTATCTTAATTCGAGTCATTAGAATAGTTATTTGTAAAGTTATGTAAAAATTCAAGTGTAAGGGGAATGCAATGCCCCTATGATGTATTATTTTGGATGGTAGGGCAAAAGTGTATGCAAAAAAAAAAAAAAAAAAAAAAAAAAAAAAAAAATCAAGAAAAAAAAAATGAGAAAAAGAAAAATAGAAAAAACATACGGACTACCATCCCGTTTCATTTTATGTTTTTGTTATTTTCTTTCATTAGCTTAAATCGAGTCGAGTCTTGGCTTAGCAACATTGTATAGTACATGTAATTAATCAAGATCTTTAACTCGCCACCAGTAAAACATCCTTTATCCAACAAAACCGTGTTTTCCTTTTCCCTACACCTAACGTTATAACCCATTTAAAAGCCCTCTTTGATAGTTTATCTTAGGTGCTTACGCCTAGTGGAAGAGGTTTTCGATCCTTTCCCAAGCCTATGGTAATCTATTTGCTATGACAGGTAGTGAGAGATATTATCCGTTTTCATTTATGAGATTTATTTTGATGACACTTAAGAGATGTGAGTATCTAAACACTACTTGTGAGGTGCTAGTTTATAATCTCCGTGCTTATTATGATTAAAGTGGAACGATTATTTGTTGTAATTACTTTTATGTTTGCGTTAAATGACCCCTAACTTGTATTTTGATTAGAATAAAAGCGCATTTGCTTGAGGACAAGCAAATCTCAAGTGTAAGGGTATTTGATGAAGCGAAAAGTGTACCGCTTTTAAGGGGTCATTTAAGCCCTAAATCGTATTTATTTGATCAAATATTGCCCTAAATCGTTCCTTTTGTCATTTTAGGTACTTTTGAGGAGAAATCTGGAAAAGGAGGCATTTTGGACGTTTTTGGAGCATAAAAGTGAAGAAAACGACAAAGTCTCAAAAATCGGCTTAAAGTTACCTTTGACGACGTCAGATTTTACTCTGGACGGCGTCATGGCTTGGCAAGAAAAGGTGGATGTGAAATTTACTCATGATAAGCCAGTGAAAATTGCATGTGAATTCTGACGGCGTCACGCTTTAACCTGATCAAGGGCGTCACGGCTTAATTCAAAGAGGGACGGCGTCACGTTCAAGGTCTGACGGCGTCAAGCCTTGATAAGCCAGAACGGATTTTGGAGAGCTAAAGAGGGACGGCGTCAAGAAGGTCACCCGAGAACCCTAGAAGCGGCGAGGTGACGGCGTCACACTCCATAAGGTGACGCCGTCAGATGTAAAAATCTATATATAGTTTTGCAATTCTTTGTCATTAGGGTGGAACTTAGTGTGGAATTTTTGGGAGAAAACCCTAAGACGATTTTAGCATCTTTTTCAAGGCTTTTTGCCTTGAGATCTTCCATGTTACATTGAAAGATAAGTTATCAATTAATCATTCAATATGTCTATGTGTTGTTTGATTCTATCTTATTCTTGTCTTTTGTTTAACATGTTAGGCTAGATTTATCTTGTGTTTGCTTAGATCTAATGAAACCTAGCTATTGATTATTGGTTATTAGTGTGTTGTTAGTTGTATTGGATGATTGTTCATCTATGTTAGGCTTAAGAAAACTGGCTAACTTCCTATTCGGTAACTTGCTTGAACGTCTTAAGAAACATGAACCAAATGCGTACTAAAGGTTTTTATGGTTGTATTTAACGCACAAGCGAATTCTAGTGATCCCATGTTAGGAGCTTCCTAGCCGGCTCGACATAGGAGTGAAGTAGGAGCTTGTAGAGTTGGGGAAGTACGTACGCCACCCCACGATTGGTATTAAGGAATACACCCGTCATCCACGCGACTAATACACACTAATCAACCGGTAAAAGATAGTTAGGGAGTAAGGAAATCTAAGTAAACACATTTCTCTACACTTAAGTTTTCACCAACTTTTTATTTTCAGTTATTTATTTTATTTGCATTCGTAGTAATTTGGGTTAGTTGATTAGCAACTAATTCCGCCCACTCTTTCAAACCCGAGATTTTACTTGCTTTCATAAAATTATAAAAACACAAAAAGAATCTTCCTCAACCCTTAGACCTATTAGAGTAGTCTTTCATACCTAACGAACACTATTCCCTGTGGAGAACGATCAATCCCCCGTACTTACCACTACACTATACTACATCGGTCAGGTACACTGCCTGGTGGGGTTGTAAGCCTCTTGAGATCCCTCGAGAGGTAAAACCTGTTGTAAGGTTGCAAAACCACGCATCATAATTTGACTTGTTTTATTATATTATGTATGAGGATTGATACTTAATCGTTTACTTTTGTAATTCTCAGTTGAAAACAAGCATTTGGTGAAACTTGGCGATTTTGGACTAATTATGGAGCAAAACACGCACAAAGTGAAGAGTCTACTGAAATGGACAAGATCAAGACTAATCTGCTCCAGATGCGCTGCATCTTACTCATTACATGCGCCGCATCACTATCAAGATTTCATAAGATATTATCCAAGACGGCAAAGGACATGCGCCGCATCCAAGAATGAAGATACACCGTATCTTCTGGCGGTGTACGAATATTCCTGAATATTATAATCTTGGACCCCACGCGAAGTTAAGTCAATGCGCCGCATCTACTCCTTAGATGCGCCGCATCTTACCCTCTGACAGAAACTATAAATACCCCAAGACCATACGAGTTCGAGAGAGTTTTTTCGGTTAGCTAAAGTTCGAATAGAAGACCGAAGACCAGAAACCTAGGACGAATTCAGTCGGATAGCAAGCACAAGACACACCCAAATCGAAGATACAAGAGCTGTAAGAAGGTGCTGCATATGTTTAATTCATTAAGTAGTTTTGTTTTATTGTGTTAGTAAACTTTAATTCATCAAGATTGGTGGCTTATGTAATGTGACAACGGAAAGATTGCACTCCCTTAAAACTGCTTTCTCATCAATTAAAGTTTATATGTTAGTGTCTTTGGTGACTTTTATTAGTGCATTGATAACCTCTGTGGCTAGCTGAGCGTTGATCGGGTCGCCATGCCTCTGCCCTCGCATATTTATTAGATGCCTATGTATTCTATGGTCTGTAGAGAAGTAGGAGAAAGATAAATAGGATAGTCATAAGTAATCATTAAGGGTTTACTCGCCGATAAGATTAGAACCAACGAGAAAGGACTTAATCTCGGTGCGTTGCATCGAACTATACACTTGATATAACACTAGCAATAAAACAAGTGACAAACTACTTATCATAAGGACAGCCCTCTTATTGTCTCGAGTATTTATCTGTATATGTGTGTGCTATTTGCTGATTCGTGCCTATTGGTTTAGTTTATTATTTAATTGCAACCAAATCGTGCCAGTCTCTCAGGCTGAACCCCCTTGCGTTAGATTAGGTTGTATAGCTAACTTAATATATTAAAATACTGATTAGAATAACTAGATAATACGTTCCACTCTTAGTGATCGACACTCTACTTACCATTATATTCATACTGACCGGGTACACTGCTCGTTAAGTGTGTGTGTTATTGATAAGTCGGCTAAATATAAATTTAAAACTTGAGTGGGCATTAAAACTGCTAAACCGCAACGACACATCACGCGCATCAAGTTTTTGGCGCCGCTGCCGGAGAGTGAATTGTTATTATCTGTTAATTTGATTAGTATTTTAATTAGGTTTTTAATTTTTCTAACCGCTAATTCTGTTGTGTATTAGATTAATTTGCATTCATTGTATTATTTTGCATATTTTCTGTTTTTGTGTGTTATTTGTTTGCTTTTATTTGTGTTTATTTTTGTGTGTTTTTATTTGTTTTACTTTTTGTATTTTGTGTGTTCTGCTATCGTTGTTTTGAGCTAAATCGAACGATACGGCGCATCTGATTTCTCAGATACGGCGTATTGCGTTTAATTTTTATAAAATACAACGCGTTTAAATAATTCGATACGACGCATCTTTTCCCCAAGATAGGGCGTATCTGTTTTTGATAAAATTTTTTCTAAACGTCAACGCCATACGACGCATCTGCTTTAGCAGATACGGCGTATCTATTATTTTAATCAAAAACAGTTTTCGAATTATTAAACAGATACGGCGTATCGATTTTTATCGATACGGCGCATCTTCAAATCAAAAATCTTATATTTTGAAACGTAACGAAAATACGGCGCATTAACTTTTGTTAATACGACGATTATAATTTGATAAATATAGTTGATTTTTGATATTTACTTTGATCGGTCCGCTACTCTCGTTTGCAAGTTGTTTATTTTTAGGATAAAGGATGACTCAAGCATCACCGTGAAAGATTACGTTCTGAACAAAACCGAGAGACGCTAGCTGAAAGGGTCAAACATAAGACTGCGAAAGTGAAGGAAAACTCGGTACCGGTAACATTGAACATCTTGAATTCTTGAAATAGAACTCCAGGTAACCTCAACGATTATTCAACCAGCCCAAAGGAAAGTTCTCTACTATATCATCTCAATTTTATTTATCCGTATAATACATCTGATTAAAATTGTAATCTTAATTTTGTATGCTTAAAAACGATATTTGTTCCTAACCTCGGAATAAATTCTTATCCTCTAAACTATAAGATTACAATTGTTAATAAAACGTTTATACCTATTGCTCTTATTTTGAATTCATTTATATCATATGGTGTAACCGTTTTACCCCAATTTGGTGTATAAAGAATCGTGTTGCGGAGGCCAAGGTACGTTCCTCATCTAAATTTCGTTCACTAATATAGCGATACGGCGGATCTAATTATCCAAAGCGTCGTATCTCTGATTAAACTAGGACTCATTGACTAGTCAACGAAATTAAATAGATACGGCGCATCCCAATTTTCAATACGGCGCATCCTTTTGCCCTATAAATACGACGGGAATGCGCCGAATCTAAAATCTTTACCGCATAAACACACACAGTTAAGAACTCACACACACTAAAATTATAATTCCGATCATCTTTCTTAAATCCACCTTTAATCCGATCTAGAATCTTTCTCCTAATCATCAAATTAAGGTAATCATTCCATTTCGATTTAATCTTGGTTAATACGAAAATTAGGGTTTATATGATTAATTCGATTTGTGCTTAAATGATATAGAGATATGATTAGGACTTGTAATAGATGATCTTCCCCGTACTTAACTTGCGTAAATAATCGAATTTCTAGGCTAGATTGATTTGAACAAAAATTTGAGAAAATGAATTCGGTTTTGAATATTTAGCGGGAAGTTGGATTAGTAGAGTGTAAGGAGCCTTTAGAACTGATTTACGGAGTATATGATAGTGTGATATTTAGTGGTAGTTTACGTCACGGATACGGATTCTTGATAAGCCTGCCTGATTCCCTTTATTTATACTGATATGCTTTTAGATGCGGCGCATCTAGGTTGATTGATTCGGCGTAACGACTATTTCCAAATTAATAAAATTCAAGATACGACGTATTGATTAATCTAGATACGACGCATCTCCATACGCCGTATCTCAACTCTTGCTCCGCATCTCTTATATTTCATGCAGATACGCCGCACTGATTAAATCAGATGCGCCGTATCTACCTATCTTGCAGACTGTTTACTAACTTTAAAAATTTATTGCAGATGGCACTACCAGAAGTAGCACAGAGACACCAGTGGTTACGATTTGAGGATATGGGTCTAACCCCTGGCACTTTGGAGGATTACTTACGGAGACTTGAGTCGATTTACTTTAGGAGGATATTCAGGGTACAGGTTTTAGATTTTGCTGACGTAGGATTGATTGGGGCTGGACATGCTGCTGAGAGTTTACAGCATAGGATGGAGATGGTGGTCACTGGAGATGATGAGGAGGAGGTGTTTAGATCTAGTGCTTGGGAGAGATTGTTTAGGATAGATGAGCCTCTTATCAGGGAGCTTATGTTGGAGTTCTTTAGTACATTTTACTACAGAGAGACGGATACGGGCTTGGATATTGCTGACACCCTAGTGTTTAGGCTGGGTGGGGTGTCGAGGCAGATGTCGATGAGACAGTTTATTTTGGCCATGGGTCTGCATACGGCTGAGGAGCTTGAGTCAGATGGGTTTGACCGATATTGGGATGATGGTTTGCGAGCGGTCCCTGACAGAGGATTATTTAGTGATTATTGGGACATGATTTCTTCGGGGGGTGATATCACTACTTCCACCCCCTCATACACTTTGATCAGGGAGCCGATGAGGAGGCTGTGCCACCGGCTGATTGCACTTACCATTGCTGGGAGGGGTCAGTCACCTGAGAAGGTGACCACTCTGGACCTCTTCCTCCTTAGGAGCATGGATGAGGGGTTGTCGGTGAACATCCCCCACTTTTTGGCACACTACCTCCACCGATCAGCTGCAGGGAGAGATCGGAGGAGCCATATGACTTGCGGGCATTTTGTTTCGAGGCTGGCCCGCCATTTTGGAGTGATTGGAGCTGAGATCCCAGCGGGGCTGGAGGTTGTGGTGACCCATCTCCCGGTTATTGACAAGGATTATCTGTTTAGGCTTGGGATTTGCCAGATAGCTATGGGAGAGTACGTTTGGGTAGCATTAGGGCCCGCCAGAGCTGCAGGACCAGAGGCGGAGCAGGGAGGACCTCAGGGACCTCCGGCTGCTGCTCCAGCCCATCAGGAGGAGCCGCAGGCACCAGTACCCCCACCAGTCCCTGTACGCACCATGGGTCAGAGAGTCGAGGCAGTCGAGGGGGAGTTGTGAACCTTGAGAGGCATTGTTGATGGTATGAGGAGGGACTCAGAGTGGCTGGTTATGAGTGTGAGCAGATTTTTAGAGCAGCAGGGTATTACCCACACTCGTCCAGATGGTACCCATGTTGCTGGAGTGACACTTAGATACGCTCGCAGAGTCCGCCCTAGGACTGATGGAGCCAGCACTTCCGGGACCAATCCAGACGACCTCACTCACCCATGATCTTACTCTCTTGATTTTACAGACATTGTTCCACATATTATTATTATTTTTTGGATTGTACTGATCACTATTCTCGTGTATATATTTGATGTTTCAGTTTATGTTTCTTGTTATGTTTGATGAAGACTGGCATTAAGTTCAGCATGAGAGTACGAGAGGACGTGAGAGATCAAACCGTGGAACGAGTCATTTTACAGCAGACTGTTATTAGTCTGTTTGGTAACCACATGCGCCGCATCTGGTAAACAGATGCGACACATCCTATCCTTTATTTCGTTTTATTTTATTTTCAGGCCGCCGAGGATACGGCGCATCTCAACCATGAGATGCGACGCATCTCCTGCAAATGGTCATATCTTATTTTATTTTTCTGCATTTTTTATTTTCGAATTTAAAACTTTTTATCAGTTTATTTCAATGCGGCGCATCCATGGTTAAGGATGCGGCACATCTTTTAATTTGATCCGTATTTATTCCAGGATCGATACGGCGTATCTTCTTCCATAAGATACGGCGCATCGACTAACCTGATGATTTTCATCTTTAAATTTTTATGTTTTATTTTTTATCTAACTACTAATGTATTATGCAAGTTTGAACCTTTCTTACCTTAGGTGTGTTTTGAAGCCTTGGTGGTATTATAGATTCCTGCATTTCCTGTGGATACATTGTTTATGAAGCTTAATCGTTCTAATCCACAAGAAAGATGATTTTTGCTCTAATACTAATGGAGGATCATACCGAGCAAATCTCAGGGGAGTTTTTCTGTTCTAATTCTTTTATTTTCCAGTTTTTAACCTTTTATGCAAACAACGAGGACGTTGTTTAACTTAAGTGGGGGGATTGGAGAATTAGAACACTTAACACTTACTTGTCCTAAACTTTTCAAAATATGCTTAAAATGTGCTTAATATATCAAAATTTAAAAAAATTTTAGCATGTTTTTGTTTAAAGTCTAAGTTGCATAGCTGCACACATGACGTTATTTTCAAAAATTGTGATTTTTCAAAATTCACAAATCTATGAGTGTACCGGTGACTTGTAAACTTTAGAACTTGGCTTGTATACTATTCGAGACCACCATAATAAGTATTATTTTATATAATTGGAATGACTTGTCTAAATTGGTAAATTCTAGGATTACACCCAAATAGCCTTTATATGTTATGTGATATTAGCTAACTACACTGGTTAGTTAACCCCCGTATAAACCCTTTTGTTACTCTCATCTTTAGAGTAAGATACCCCTAGAAAAACATTCAGAGCCATTCCTTTCGTTTCTTACACCTTTGTTTAAAATGTTTCGTTACACCCTTACACCTTAGCCTACCCTGTAGATTAAGATCCGTGGTTGGTTAATTGCTATAGGCAAAGTGTGTTTCCTTACATTACCTGTGTTCGCGTGCATAATTCATTATCTATGGTTAGGTCAGGAAATTGCACAATGCAATTGGAGTGAAAGTAAATATTGTATATCTTTGAGTTTATTTTTCGTGTGTTTACTACTTTCACTATTACCGTTATTTCTGAAGTTATGAAAAGCATGGAAAAATTATCCGGAAAGAAAGTGATAGAAAAGTTGTGAAATTCTACACAATTTATGTTTATGTTCATCAAAAAAAATTGAAAAAAAAAAAAAAAAAAAAAAAAAAAAAAAAAAAAAAAAAAAAATTGAAAAAATGAGAAAAGAAAAAGAAAAAAAGGAAGAGTTGGATGTTTGATTTTAACCAACTTATGTAAAGTTATGTAAGTGGTCGATATCACCACTAATTGCTGTATTATATCTATGGATTGAATGGGAGTTGGCAGTTATGGGAACGTCAACTAAGGTTTATTCTTTGATTAAGATCTTGTTGAGTATAATTCGTGTCTACCTAAAGCGTGTGTTTCAAGTGTTAAAGCGTGAGTTATTCAATGATATGAGTCTTATTCATGGGATGGTTGGGATAGTGATTAACCACACTTAGGATTTTAATTTATTTGTTTCGTTTATTTTTCATTTTACACCAGTTTATATCCCAAATATTATCCATACCCTGTATTATTCTTTATCCAACCAAACCTTTGATTTATTGAGATTAGGGATTTGAGCAATATTAAGTATCGTAGTCGTGGATTCGGCTATGTATTTATGATTTTGTCGCCCTTTTTGATATATTATTATTGGTGAAGTTTGGACCTATCTTTAGCCTATTCGAGTTAAGGATTTGAGCAATTGCAAGTATCGTGTTCGTGGATTCGATCATGTATTTGTGATTTTGTCGCCTTTTCTGGAATTTGAGATCGATAGAGATTAAGAATAATTAACCCTTAAGCCTAAAAACCCTTTTTACCGCTTTAGACTTGTTATTCCTTGGCTTTAGTGGAGGAGATGTGTACACTTGCCAAGCTTATGATAGAATATTCGTCACGACTGGACAGTTAAACGATTAGATTTGCTTTTATCAAATTATTTTATTTTACTTCTAATTCGTTAAGTGTTTAGTTGTGTGATTATGACAAAAATGAATACATGCTTAAATATAAAAATAAATCCTAATATCTTTTAAGATACATTTTCATAAGATTTAATCTAAGGTTTACTTGGGGACAAGTAAAGTTCAAGTGGGGGGATATTTGATGAACTCAAATAAGTACATTTTATTCCTATCATTTATCCTATTAATTTGACTTGTTTTATTATATTATGTATGAGGATTGATACTTAATCGTTTACTTTTGTAATTCTCAGTTGAAAACAAGCATTTGGTGAAACTTGGCGATTTTGGACTAATTATGGAGCAAAACATGCACAAAGTGAAGAGTCTACTGAAATGGACAAGATCAAGTCAAATCTGCTCCAGATGCGCCGCATCTTACTCATTACATGCGCCGCATCACTATCAAGATTTCACAAGATATTATCCAAGACGGCAAAGGACATGCGCCGCATCCAAGAATGAAGATACGCCGCATCTTCTGGCGGTGTACGAATATTCCTGAATATTATAATCTTGGACCCCACGCGAAGTTAAGTCAATGCGCCGCATCTACTCCTTAGATGCGCCGCATCTTACCCTCAGACAGAAACTATAAATACCCCAAGACCATACGAGTTAAAGACAGTTTTGTCGGTTAGCTAAAGTTCGAATAGAAGACCGAAGACCAGAAACCTAGGACGAATTCAGTCGGATAGCAAGCACAAGACACACTTAAATCGAAGATACAAGAGCTGTAAGAAGGTGTTGCATATGTTTAATTCATTAAGTAGTTTTGTTTTATTGTGTTAGTAAACTTTAATTCATCAAGATTGGTGGCTTGTGTAATGTGACAACGGAAAGATTGCACTCCCTTAAAACTGCTTTCTCATCAATTAAAGTTTATATGTTAGTGTCTTTGGTGACTTTTATTAGTGCATTGATAACCTCTGTGGCTAGCTGAGCGTTGATCGGGTCGCCATGCCTCTGCCCTCGCCTATTTATTAGATGCCTATGTATTCTATGGTCTGTAGAGAAGTAGGAGAAAGATAAATAGGATAGTCATAAGTAATCATTAAGGGTTTACTCGCCGATAAGATTAGAACCAACGAGAAAGGACTTAATCTCGGTGCGTTGCATCAAACTATACACTTCATATAACACTAGCAATAAAACAAGTGACAAACTACTTATCATAAGGACAGCCCTCTTATTGTCTCGAGTATTTATCTGTGTACGTGTGTGCTATTTGCTGATTCGTGCCTATTGGTTTAGTTTATTATTTAATTGCAACCAAATCGTGCCAGTCTCTCAGGCTGAACCCCCTTGCATTAGATTAGGTTGTATAGCTAACTTAATATATTAAAATACTGATTAGAATAACTAGATAATACGTTCCACTCTTAGTGATCGACACTCTACTTACCATTATATTCATACTGACCGGGTACACTGCTCGTTAAGTGTGTGTGTTATTGATAAGTCGGCTAAATATAAATTTAAAACTTGAGTAGGCATTAAAACTGCTAAACCGCAACGACACATCACGCGCATCAGATTGGCAGCAGCACCTCAGGAACTTGGTATTCCATCTCATCTTCCTGCTTCAGCCGAACAGCCTGCCCCTTCTCAGTCTTCTTCAAGAAAGAGAAAGAAGATTAAAGCTGAGCCTGAAATCAAGGTTCCTGGTCTTGACTGTACCAGGGCTCTTCCTGAACGTGTTCCATTCAGGAACAATGTGGTCATTGAACAACCTGAAAGAGGTGTGTTCTTCATTGATGAGTTCGGTGACCAAGCCTTTCAGAGGTGGAGTGATATTGATCTATCAGGGATCAAATCCATGCTTGGCTTTCTAATGATGGCCTCCCCACTCAAAACTCTTGAAAATGCTAGGTTTTGTCAAGATCTGAAAAGGAAAATCCGAGAGCACCCTGACCAACAAGAACTGCAGTCAAAGAAGCCTAAGCTTGAAGCCCTTGGGATTAAGTTGAACTGATGAATCTGCCTGACTACCACCACCACCTTTTGTACTTAGTTTTGATAGGACTTGTAATGATATTAATAAGATGATGTTTTTATTATTTCAGTGTCCTTATTTACATTCTAGTACATTCAGTATGAGTAGAAGTCATTAGCTCACTCATTACTGATCAAAACACTTAGGAATAATTTATATTCAAGTAGGGGAGATTGTTGGGTCTGTCAGTACCCAAGAATACTTAAAACAAGATTTGAACACAAATTAACTAAGTGTTAACTTAAACCGAGAACAATTCAAGTCACTGAGAGAACAGTCTCTCAGTGAGTCATTTTCAGGATGCTTAAGGCGAATTCAAGAAGATGGATTCACTACTCAGGAAGGCGGTACTCCCTGAGTATGACTTAAGCCAAAGAAGAAGATGATGGTTCAGTGAGTGTTGGACAAGAACTCACTAAACCCCAGTCTCCTCAACGACAATTATGATTAATAAATGAAGGCGTGTACTGAAGAACCTAAAGCCTGAAAGAAAGGCGAGAAGATCTGGGAAGAGTTTAAGATAAGATCAAATCTTATCTTGTCAGGAAGAAACCTTCCCTAAAACGGCTAAAAGTCATGGAGTGTCAGACCAATCACTCCTAAAGACTTTTAGCCCATTCCTATTGGTTTTTGGAAATTAAAATTACTGTTGTAATTGTCAGACACGCTTGCTTCAACAACTTGTATTATTTTAATCACTTTTACTCTTTATACTTGTGTATAAATAGGTTCAGATGGGAGAGAAGTTGAGTGTGTTTTGTACATTGAAAGCTTAGAATTTTACAAAGCAACTTCTCTCCTACAAAGAGTAACCAGTCTCTGAGATAGCTCAGTGAGGCACATTGTTACCACTCAAAGCAAAGCTTGAGTTTAGATAGGAGACACCACTATACCTTGTCTATTCAATCCCAAGTGTTTGTTCCTCAAAACACTTGGGTAATAGATTCTTTGATTCATTTCTAATAAGAATTTAAACATTGAAAAATACTTATGTGTTCTTACTTTTACGTTTAATTAATCTGTTAGAATTAATCATAACATTGTATTAGTCATAAACACGAATAGATTAACTTTCTAGTTAACTCTAAGCGTGTGAAGGGAACAACAATAACATATGTCTAACTTATATTAAACACATGCTACTGTGTAACAACAAGAGTTTAAAGTCATGGACACACATGACATTTTTGAAAAACGAATACACGATGGAAGGGTATAACAGGTTGATATATGATGTGGCATCGTACAATAAAGATGAATTAAAAGAGCAACATAAAAAATTGTATTGTAGCTTGACATCTTAACAAAAAGGTATTTATGCAACTGTTATGGACGCTGTAGACCAGAAGAAAGGTGGAATGTTCTTTGTGTATGGATACGGTGGAACGGGAAAAACATACCATTACAAAACAATGTCTGCTGCCTTTCGTTCAAAAGGTGGTATAGTGTTGAATGTTGCGTCTAGCGGTATTGCAGCGCTATTGTTGGAAGGTGGAAGGACAGCACATTCTCGGTTTGTAATTCCAATTAGTATAGTAGAAGATCCAGTGTGCCACATTCCTGCTGACAGTGACCTTGCTGATTTGATAAGATAAGCGAAGCTCATTATATGGGACGAGGCTCCTATGATACAGTCATATTGTTACGAAGCATTTGATAGGACATTGTGAGATATCTGCAGGTCAGACCCTTTTCAACCATCTAACCGTGTTTTTGGTGGAAAAGTAGTTCTTTTTGGTGGTGATTTTCGAAAAATACTTCATGTCATTCCTAATGCCAGTCGTAATGATGTCATCCATGCCACAATTAACTCTTCTTATCTGTGGCAACACTGCAAAGTTATGAACTTAACAGTAAACATGAGATTAGGTTCTGGATCAACTAAATCTGAAAGAAAAGAAATACAAGATTTTGCTGATTGGATTTTAGACATTGGTAATGGAAAGGTTGGTGGTAAGAATGATGGTGACTCGATTGTTGTATTTCCAGATGGGATGTTAATTCCAAAGTCCGATGATTACGTAGGCTCCATAATTGATGCAACATACCCGCGTTTGCGTGACAACCTATGGAATCCTGAATTCTTTCAGGAAAAGGCCATTCTTTCACCAACTCATGAAATGGTTAATATGATTAATGAACACA